>JAABNY020000046.1:16488818-16503695 GCA_015164015.2 Brevimyrus niger
AGGGACACCGAGCTGGGCACATCCAGCCAGTAGGACAGGGACACTGAACCAGTGGGATAGGGACACTGAGCTGGGCACATCCAGCCAATAGGACAGGGACACTGAGCTGGGCGCATCAAGCCAATGGGACAGGGACACTGAACCAGGGGGATAGGGACACTGAGCTGGGCATGTCCAGCCAGGGGGACAGAGACTGGTACCTCAAGAGCCACCCTGCAGGTTTGTTGCAAGCAAGATGCACCCTGGGTAATCTCAGCAGGTGCCTGCTGCATTTTAAAACCAGCCCCATTAGAAGATGGCAGAGCACAGCGAGATGAAGGATACAGTCATAGCAGAATAAACAGGAAATCGATGACGGCAGTACAAAAGGGAGGATTTGTGTTGGCGTTTTCACTCACTACTTATATTTCTGTTTATTTTCAGCCTTTTTTTTAATTCCAACAGCGTAAACCTAACCTTCAGATTGTGTAACAACTGGTGCCCCCCACCCCAAAACGATAAAAGTATAAGCAAGCGTCAGTGTGTGGGAGGGGGGGCTGTTAGGTTGCACTTACCACCCACACTTGCTGCAGCCCCCCTTTGCAATCAGGCACGGTTACAACCCTCCCCCCATCAGCCCAAGACACTCAGAAGGGCTTGTTTTCCATTTGCCTGCAGTCAAAAATACACATTTCTTGAACCACACTTAAAGTACAGGATTGGATTCCCAGCAAAGAGAAGCAGAAAATGGTTAAGGACACTCACATAATCTGCCAATGAAACAGTAACAATATAAAATCTGGGCATCCTGAATTTTACTCTATTGTCTTTTTTTTGTCATGGTAACAAAATCTATTAATAAACTGAGGTTACACAGACTGTTTGATTTCATCCATCTGTCTCCTTAGCACATACCCAGGTTACGGCTGAAAGGGTCTGCAGCTGGATAGAATGCAAGGCCAAGGTAGGCAAATACTGTACATGCATACCCTATGGGCAACTTGGAGATAACCACTGAAGTGCTGGAATGAAGTAGGGAATCAAGGTAATGCCATGGAACACTGAGGTGGGATCAGAACCCACAACCTTGAAGGTGAGAGGAAACAAGAGCACCCAGCAAGTCACTACACAGACAGGGCTAGTGAAAGGTCTGCGTCTTTATCCTCGCCTGAGCAAAAGTAATAACAAAACACATTATATTGCATAGTGTATTTCATGTTTTCATGTAATCTGTTAATGTAACCCGTGTAAGAGAAAAGTAAACACTAGCACAAAAACTTTCTGAAAATACTATCTTGAGCTGCTGTTTAGCTGCTGCTAAATACAGAAATGAACGGTACGGCTGATTGTTACATAAACAAAGCGAATGATGAACACTGGTGTCATTTAGCATCAACACAATTGTGTCGGGTTAGGTGTCTAACCAGCTCTTCCGCGTGCGTTCGCAGAATTAGGTGAAGCGTCTACCGCCTTTGCTCCGTGCGGTTTCCGTTCGTCTTCCCGACTGAAAAAAATAAAAAAGTTGAAAGTAGGTTGCTGCCTGCCCAGAGAAGGTGACGCGCTGCACATTAGTGGGATCACTTATGCATTATATTTATGGAAAAGATACCAGCAAAAAAATCAGGTTGATCAAATTTTTGTCCGACAATGAAGGTAATCAGAATTCAAATAATAAATCTGACAATAATAATAAAACATTGACTTCCATTCGCAAATTAGCATATATTCTGTCTTGGACCGCAGTTCTCCGATTACAGACTCCAGCAATAAAGGTTTTTTTGTGACGGAAATTGTATCATAACCTTATTAAATCTGAGATCTGGCACAGGTGTCGAGAGACCAAGCTAATAAGGAAACAGTCGAAGTGTCTGGGAGTTTAGAGGCGGGCGAGGGTACGGCGGCTCGCGCGGAGGGCTCCCGTCGCGAGCTGCGATAGCGCGCTGCCTCGTTCATTATTTCGAATCCCCTGAAGAGCGCGCCGCTGATGGCGGGGGAGGCGACGTTGTCATGGTGACCCCGAGCCTCGTGCTTCCGCCCGTCAGTCAAAATCATCGCAATTTCAGCACTCAAGCCGGGGAGGAAGAAGAAGGTGAATGCGATTTAGACCAATTTAGACGAGTACCGGCTGTTAAAACGATGGAGCCGCCGTGGTCTGTTAGACAACTTTACTTCCAACAGTTTTCACTTGGATAACACAACTACTTATTATTTATGCTAAATGACACAGCGGCGGTAGCATCACTTTATAACTGATGGGTTCCTCCTCACATCTCTTAGCCAGTTAATGGCTTAGTTGTGTTTAGGCTCCTGACCTTTCATTTACACGTTTCAGTTAGATTAAATGTTGGTGGATGAATGGATCGTTCATGAAAAACGGCATTCCTGAAAAGGAGCCACCCTCACAAATTACCGCAGCAATCACAGCGACACTTCCTTTGTTGGCAGTTTCTGCTAGTCATTTGCGCGGTCTTTCATGTGTATATTACCAACGCTATCATTAGACTCTATGATACAAAAGTCTAAGGGTCTCTTGTAACCATGTTATTTTATTTAAGGTTACTTGCTTGCTTATTATGACATAGAAGTTATAGACATGGATAATGAATTAGACCTTAACTGAGCGATTATGTCACATATAAATTACCTTACGGGACTATTTTGGAAAAGATGAAACCGACATTCATATTTCTAAATAACAGCTCTGCATCTTGTGTACCTCCTACATTATGAATGAACCATAGGAGATGATACTTCCATTCAGAGGTGTCGTGTATGGCTGATGGTACAGGTGTAATGCTAAGCATTTTCTCTCCCACAGTCAGTATTGCTATAAATATGCTGTCTACTCTCACCCAGCTCCTTGGCCTGCTGGAATTTACCAAGTGATTCATATTTTTTGAGATTGGGGGAAATTGTTTTTCATGCAACCACTGTAAGCAAAGTTACATTCCTTTAATATCATGTAGAAGAAATACAAGCTCGGGCATATCAATGTATAGATTGAAAAACCTGCGGGAAATATTGAGCCCCTCCCGCCAAGCCGGGATGGCTTCAGGCAGATATTGCAGTCTCACGGTGACGATCACGGCGTTATTAATTTTCGTGGCAAAGCACTGAGAGACGTTACAAGCTAAAGTGCTCTAATTGCCCCGGTGGAAGTGTAGGTTGAGGAACGCGTATATTCCCCCAGTGGCCCCCAAGTCAGAGTTTTAGCTCCTCCCCTCGGGGCCGTGGTCCAATCAGGCAACCCCCTCTCGCTTGTCACCACATGCACCCATGAGGAGGCGGCACAGGCTGGAGTTCTGCTCCATTGGCGTCCAGAATATTACTGTCAGCCCACAAGAGCTGCGTGCACAGCACGTCAGATATCAGGTAGCAGTTTAAGTTTTTGACAAAGCAGGGTAAGCATCCCACACATGCAGCCGGTCTCTCATGCCGTTAGTGATCCATTACGAGAACCAAATTACACAGTAATTAGAGCAGTGCAGCCTCTGTGTACAGCCTATAATATGTACAGTAACACACTGCTTGGTGGTTGGAGGTGGGTTGTTAAGGGCGAGTGTTAAATAGGTGGAGTTTGCTTACATGATTAGCCGCAGATCGTAAATACGGACAGCATTCAGAGGAGCCCAGCTAGTGACTAGAGCTGTGGTGGTGTGTGGTGGACACTCTGAAAGTCACTGCAATCCAAAGTTAGATCCTGAACATGTGTGTGTGTGTTTTCAGCACATACCCATAATGCTGGGGGTCTAGCATTCACCTCTCTTTGCCGTCAGAGTGTTGACTTCTGTTTGCTTATATGCGTTTAGGTGAATGAAAATATGATTGCCGTGCTAAGTGTTTGCCGAGTTTGGTGTGGATGTGTGTGTGCTGTGATTCAGGGCCGTGTTTGAGAGGGTTGTGTGCTGGGGGAGGAAGGGGGGGGCTACGTGTTTAACAGGTGTCCCAGAAACCCCCCTGACCGGAGCTGCTGTCTGGCTGTCCTCTCAGAAACAGCGAGCAGGACGGCAGGAGGCCCGGTGAACTGCGAACGGGGCACCATGCCAGCCTGGACCCGGTGCCGACCTGGTGGGGCATCGCCCACGCAATTTGACTTTCCAAGGAACAGCGTCCTTCACACGCTGCACGGTCCCAGAGCCAGGGGTCTATGCCAGGTATGTGTGCCAGGTGTGTGTGTGTGTGTGTGTGTGTGTGTGTGTGTGTGTGTGTGTGTGTGTTCGTGCCCAGGTATTTGTCCATGTGGGCGCTATCTGCTGTATGTAGCCTGGTGAGAGCTGTCCTCCCCTGCTGTGGCCTGAGACGACTGCACATACTCAGCACAGTGATCTATAAACAAGCAGGCTGTGCATTATAATACATTTGCAGCACTTGCTGATTTTTACTCAACAATGTGCATATTGTTTCTCGCTCAGTGAGGTGGTGCAAACAACCGTTCATTTGGAAGATTTTTCTGAAACATACAGCAACTGCACTAATGAAACAAACAGCTGTAGAATGGGCCTGGTTCAGAGTCGGGGTCCAGTTCAGAGTCTGGATTTACCTGCTGTAGAGTTACTAAGGCCTTGTTATATAATAAATGCCTTTATCTCCACATCCTTCATAAAGTATCCTTCTTAGGCCAAGCCCCTATGTTAAATAAACACAATTTAGCATGTAAATCTGAGGTACTGCCTGGACATACACATGGGCATGAGTTATGACATGTGAACGCTGCGTCTCTCTCATTCAGAGTGGGACATTTCCCTCGTTATTAATGTGTCCGCGTAGCTGGTGACCCGCTGCCCATGGCTGCCGTTCGTTTACGCCGTCACAGCGCGCCCGCTGACCTGCTCCTTCATCTCGCCATTTTTCCTCTTCGGTTACGTAACGTGGAAGGTGTAAGCGTACGCAGGCTCCCCTTCTCACCTTCCATTCCATCGTTTTTTCTGCTCATTTTCTCCCCATATCACTGTCACCCGCATCACGCTACTCAGCGCTTTTGTCACCACGTCCTGTTTTCCTCCGTGGCCCCGTCAGACACCCCTGATTAAACACGGACTTTACTAAGCCGCTGTGTCAAAACGTACCCCGGCTACAGGACCTAGGAATAACGACACAAAAACCCAGCAAGGTCGAGTGAAGCGGCTAAGAAAGTCTGCTTGTGAACGGAAGCCCGTAGGTTAACGTCCCAAAGCGGGTGCCGCTGTTGTGCCTTTTAGCGAGATGCCTGCTTTGTCTATTTGTACAAATCGATAGAAAAACAAATACCCTCCAGAGATACTTTATTAGGCACAGCTGTGAGAATCACAGGCACATGCTAACAGGTTCAGGAGGTTCGGCTGCAGTCTGACCAGGCTTTGAAAGGAATCGGGCCATTGAGAATGCAGTACAATCACTAATAGAGCTGAGTGGTAGTACTGCAGGGAGGAGAAGAGGTTTGTGGTGTCAGGCCGAGGAGACGCTGGGGGGCGGGAGGTGCAGTCCGGGTCAAGGTTTCCCAGTCCGTGCCGGGCTCCTCTAGAAAGGAGGAAGGAGGAAATGAGGTTTAGAGAGGGGAAGGAGGGTAAGTGGGGGTTGAGGCCGGCGCTCAACAGCGTCCAATGTGGCCCGGGCTTCTCCTCACCTTCCGAGCCTCCCCGTTTCATCCTCCACCTCCATCCTTCATCCTCAGGCATCCCTCCTAATCAGTGCCCGCTGGCTACGGGCAGCTCAGAGACGCCAGGATGTTCTGTCTTTATTCCCGTTTATTTGAAGCTTAGAGTTGAGGCTGAGGTCGGTAACCTGTCAGGTGCATTGTGGGATTTTTATTGCTTCAAAATGAAACTCAGGGCAAAGTCTCGTGGCATTTGGACATTTTCCATCCTCTCCTGTGAGAGGGAGAGCATGTAGCTTACACCTACATAAGGAGGCCCCACATCCCTCCAAATAAGTCTTCGGTACTTGCTAAATGCTAAGGTAATAGTAACAGCATTAGTCATCTTAATGTGTTTGGTGAGGCATTCAGCACTTGTGAAGCTCCTTTGGCAGCAGGTGGAGTAAAGACCCTCGAAGCACGGTGAGATTCAGGAAGGGTGACGGCATTGTGTAACATTTTCATTTTCCTACCATGCAAAATTACGGAATGCAACAACGGCGGGGAGTGGACCAGGCCGGGGGGCGTATAAAATCTACTGAAATTATTTATTTCAAGTTTCAATTTCATTCATTTTATAGTCAGACTGTAAATCTGCCTGAATCCATTTTTGGCGCTCGGAATAAAAAGGAAGCTTTCTCTCTCCCCAGAAAAATGGCTGAGCAAAGCAATTCCAGCAGAGCGACCCAGGCCGGTGCCTCTTACGTCAGCAGCGGCCCTCTGAGGCCGCCGAAAGCAGGGCCGCCACAATTAAATCAAATTTAGCTGCCGGTGGAGTGTCAAATAATGCTTAAAGTGAAACTACGTCTGTACTTCTAAACCCTGTATTTTTAATGACCTTCCATTATACAGAGAGACTGAAGGCAGTTCTGTGCGTAAGACACATTCACTGGCCGCAGTTAAATTGCACGCTTCGCCCAGCTAAAGGCCCTTTCTGCCTAATGACAGCTCCCGGTTTAATTACCACCCAGGCTGGGCTGTGTGGGGGTGGGAATGGGTGTGGCTGTGGTCTCACCTCCAAACTTTTCATTAATAAGCTGTCACCAAAGCATCCTGACAGCTTTTGTCTGACTGGCTGGGCATCCTGACAGCTCGCCTCTGATTAGCCGGCTTCTCTGCCAGCTTGTATCCAATTGGCTTAGTCAAGGAGGGCTGTTTTTTTTCTGCAGACTCAAGATAGAGTAGAGGTGGAAATCTCCAGGAGATGACAGCCATGTGATGGGGGGTGAGGTGGGGGGGGGGATAGGGTGCTTGTTTGCTTTGTAAGAGATTTAATGATTTTGTCAATTAAAGAGCCTCAGACTCGATAGCATCTGCCGCAGTGTCAGTCGTGTGCCTGCCGGTATCTCAGACACCTCTCTGATTTTTGTCATTTAGGTCGGTATCTCTGTTCGTCTCCAATTGGGACAGGTGCCAGTGCGGCTCATACACCAGTGCAGGAGGAGCCGGCTTCGAGCAAGTCACCTCGCCGTACATTTTGTGTAAAACATCCCAGTGTGTCAGTCATTCCGGCGACTGCGATAGCCCCTCCCTCCCTGTGTTCCTGCCTACACAAACCCGCACACAAATGGTGAGCTGGCTCCTTCAGTCCTGATGCCTAATTTCAGTTTAAATGCCACATTGTGGCCACACTAGTCTCATGTCCAGTGCTCACACTGTGGAAAGTTCACTCCTGTCACTGGGTTCTGAAATTTCATATCCGAAGGTAGATGCATTGCTCTTATCTTGCTCAGTGCCTTGGCAGAATGAAATCGCGATTGAAGGTGAGAAATTGACCTCACTGCGGAAGGCATCTGTGTGTGAGACAAACACTCTGCCTCTTTTTCAGGTGTCGTTATCTATACATTTATTTTCTGTCAGTTAAGTTACTTTAGAAAACAGCGAAAGAAAGCTATGTTTCAAGCTATTCTTGTTCTTAAGATCAATGTGAGGGGTTGGATTCTCAGGCTGTCAAGTCGACCCAACAGGCAGCCTGATGAAAAAGGATGAGGAACAAACATCACAGAGCCCATGGCCGCCACTTCCTTACAGCCGATGTTATTAATCTGACAGTCCTGCTGGGACAGACGATGTTTTCATAATATTTTTTTTTCAAAATTGAGGAATGCTCTCCATCACTGTGATGTGTGCACCCTTCAGTAACCCACCCCCCCACACACACACACACACACACATACACACACACACATATGTTTATAAAAAGCACTCTTGGTAAAAAGACAAACTTAAGTGCAAATTTTGCTGCATTTATGGGATCAAATTTTGGAAAAAATGCCTTCCTAAAAAATCATGACGGTTTTTTGTGGGAGGGGGATCAAGTGCAGGGAGGTTTATTGAGGAAATCCCAGAATGACAGAGTTGCGAAGGTGAGAATATGACATCGTTAGTGCTCCTTCTGCTGGGACGCCATCTACAGGTGCCACCGGCACAAAGCACCCCCCCCCCCCCTGCATTTTCATTACATTCCTAGTATTTCAGGCTGATCTAAAATCTCTGGTGTCCCCCAGTGGGACCCAACAATGAAATACATCAATCAGCTCAGAGAATTAAGAAAAATACTGTGTTCGATATATACATTTGCTCTAACCCCTGGAAAACATCTACTCTAGACTGTAACACTCAGTGTCTGTAGTTCATTGTCCTCTGATCAAGCACTAATCATTACTTCATTAACCTCATTAAGCACAATTTCCACAAACAGAAATGATGACATCTTGGGTTGCTGGTCCTGTCTAGAGCACATGCAGCAACGCACACAGACTCCATGGGCAATTTAAGGATGCCAGCCTGCCTGATAGCACAGCCTTGGAGTGTGAGAGGAAGCAGGATCACCTGGAGCAGAGTCACACTGCACGGGGATAATTCACCCACTGCACACCGATTTCAAATCCCAACCCTTGGGCGAGGGGTCAATAATGCCCCAAACTCAGCAAATCCAATATAGCAGGCAGCCTCCTGTATGACACACTGGAGCAGAATTTTAAACACACTAGTCCAGTGTTTCTCAACCCAGTCCTCAAGGTCCCACAGTCCACGTTTTCGTTCATTTTTGCTTGGGAGCTGGGAGGGAGTAAAAGTGTGGACGGTCTGGCAGGACACACTGCTGTAGTTCTCTACCCAGTGCTGTGATGTGTGGAACATTTTATCCAAGGCAGGAGCCTGACCTGTACATCCATGCCGTGCTGCTATCAACTAGCTCTTCCTGTGGCCGTGCTATCACTGCTGCCATGTCAGATCTGTCTGTCCTCACTGTCGGCCAGGGATCTGTCCTCCTTCACTGTCGGTCAGAGATCTGTCCATCCTCAGTGTCGGTCAGTGACCTGTCCTACCTCACTGTCAGCCAAAGATCTGTCCGTCCTCACTGTCAGCCAGAGATCTGTCCAGTCAGAAATCTGTCCATCCTAACTGTCAGTCAGTGATCTGTCCTCCCACACTGTCGGTCAGAGATCTGTACATCCTCACTGTTGGCCAGAGAACTGTGCTCCCTCATTGTCAGTCAGAAATCTGTCCATCCTCACTGTCGGTCAGAGATCTGTCCATCCTCACTGTCGGTCAGAGATCTGTCCTCCCTCACTGTCGGCCAGAGATCTGTCCGTCCTCACTGTCGGCCAGGGATCTGTGCTCCCTCACTGTCGGCCAGAGATCTGTGCTCCCTCACTGTCGGCCAGAGATCTGTGCTCCCTCATTGTCGGCCAGAGATCTGTCCTCCCTCACTGTTGGTCAGAGATCTGTCCAGTCCGAAATCTGTCCTCCCTCACTGTCCGCCAGAGTTCTGTGCTCCCTCACTGTCAGCCAGAGATCTCTCTGTCCTCACTGTCAGTCAGAGATCTGTCCATCAGAAGTCTGTCCATCCTCACTGTAAGTCAGAGATCCTTCCATCCTCACTGTCGGCCAGAGATCTGTCCTCCCTCACTGTCAGCCAGAGATCTGTCCATCCTCACTGTCGGCCAGAGATTTGTCTGTCCTCACTGTCGGCCAGAGATCTGTCCTCCCTCACTGTCAGTCAGAGATCTGTCCTCCCTCACTGTCGGCCAGAGTTCTGTCCAGTCAGAAATCTCTCCGTCCTCACTGTCAGTCACAGATCTGTCCGTCCTCACTGTCGGCCAGAGATCTGTCCTCCCTCACTGTCGGCCAGAGTTCTGTCCAGTCAGAAATCTCTCCGTCCTCACTGTCAGTCACAGATCTGTCCGTCCTCACTGTCGGCCAGAGATCTGTCCTCCCTCACTGTCGGCCAGAGATCTGTCCGTCCTCCCTGTCGGCCAGAGATCTGTCTGTCCTCCCTCACTGTCGGCCAGAGATCTGTCAGTCCTCACTGTCGGCCAGAGTTCTGTCCAGTCAGAAATCTGTCCATCCTCACTCTCAGTCAGAGATCTGTCCATCCTCAATGTAATTCAGAGGTCTGTCCTCCCTCACTGTCAGTCAGATATCTGTCCTACTTTACTGTCAGCCAGAGATCTGTCCTCCCTCACTGTTGGCCAGAGATCTGCCTGTCCTCACTGTCGGCAAGAGATCTGTCCTCCCTCACAGTCGGCCAGAGATCTGTCCATCCTCACTGTCGGCCAGAGATCTGTCCTCCCTCACAGTCGGCCAGAGATCTGTCCATCCTCACTGACGACCAGAGATCTGTCCTCCCTCACTGTCCGCCAGAGATCTGTCCTCCCTCACTGTCCGCCAGAGATCTGTCCTCCCTCACTGTCGGTCAGAGATCTGTCCTCCTTCACTGTCTGTCAGAGATCTGTCTGTCCTCACTGTCAGTCAGAGATCTGTCCATCCTCAGTGTTGGTCAGTTATCAGGCCCACTGTGCAACCTGCACCTCTGTCTGGTAATGCCAACGCTTAGAGGACAGCCAATCTGAAATGAAAGGGGTCCTATGCACCTGATCTTCAATACAGCACCTCATGCTTGCTTGCACATTCAGATAAACCCACTCCAGACCTCCAAGGACAGCATGGACACATGCAGACGGGCATCAAAAGCATAATTATTGCTATGATCATCAGTCTAGATTTTTCCTTAAAATCTTTTTGCCACAATTATGGAATTGCAGTCTCGTTGGCTGAATAATAAGCACTGGAATGCAATAGAGAAAAATGGAAATATACTGATCGTAAGTGCATTATACTCACCTGTCTAACTGAACAATGTGCTTTGGATCCAAACCATACATAATGTCAGCAGACTGTGGAATAAGCTGCTAGACAGTATAATGGGAGTGAGGGCTTTTGAGCAGAAAGCAGTTTAACAAGAGCTTTCATCTGAACACGTACAAGCGTGTGCTTGTGTTTGATGTCTGGGAAATGCCCTGCATCTGCTGTAATTGGGGGGGCGGCTCTTCACCATGACCCGATCTACACACAGTTTTCACAATTTCACAATGTCTGCGTGAATTTGCATATACATTACGGAGGCTGATCCGTGTGCGTTTTCTCTGTGCCTTGTAGACGGACACACAGTGTTGGTGAGCAAAATCTCTGCATCTGTAAAATTTCCAGTCAGACCCTGTGGTAGAACTATTGAGCAAGGCCATGAATTTGAAATAAAATATCCAGCTGTGTAGACAGGTAAAAATGTAAAAGCACCATAAAAGAAGTATGAGTGTATGGTCATAATCAAGAACATATGACCCAACTTTTAAACAAACATGCAAAACGGAGTCACTCAAGCCTTTGGTGACCTCTAACACACATCTATGTTTAGTCTTCAGCCAAATAACAGTTAATTGGATCTGGCTTTACCTGCGATGCAGGCAGGCGATGGGGGCTCGTACGCCTTTTCATGCTGGCGGGGGTCAGAGACCCAGCATGAGCACCTGGTTAAAAATGATGCTGTCCAAATCCCCACGTTAACGACTGAGAAGCTGCAGCATCATTACTCTCAAGATGCTCCCCGTATTCTGACAGAAGAGGAGCAAGAAGCGGGGAAGAGACTTATGGACAGGGAGCCGGGAAGCACAGGGCTGTCAGCAACAGGCTAATCAACCTGGACCCACAGTCCGAGCAACACAAACAGTGGCGTGGCGGGAAGGAGCCGCAGAGACGGGCACAGAAAGCGCCCCTCCAGTGCAGGAACCGCCTTCTGCTTACCCACTTACACAGCGATGTGAGTAAACTGGAAAATGGAATGTTATTATGATGACCAGAGAGAGAATGTATTCAGGCTTCACAATGGCAAGAATGGCACAATTCGCAACCATACATTCTTGCAGAAATAGTATGTGAATATCTAGTAGAAATATAAAAATACATATTTTCAACCTCTTGCAAGAGTCTAATCTGTCTGGTCCTGGTCCTCCATAATGGTACTGAACCTCACCCTGCTTCTTCTTGTTGACGATCTGCCCGCAAGATGGGCATACTCCATATAGCCATTTCAGGCTGAGCCCGGCCCACTAACCTGGATCACTCCAAGGGTGAGTAACTATTTTGGACTAGGCATGCTTGTCCTTTTTAGTACCTATCATCCGGGGTCATAATTTGCTCGTTCTCTTCCCACAGACCTGCTCTGTACCTCCTAAACACATCATAATTGAACACATGGATGTTCAGTTATACATGGTCATGTATACATGGTATAAGAGCACCGTGGGTCAAAGGTCAGTGACCAAACTTCATAGTTGTGTCCTTTGACTTCAGAGAGGGGTGAATTTATCAGGCACTCACTACTTGGGGGTGACTCGGATTTGGCTCCTGGGCAGGAGGCTGGATGAAGCGTAGAAACCTAGGTGAACAAACTCCAGTGCAAGATGAAACCAATGAGTAACAAGTGACGCCATCACCGAAGCCCTGCTCATCACACCTGAAAGAACGATTTTCAAAGCATGAAATGTGCAGAGAACTTGCTAAAAGATGGTAAAACCCTAAAGGCCACTGGTGGGAGATTCTGGAGGATCACTGTAATTGAAATGGCTACTGTGGTCTGCGGTGGAAAGTCTGCAGGGGTGGATGAAATCCATCCCAGTAAGCTGACAGAACAAATAACTGGGAGACGTGGTTGAAACGCCTCTTCAGTGTTGTGTCAAAGGGCAGGGGTGGTCCCTGTTTTTAAAAAAAGGGCCCAGAGGGCATCTTACAACTATAGGGGGGTCGGGGAAAATTTGTCAGTCTTCCTGGGAACACCTGGAGAGGAGGAACCAAGGATTCAGGAGGAATATTCCAGCCCGGCTGTGGAACGGTGGACCTTCTCCCTCGCTTTGTGAGAATTTGTCTGATCCCAAGAGACCCAATTTCGGTGATACCCCAGTGATAAAATTTGCAATTGGGGTGTTTCGCCTTTGTAAAGCAGCCAAGTTTATCCAGTACTTATGCTAAGCCTATGTTGGGACTCACAGGGCAGCGGGGACAGAAAGACATAATGACCCAATCAGGTGGAATTCATGCGATCACAGTCATCACAGACAGATCATGAAGGGGGGGGTTAAATTCAGCCTGACATTCAGTGCTTCGCTACGTCAGCCCAGTACCAGGTGTTTCATTAATTCCTGTAACCATAGAGACAGTGCAACTTCTGGGCTTGTCTCCACCCAGTCGGCCCCCCTCCCTACCTGTGTCTTTTCCCTCTGTTTCTAACTTTCAGTCTTCTGTCAGGCTACAACCTGATGTCAAGGGGGGGGGCTATTCACCACAGCAGTCCCACTGATGCCGCTCTGAGACTCATCTTCCAGGGCATAGTTTGATCTTGGCCGTCTGAAATGGACCTGGTACCCGCTAGTAGGAGAACGAGAACACAGGATTGGCATGACGGCTACATGTGGCAGAGTGGGAGGCGGCTTGTTACAGACTCATCACATGAGAGTCACTGCTGTTGTTTTCCTAATCTTGGGAATTTCTCAGTAAATACCCAACCTAGAGGCACGTTTTAATATTTAATTTAAATTTGGAGACTTAAATTAAATGCCTTTCATATGTTTGAGACAAACAGTGAAATTACCAGGCAGGGACCTTCTGGGAGGAGAAATGTTCCGTTCATAGTGGAGGAGCCTGTTTATGAAATGTAAAGCGTAGGTGACTGTGGCTTCTTAGGGAAGCCGTGCTGTTCACATAGAAACTGTGGCAGTGAGCCAGTAGCTACACAGGATATGGCTTCTGAGGAAAGACTGGCGTGGAAGAGCGGTTTGCTGAAAGGCTCTGACTTAAAGGGGTGTTCAATTTTTTGCTGAAAGGGATGCAGAGTATATTATACCTCAGCTAACACAGTTACCCAACAGTTGGTTGGATTGTAGAACCGGTCGTTTAAAGAATCGCCGTAAATCCATAGCAACAATATCAAATGCTAAGACTTGCAATTATCAAGAAAATCATCATAGATAACAATACCTTTTGTACAGATATTTTTTGGCATGCCTGTTTGTTTTGGAGTCATGTAGTCCCCTGTAACTTAGCGGGCAGACATGTCACAGGCCCCCTGAAGGCTGTGATTCATATTGGCCAGGCACATCAAATAAGTAGCTCTTTAATGGGCTTTTATGCCTGCATGTACGGCCATTAAGGTCCATGCTTCACACACAACACATGGGTAGCTTTCTCCCGTTGCATTAGGAGCCTTCTGTATAGAGCAGGGTCTTTTCACCCAAGCAGCTTACATAAACGAGCAAGACAAATCACTTACAGTCAGGATCCGCACCTAGGATGCTGTGTGATTTTTTTAGAGGAAAGAGGCTGGATCGCTGAAGGAAAATGCCTTTTTACTGCCACCACGTCCAGGCCGGTGGAGGACTGCTCAAGGCCATTGAACTGGGCTGTAATGATGATGTCATTTCCCATCGACACATTTGTCTCAGTTGATGTGCCGGTGTTTTGCTCTGTGTTTCAGACCAGTGACAGATTCATAGGTCATGCGACCCTCGGAGAAGCGGTGCCCTGCAAGGAGAAGAGCAGCATGGCTATGACAAGGCACTGACATGGCTGGCACAGTGCACGTGGTGGTGTGCGGGGGAGGAGTGGGGGGCAGTCAGTGTCTTCACTTGATTGTGCCTCCACGCGGCCCCAGCAAGTCCATCAGAACCGTTAGCATCTAATCAATGAGCGTCGTCTATCAGGGCTGGCCAGCGTGTCACCTGGGTGCACTCTCTCCACAGACAGCGTCGGGGGCAGGACAGAAGAATATGCGTCTGAGGCATGGGGGGGGACGCACAGGGGCCCGGAGAGGGGGGTATGAATCACCGTAATGAAGGAATGTTCTGGAAAAGCTCT
This sequence comes from Brevimyrus niger, assembly GCA_015164015.2. NCBI lineage: Eukaryota > Metazoa > Chordata > Actinopteri > Osteoglossiformes > Mormyridae > Brevimyrus > Brevimyrus niger. The sequence continues at coordinate 16,503,598 of JAABNY020000046.1, forward strand.
AATGAACAGTTCCCTGGGCCAGCATTTGTGCTGCTCTCCTGGGATTTCCCCGAAGGTTTTTGTATAAACACTAATTATTTTTTTCTGAAAAGTGATGG
>JAABNY020000046.1:16572258-16584043 GCA_015164015.2 Brevimyrus niger
TAAAGTATGTGTGAAACTAAGTTAAGAAGTGAGCGGGGGGGGGGAGGGTGGGGGGCCCGGAAAACGAAATAAGGAATCAAATGTTTTTTTTTTTTATGTAAGGAGATACTACCCAAAAAAAAAAAAAAAACATTGCGACATCATTTAAAACCTCTAACTGTCTGATTTTTAGCTGTACGTTTACAGAGTCACGCCTTTCAGAGGAGAAGCAGCACAGACGCCATGAGATCAGCTGAACCAGGGTTTATTAGAAGGGAGACAAAACAGGAACATTGAAGAAGCACAAGAGGGACGTCAATAACCAGACTGGGCAAAACATACCCAACACAGACCTAAATACATTAGACTGGAAACAGCTGATCACACGGGAATTCCACGCGAGGTTAACGAGGGGGCATGGCACACAGGAGGAGCGGACGGGTGGGGCAGGACATACTGCACTTTTAATCAGATTTACTCCAGTCAGAAAAAACATAAAACATACTATTCACATTGGCCTCAAGAACTAAGTTGGCGCTTGATTTCCCTGCACTTCCTGTTGTGGCCGAGCGTGCACCTGACGTCAGTGTCTGAAAGTGCACGTTCTGCAGCCAGACCCTTCTCAAACTGTTTGCCTAGCTGCAGTGATCATGCAATGGGATTTGTAGTTTAATTACCACGCACACAACAGTGCAGACCAGAAAACACACCAACGGACTAGTTTTACAGCATTTTACTATTTTATTTTCAGCGGATGCTTTTTGGGAATGAACGGAGGTAAGAATTTTAAGACTTGGGCAAATAAAATTTAGGACCTAGGATGAAAATCTGGGCATAAGACATTTTATAGCCTTAAATTTAACTTTCTGAATTTTAGACCTTTTAAGCGGGAACCCTGGAGAGAGGGCGAGAGAGGGCGAGTGAGAGAGAGAGAGAGAGAGAGAGATGCATGCTGCAGTTATCAGATTGAGGTTCCAGACGCTGTACCAGTAGAAGCTGCCTTTTGTTTAAGAGACCCGAACCCTGCAAAGGCTGGGGACGATCAGAACCCCCACAAGCACCCCCAGTGCCACACTGACTTACCCAGAGAAGCGTAGGAGCCCGGGGGCAGTCCGGAGGCACCCAGCCGGCCGGTGCCCCCTGTATGGGCACTGAGGCGGGCCTTGGCTCCGGCGGCGGCATTGACATCCACGTCGCTGCGAGAGCGCTGCAGGGACACGGGCGAGCCCGCCACCTTGGTGCTGGCCGGGACTAGAGGGGCGCAAGACGGGCCAGGGCAGTTAGACGGGACGGGCTGCCTTTCCACACGTGCACACACCGCTCAGAGAGCCAGCCGATCCGGAGCCGGCCACGAGGACAAGCACAGATCACAGGAGGCGGCAGGCAAATCTCACCTCTTCCAGGAGCCGCAGACCACACGGATGGGGAAGGCCGGCTGGCGAGGAGACAGGAGCCAAACGAGAAGGAGCGGTCAGCACCGGTATGCATGGGCCTACAAGCAGTCTACGTGCCATAGACGCGTCACACGCTCGCCGGAGTGTGACCACACAGCAGGTCACGGAGCCCCAGCAGACTCTTGACTCTTACTTAAGACTCTCCTGCGAGCTGGAGGAGGAGCGGTCCGACTGTGGCAGCGAGGTGGCGCTCCCAGCCCCCCGCAAGCACGACTGCAGGTTGCGCTGGTAGGACACCTCCAGCGAGTTGTACAGAGAGTCCGCCTCCGAGGGGAAGTGCTGCCGCAGACCCATGTATGCCCTGAAGAGGCAGCAGAGAGCAGGGAGTCTCAGCAGGGTGACAGGGAGAAGATAAGGTACACGAGGCAGATGCGACAGGGGCTTGAGCGTACTTCCTGGCCTCGACACGAGCCTCTGCGTCTGCATCCCGGATCCCCTTCTTGATGCTGTCCACCAGCACGGCGGTGTGCCTGAAGGAGACAGACGGAGACAGGCGGTCTGTACAGCCCCAGAATTGTCACAATGACAGTTTACAGTCAGCTGTGTCGACAGATTCCAGCATGCGACTGCACTGCCATTACTGGGTGCTCACTGGTCCAGGACCTGCTCACCTTTCCAGGGAATGAGTCTGCCACTCCTGCAGCAGAAGGTCCAGGAAGTCATAGCAACGCCTGCAGGAAACGCAACATCATCAACCACCAAAGGGGACCCTGGACTGGAAGCAGGTCCCTCAGTGTCACATTAGAGAACTCACCGTCTGACGGCCACCGACTTGGAGGTGCAGTTGCTGGTGATGAGGGGGATGAGCCTGGGGACGTGTGTGTGCTGTGGGGGGGGGAGAGCAGCGGCAGTGAGGGGGCGCCGGAGAGCAGGGGGGGGCGGGCCGGCGCAGCCCCACAGTGCAGCACGCACCACCGACAATCACAGCACAGAGCAGGTCCAACACAACAGTCACATCAGTCACACCACTGGTCTGCCGAGTGTCCGGCATGTGGAAAGATCCACATATACAGAATGAGGCACGGCAGGCATGGTTGAGAGCAGTGGGGGGGGGGGGGCACTGCCAAGCGAGCCACTCACCCGGATGATGAAGCGGATGGCGGCCACACCCGAGGTGGCCATCACCTTGGCACAGTTGGGGATCAGATTGAACAGGATGGGTAAGATGCCTTCTGCACCATGATCGAATCTGTTAGCCAGCACTGTGGACAGGTGGCTGTGGGGGGGGGGGGGCATCAGAAGGCAGGAGTGAAAAAGTGAGGGGACACAAGGCCGGTCCTCTATTGACCAAGGCAGCTGAAGCCATGACCCCTGACCCAGAAGCACTCACGCCACAGTGATGCAGGCCTCGCGCACCACCTGGGAGCGCAGGTCCTTGGCTGACAGCTTGAAGGCGCCGTCCAGCAGGCGCAGGTGCTGGTAGAAGCAGTCGTAGTCGGTAGCCCCGGCCACCAGCAGCGAGCGCACCTTCTTCAACTGGGAGCCACAAAGAGACCCGTGAAAACCTCACACTCACAGAGCGCTGGAGTACGGCAACGAATTAAAGCCATGGTGCGGAAAAGGACGCCCCAGATTATATCAGATAATTCTATGCTATGTTCATTCTGTAATGCTAGGGAAAAAAAAAAAAAAAAGACTGGGAGAACGAGTGATTCTGGTATTAGCGGTGGTCAGAAGTACCCAGCGTGTGTATGCATACACACACACACACGGACACACACACAGGAGCCTGACATGAGGGCACCGCGCTGCTTCAGAGGGTCACTCGGCAGTCCTTCATCTCCAGGGCCAGGGACCTGAATCAGCCAATGAGATTGCGACCCAAGAGAAAGACGAGCATCCCCCAAATCAGAGGCTTCGCATGGGCCCTCACCGCATTCACGCGATGATCCCAGTCGTGCTTATCATCAGACAAAATCTCACGTATCTTGTTCAGGTTGTCCTCAAGGTCACGGGAGGAGTAGATCTGCAGGGAGAAGAAGTCGGTGGCGAGCTTGAGTGTCCCAGGCAGAGATCCAGCCAAACGACATGCAGCTCCCACACCCAGGACGGAGCCCATATCCACCTGAACAGTAGGCACATCTGTGAAGGCCTTCACGAAGTCGTCTTCATCCACGGCTCCAGCCACGTCCTTGGATGAAGCTGTCAAAAGGACGAGGGGCTGTGAGCCTCTCTCGGCTGAGGCAGCGTGCGGGAGGACGCGTGGCACGAGGGACCGCTGGCACCGTTTTGGCCAGATCAGCACGCTGAATCGGCGTCGGAGCGAGTCAGTCACCTCTGTGCTCTATAAATCAACCCTGACCACTAGCTGTGGCAAAGTATTCCAGCCCTCAAATGGCAGCCACCTCCAACCCTGGCTGATTAACGAAATCATTCCCTGGCTGGTTTAGCATGTATGCGTGTGTGCGGCGCTGCTCCACCTGCGCTCTTGGTGGCGCTGTTGGCGCTGGGCCGGCGGGCCGCATTGCCAGGCTTCCGGGTGGCCGGGACCTTAAACATCGACTGGCCGGACGTGGACTGGCTCCCATCCACAGAGTCGTCGTCGTCGAAACTCTTATCTGCGGGGGGAACCATCGATGCAGAAAGTATTAGGAGAGGGGAGCATGATGGGGTGAGTCGATTCCTGGGGCCACCAGAAGGTTCTGAGAGCGTGACGTGCCAGGAAGCAAGGAGCACAAGAAGACCACAGACATGCTGCTGTCACCGTGACGACAGCAGCCACACCCAGGACTGCACTGGAACCCACATCAGCCCAGAGGAGCCCAACTCATCGCACCAAGCACCCCCACCACCACCCAGCAGTCAGAGCGTCCAGGTCGGGGGGGGGGCGACTGCTTGTCGCTCACCCCACAGTGGTCCTGACCCACGACCATGCTCCCCTCCACTTCCCTGCAGAGCAGCCCTGCAGACGCCCCCCCACATTGTAACTGGGCTGCCTTCAGATACTCAGCACTCGACCAGCAGTGACCGACACGCACAAGGATGTCGATGGCAGGTTTCTCTCTCCAAAGAGACGCACAATAAACACTCAAGAACCTGAAAGGTGCAACACACGAGCCAGAAAGAACTAAGGTCCACTACAGAAGTTACGCCCATGACAGCTGCGTGACGCCCAGACATACACCATGGAGACTCCCGCATCAGAGCAGCAAGGAGGCTGGCAGGCCGTAGCCACAACAACCCACACCCGGCACGTCTCTGAAGTGAGCACATGCAGCCGACCTCACATGCCCCCCCCTCAGAAGGGACACGCCGCCTGCAGCTACCATCATGTCTCAGTAAAGCCTGGCCGCTCTATCCGTTAACTGGCATCTATAGTAAACTACATCACCAATCACTTCACAGGGGGAGCCGACAGACGCCATTCACCGAGCAGTCTGCACACTCACTCGCACAGCACTACAGGGCCTTCACCGTAGGATTTCCCATTTCGACCATATAGGGTGAAAGACAAATGGATGAATCATCTACTTAAACCTCAGTGACATCTTTAAAAATATTTATGGTCACTTCTCCCCCCCAAGTAAATGTTTGACATGCTGCCCTGTCTCTACATTGTCTCTCAACCTGGTCCTCGGGAACCTTCAGACAATCCACGGGAGCTGGGAGGGAGCAAGAACGTATACCGTCTAGGGGTGACTGAAAACCAGGTTGAGAAACAGAGGGCCCACAGAAGCAGAATTAAATGTTACAATCGAGACTAATTCGTTCTGAGACTTGGGTCTGAAGTTTAGGTTTACTGATAGAAAATTCCCTGTAGTACACAGTTTGTCCATAAGAGGGCAGCCACAAACCAATTCTCCATCAGGAAGACCCCGAATGTCCTATCAGGGCCTATTTTCATCCAGGGTTTCCTCTCTGAAGGCAAAGTGACTACATGCTAAACCACTATCAGCATGCAAACCCGTGGGTTCCGCACTAACTGGCCTTACCAGCCAAGCCAGGACACAGCAATAGCTCACATGGAAACCAGAGATACAAGTGTGGGCAGTGGTGGCCTAATGGTTAGGGAAGCACACTTGTAATTGAAAGATTACTGGTTCAAATCCCCCTGAATTAGCTGCCACCTGCTATGTCACGATGTCACATATAGGTTAAATGCAGGGGACGCATTTCATCATTGTGCACCGTGTGCTGTGGTGTGTCAATGACCGCTGATCACCAAATTCTATTAATACTATTTTAATTCCCTTTCTGCAACTAAGCCCAAGCTTTAAGGCACAGGACACTCAAACACAAGACCAGCAGCTGAACTATGAACCTCCTGAGAAAATGTGGGAAACCCAAAAGAGTAAGAAGCACACTGCTAAGATCCCCAGAGCTGACATACATAATTAACATGCTTGGTCATTCATGCACAAAGGGACCACCTGGCTTATGGCAGAGAGCAAAGCCATCTCCCCCAGGGAGCTTTTATTCTGACAGAGCAATGACATCACAGCTCAGAAGCACTGGCTATTTACACAGTCAGGGTGAATGGAACAGGCCGCAGGGCGATGGCCGAACACCCCCACACACCACTGCATTTTTCACGAGCACATCAATGACAGCCCAGAAAGAAGCAATATGTGTGGCTTAGGCCAGCGTATGGGGTTTCCCAGTATCCTTAGCAGGGGATGGCAAAGCAGAGTGGGAGCCACTCGCTGCACAGCTGCACCGTGCCAGTGTGCAGTGCGGCCTGCGTGAAGTCAGCAAACACCCACACGCAGGGTGGTATGGGATGCTAATGAGGCAGGAAATGAAGAGCGAGACGGACAGTGAACCACCGTCCTGTCCAGAAAGGGGGGAGGGGGGCTGTTTCTTGGTGCAGTGCAGCCCCTCCCCTTCAGCAGGAAACGTATCACTGGCCACGCTCTGTTTCGCTCTCTCATACACACACACACACAGGTAAGTCCACCCAACAAGTCAGACTAACAAATATTTATGTTAATACAAAATCTTTCCTCTGCTCTTATCCAACAGAGCCATTAGCACCTAAAGCTGTGGCAGCCATAAAGTCCACCGTACTCCTGACCTCCGCATCCGACTCGGCTGTCACGCCACCTGCTGGCACTCACTGGCATCTGCACCACAGAATGACAGTGAAAATCACAGCAAAGCAGCGGATCCCGAGATAAAACGGGACCCAGGCAGGGATCAGTAATGAAGAAGCAACGGCGTGTATCTGTGGCCAGCCACCACACGTCGGAATCACCCCGGAATCAGAAAAAAAACGCAGAAGTGAAAGCTGATGAATTTAAGTGGGAAGTGAAACAGGGCAGCAGCACACAGGAGCCCAGAGAGGGCCAGGCCGCCAAAAGACAGAGAGAGAGTGTGTGTGTGTGTTTGCCTGTGGTCCCCGCTACGTATTTAAACACCCAACCCACACACACACACACAAACCTCACCCAGCAGGGCCGCGGCCCACACACTGACCCCAACTCCCACCCCTCAGCGCCAGTCATGGCGACTCAGCCCAGCCCGGAAAGCCTCGGACGGCCCCGAGAGCTCCCTGACGATGGTGACTCTCCCCTGCTCCCCCTCACGGCCGGCTCACACTCACCATCTCCGTCGTCCTCCGCTGCCATGGCGGTGCAACCGGGAGGAGAGTGGGACAGAGAGGACCACGGGGTGAGCGGGCACCAGTGAGCCAACGGGCGGCTGTCAGCTGCCTCTAGTGCCCGATGTGGAGCAGCGTGCACACATACACAAGCACAGCCTCCCGCTACTCCCATCTGTGGGCAGCTTCACTTCTTTCAAAATAAGAGTCCCATGCCAATACGAGGCTCCGCTTCAGCAGAAAACCCAGTTACCCCCCCCAACCCCCAGCTGCTGCGTCAGCTTGTCTCCCGGGTCCCAAAGAACACAACTTACCTGTGCCAAACACACACATACACACATCTCACATCACAGCACTGACAGCAAACAGGCTACCACTCTGTCTGACACTGATCTGATGTGAGCAGCATTTTATCTGGCAGAAGGCTGTTCTTTTTCTGCCAGCTCAGTACTCCAGGGTCACACTGGTTACGGCAAATGCCTTAAAACTACTATAACCAACCCCTCTGTCCAAAAACACAGGCTCAGGCTCACTGATAAGGCCCGCAGAAAAGAGCACACGCTGCCGGGGCTCGGCTAAGCCTCACGCTGGCATGGAACCCTCCCAAAACCAAGCAAGGACCTCGCTTACCTTGGGAGCCGGTCAGAGCCATGTTTCCGGAATTCAGGGCTTCATCGAACTTGCTGAATATGGCCTGCAACCTTTGGGCAGAGAAAAGACAGTCACACTGGGGAAACACAGGCTGTATGAGATCAAGTAATCAAATGGCACATATCCTTAGAAAAAACCTTAGTTGGAGGAGCGTTATAGAGCACACAGGCAAATTCCAGAACCAGTTCGTTCAGAGTAAGAAAGGTCAACTTTGAGTAGCCTTTTACAGGGAACGAATTCATACTCTGACCAAAAAAAAAAAAACTGAAAGGTCACTGCAATGACACTTCAAATTCCACATAACATGATCCAGTGAGGCTGTGACAGAGAGCCTGCAGCTTTCAAGGCAGGGGACGGAGCGGCCGAATGTGCCAGGGCGGGTAGCCGGGTACAGACAGACACACACGGCCGACCGAGACACAGACGGGACAGGAAGATGCAGGGAGGGTAAACCGGTAAGGAAAAGAGCACACAGGCACAACGGGAAGCACCATCCTAACAGCCACGTCCGACTGGGCTTCCGGTATGAATTACCGGGGGGGGATGGGCAGAGCTTCAGGGTGTCTCATCCGATCGTGAAGCAGAGCTCAGCCCCTGAGGCTTTTACAGGGATTAAACAGAAGCGGCTTCCCACCTTAAACCGACCACGGGACCGACAGAGAGCGATTTCATTCCTTCATGGAAATTATTCAGAGTGAGGTTCAGCAAAGAGCCCCCCCCCCAAAGGGAGATCAGGGCAGGTCCAGGGCCACCTCACACTCAGCATGACTGGGACGCGAAGCTGCTCCATACTGGCCACCCCGCCGGGACCATGGAAACGCACAAACAATGAGCTGCGGCCCAGCGGAATCCGAGCCCCGTGACGTCAGCCTGTTATGCAGGTTTCTCGGAGCAACCAGGCAAACAGCCCCATCCTCCTCTTCAACGAGGTGTGGGGGGAGAGGCGAGAGTCCCTCTAACAAGACCACTGATACTCTGTACTAACTGCTGGTGTACTAATAGTGTTGCTGTTTCCTGAGACAGAATGGAAGACTGGAGACCGGCATCCAGTGAGGACGGCCTGCATTTCCAGCTGCAGGTTAGGCCTTACCGTGCGGCAGACAGGCCCCTCTTGCCGAGGTCTGCTCTCACTTTCTCTCCGACGTGCCGGTACACGTCCACCAGCGTCACTGTGGCCGTCTCTCGAACCTGGAACAGAGCACAGCGTGAATCGCACCGGCCATGTCGGATCAGTAGGTGGTGCTCTGTGGTACTGAGAAAGGCCGGACATGCAGGCACAGGGAGAAAAAGGTGCCGGGACCCATGGAGAACCCCAAGTGTGGCCCATAGGGGGCGACAATTCACAGTGTCTCCCAGAGCAGAACATCAAGGGGGCTGAAATGCTGCCAATCAGCACGTGTGTTTGCATTACAAGTGACCTCACAGACTCAGACAGACGGAAGAGAATCCAAACAGCATCGCAGTGACATTTAACTTATTCAACAGGCTAAGTGATGTACATTTTCGAGAAAATAATGTCAGCCAATTCCTGGAGCTATTGGAGAGTTACTCAGTCTGCTGACCCTGGGATTTAAACCCGCGACCTCCCAATCACTGACACAGTGTCATAACCCGGTGAGCCACACAGTCAGTGAAGAAGCACAGCCAGGCCGGGGTCCCCAACCTTCCCCAATAACTCACCTGTGCGTTCTGGTCTCCAGTCAGCGTACACAGGAATGGGACAATCTTTTTGAGGGCCAGGGGCTGGGCGCCGTGCCTAAGGGGGGGTCAGGCAGAGTTATGTACACCACTGGCAGCAGAATGACCAACAGGCCAGCAGTACAGGTATTTACTGAGGACGAGCGGTAAACATGGAACACTCAGCGCGGGGCGACACTTACGTGTTCAGCGTGGCGCTCAGACACAGGCACACGCCTTCCCGGCTGCGGAAGTTCTTGTGCTTGAACCCGGGAAGGAGTCGTTCCCAGACATACTGTCGGGAGGGGGACATTTATAATTCAGAAACATAACTGTGGCAAGAGCGGGAGCCACAGGTCAACATTGGCGACAGACAGAGCGCCCCCTGCTGTTCACTGCATGAAAACAATGACTATTCTATGCTTCCTCCCAGGCAAAAAGGACAGGTGACATTTATGCAGACCCCTGTCAGCGCAAACCAAATTCCAACAGAACAGCAGTTTTAACTATTTAACAAAACTTTGCAAAGCTGAGGATGCAACTACACATTTCCTGCAAAATAAAAGTCCCCAGCAGAGGGAACCACGTGTCAGAGATCAGACAGCGGCTGCTGCAGAAGACGGCTCTCCGACTGGGGTCGCAGCTCAGACCCGGGGAGGATCGGCCACCAGGTCAGCAGAGTCTGAGGGCGCGAGTCTCTTGGGAACGGGGCCATCCAGCATTCACATTTGACAGTCCTTCAGGGAAAAAAAAAACACCCACGCAGCCCTGCTCCCTCATATTGCTCTACAGCGCCACCTGCTGTACGACTAAAGGAGCACAAAGAACAAAGGGCTGGTCTCCTGAGATGTGTGAAAACCAGAGGAGACCTGCAGTAGCCTAGGGGGTGTGAGAACGTTCTCTGCACAGCACGTGGCCTGAATGACAGAAGGTCACCGCTGAGTGGCGTCACAGATGGCAGGTGGAACGTGCAGCCGCAGCCCCCAGCCCGACTTACCATGACGGGGGCGGTCTCCTCCATGATCCTGAGGATGAGCGCCTGGGCCTGATCCCGGACCTGGTCTTTAGAGTCGCCCAGCCTGTCAATCAGGGCCGGCAGCACTGCGGAGGTAAGAAGTGCACATTTAGCTGCGACAAGTAACTCACCTACGATGAGGACCATTAAGAACAGACTCACCCCAGGGTCACGGGTGAGAGTCTTTAGCCTAACATTCCTTCTTAAGCTGTTCACCAAGCTCGAGATCAGAAACACATGTAAATTTACTCCCCGACAGGAATTTAATTACGATTATCTGCCAAAATGAAGGCCTTCTGTAACAGAGCATGGCCACCCAGGTGAGCATTCCAAAGCACCTGCTGCACATGGCCAATAAGGAGCCTTGAACCTTCTAAGCAGCCACAGTGTGTGTAACCGGAGGCTTTAATCATGTGCCAATGGCGACATCACTACTCAGGAAGCCGCCACGTCTGCAGTGACATGACACCCATCTCGCCCCAGCCCATACGGCCCCAGCACAGCAACATTAGGAGCTGAAAGGGACATAAAGAAGCAGAGACCCCACCAGCACAGACCCTCAGAGCTGCCACCACAGGTTCAGAGCAGCTCTGCCTGGCTGTAAGAGTGACTGAAGGGTCATTTCGCAACTTCAGCTTCATTCACAGCTACATCAGTGTAGAGTCTGTGGCCGTACTGCTGTACAGATTTTGTAATATGTATCAATTGACATGAACCTCTAAACAGGCATTTTCCCAGGCAGCCAGAAACCCAGACATCCCCAGCGAGCCAGACCCACAGCAATAGGAAACACCTATAGGCCCCCAAGAGGACACACAGGTGGGCCTCAAGCGGGGGCCACGCGAGCCAGAGACAGCTGCTCCAGGGCCCGGCTGCGTCGCTTTTGTCCTAAGTGATGTACATTTTTGAGAAATTGGCATCAGCCAGGCCCGTCCCCCCACAGCAGTGAGACCTAGCCCCGCAGGTGGGGGGCATACAGACAGAACTCAGACCCCTGGACACCACCACACATGCTACTGGCCAGACAGCCGAATCATGGTCGGCCATCCCCTCCCTGCGTTTCCTCACCGAGAGGCCCACTGGGACAGACAGGAAGAAGCAGCCCATCCTGGTTTAGCCCAATCAATATTGAACATAATGGGGTGGGGGACGTGTACATCGAGCACCACACTGAGGCGCCGCAGCGCTCGATTCAGCCTGATCAGCCAAGTGGCAAATTTATTAGGTCATGAAAGAGAAAATGGGAAGCTTGTCAGATAGGAAGAGGCTGGAGATGAAAGGGCTATAAAGAAATGATGTGTCATCAAGAAAGGAGGGGAGACAGCAGCCCAAGAAGAGGTATGCCGGCAGAAACACACAGCCCAGCCCGAATCACCTTTCAAACAGGGGGGGGGGGGGGGGGACGAACCAAAGAGGGGGGAGGGGGGGGGGGGGGGAAAACAGAAGAAAGGGGGAAAAAAATAAAGGCGA
>JAABNY020000046.1:16584053-16617948 GCA_015164015.2 Brevimyrus niger
GCAAAGGACCAGGCCACCCGAAAGAAGATGAGAAGGGGGGGGGGGGGGGCAGAAGAGGGGAGGGGGGCAGGGAGGGGGGGAGGAAAACAGAGAGACAGGGCAAAACAATCAAGGCGACACCTGAAAATACTTCTGAGTATTAATGACTCAGCAATGGAGTTTGAGGAAGCTGGTGAGACCTGTTTTTTTTAGAAAAGGGAGATATTACATAGAAGGCTTGGTTTGCTGATGCAGGTTCTGTTATTAAAGAGCAGTACAGTGTGTGACCAGTGCCACCAGCACAGGAACATTACTGGAGGACTCACTCAGCGTCATGCCATTGTGAAGACTTTAATCATGTGCTAATAATTACTATTCATTATTACCAACAAATGCAACTTATTAAATGAAGCATATTTATTGTGGAACATAACGTCAAAAGTGAGCCAAACATTCTTGGCTTAGGTTAGAATAAACATTTTGAAAATTAAGATGAACTTGCTGCACCTGTACTGACTCACTGGAGCTAAGGGTGCCAGTTGCCACTTGAATGAAACTTTATAATAATGAACTGGGCCAGGGGAAACGCCTGAATTAGCGCCCGCTGATCCCAGCCACAGCAGCAGTGAGGCTCCACCAGATGCCGTGTATTTCTATACTGCGACACGAGCTGCATGCTCACACACACGGATCGTGTTTTAATGGGACAGCCACAGGGTGTTTATGAGATCCTCACAGAAGTGACCCTGACCTGGCCCCCCAGGATGAAACGCAGACAGGCTAACTATAGCATCGGCCGTTACGCCCCCGTATGCCACCCCCGCACTTCACCCTGCTTCGTAACGGACACACCTGGCACTCAGGGAGGGGAGGGGAAGGGCCAGAGCAGGCAGTAACCCTCAGAAGGGAACAGCACATGCAAACAAAAACAGAGTGTCTCACATCGGACAGTTCTGCAGTCATTTCCTTGCCACCACTTGACTGACTGACTGACTGACTCAGGACGCACGAGCTCTGACTCATTACAGCAAGGGAGCGCCTGGGAGTTCCCTGCAAGAGCCCCGAAACCCAAAAGCTTAACCCTGCACAGGAAGGAATTAAACTGACCTTCGGTTCTTGTTAAACAGAAAATCAACCTACTGGTTAGCATGTAAAGCATCACTCTGACAGAGGCAAAGCACGTGACACACGCTGATGGTGAGCTTACTTCCCTGCCACTCATGGTCATGACCCACTGCCAGGGCATCAGTGCCGATGCCGCAGAAGCATCTTCAATACTTTGCCGTAAAGGACACAAAATGCACTAATGATAACCGTCCATGTCCCCTGGCTCCCACATCCACAGAATTCACCCTTGCCAACCACTAACAGGAAAGGGGCAGTCAGGCAATACAAGCACACACATACCTACAGCGAAACTACTCACTCAGAAGAAATAATCGAATAGTCATTGAGCTGCTCTCCAACCGGGCAGCAGGACGATGCACCTGCCCCTAAAAAACCCTCACTGACTGCAGCCCAGAAGCAGAGGCTGATTGAAACTTACCAGTCCCCAAGTAGCCCCTGAAGCGGTCCGACATGCGGCCCACAAAGGCCCCGACGATATCGATTCCCAGCAGCACCACCTGAAGGCAAGGAGAGGAACAAGTTCAGTTTGTGGGGGAAAAAAATAAAAAATTATAAAAAAAAATTTTAAAAAACACAATGTGGGGGTGGGGGCTTTTTGAATTACACACTCTCCTCCTCTTGCCCAGCTGTATTAAAAAAACAGATTACTGACAATCCAGAGTATCAAAGTGATCTCATTCCCCTGAAGGTCAGCATACTACTTACTGGCCCCTTACTTTTACGTATTCTGAGTTTGTTCTCCCACCATCTTGAATAAAATTTGAATAAGAATGTGTAAACCATGTAGTATTCTACAAAGCACACTCAACTATCTGTACACAGAAGCTGTATGACTAGCGAAGGAGAAATGATACCTTCTGTCAAAATATAAAACTAATCAAATGAGGATGAAGTTTGATATTTCAGTGTCCTTAGAGACCCCCCATCACGTTTAGTCAATGAACACACACATGGCAAAAGCCACAGTAAGCAGACGTGAGCAGGATTAGATAATCAAGACGGCAGGGGAGGCAGACAAAACGAGCGCTCTGTAAACAAGGAGGAGCGGCAAATCAACAGATGCACAGATTCATTTGTTCTATTCTATGGTGCCTCCTGGCAGCACAGCCCCAAAACGCGGCACTGAACGCCCAGAGCAGGTCCAGGCACCCACCTAGGCGACGGAGACCATGTGACCTTCGTGTCGGAGCCTGCATAAGCCTCGTAAGGACAGAGCGGGCCAGGAGGCTCGTTCTCCAGCTGAGCCGACTACAGAGCTCACAGGCTGACTTCCCACAGAGATTCTCTAGTTCTGAACAAACACTGCCAAAGCACATAATGCAGACCACCTGCGGGTTTCATCCAGGACAAAAATCTAGACGTCGAGCTCTACCAGAAGCAGCATCTGGCCCCGTTTGTCTTTGGTGGGGGACACATGCATAACCTCGGAGAGACGCGGCTGCCAGGGGCAATGGTGCCCATGACGTCAGACTCGCCGGCACGAACAGCAGCCACACCCTGTCATAACCCTTTGATTCGAACCGATCATGCAGAAGCTGCCAGCATTCCCTGCCCTAACAGGTATCCTATCGAATGCCATAACAGCCACAGCTTCTGCTTTACTCACCCTGATGCTTATGAACTGTACCTTTAAGGAAACGCTGTATGCAGCTGGCAGAGCCAGACAAACTGGGAACGCATCTTAGCCAGCAGCCACATAATCCACCAACAAACTCGAGCAGCCTAGTAGGACAAAGGGAACAGTTTGAGGGTCCATTTTTTTTCCCCTGCCACTGTACATGTATCACTGAAGGAGAAAGAAAAAAAAAAAACCCTCACACCCAATGCCTTGGCTTAACTGACACCAAATCACTCAAGGAGAAACTTCTACTACAAAACTGCATCAGTGAGCAGCAGCTACATTCAGGACCTCTCAGAGGCTCTCAGACTTCATACTAAAGCAGCAGCGTTTGGCGCTGTGAGCTGGCCGGCAGACACCATGGCCAGACTCCAACAGGCGGCCCTGATCCGGTACAGCTCACATTCAGCTCCACACAGAAGTTTTAATTATGGTCTCTGTCCAGAAACATTACGTGATATAGCTGCATCACACAAACCGCTCGACTGCTGTAAAGGGAGGCGAGTGTCCCACTCACAGAATAATCACAAAATCATATTTAAAAGGTTGACAGCAGTATTGCATGTTATTTCTGGCAGCATGGGATAAGACCCTGCATTCCAGACACATACTGTAAACCATCAGATTGCCAACGCGAAAGAAACCCTGCTAAATTTGACCAATTTTAGTAAAAGGAGGAGAGGGGGAGCATTGTGTTGTGCGAGACAACAGCAAAATACAGTCATGTTGGTGGAAGAACAAAAAAAAAAAACTTACTACAATGCAAACAAAGGCAGAATATTTTGATACAAAACACATTAATGCAGACACAAAAAAAAACAAAAAAAACAAACAGTTTTAAAGCATGAGGTTACTCCACACCACATGAAAACACCCTGAGGGAGTAGGTCAGGAAAATGCGACGCTGACCTGATCATGGTGGGCTGGGGGGGGGGGGTGGGTTTGGGTGGCGAAGGGACAAACCAATTAGAGAGTCAGAGTATTACTGCCCGAGTAATATTTAACACTTACATGCGACTCAGCAGCCAGTCTACACTGCGCAAGGGCTCACCGAGTCGGTCAGTGTCGGGCTTCCGAGATCCAGAAACATCCAAACCTTCACTCATTTAGCAGATCCAAAGCAGAGAGTAGAGTGAGCAGGTTCCCCAAGGAACTGGCAGTTAAGAGCCTCACTCAGGGGCCTAACAGTAACATCACAGGACTTGAACCAGTGACTGGAATGTTAATCCACAGTAAACAGAAGGCCGCATGCACTGCAATGCCATGCATGTGAGCAGTAGGTGACATCCAATATCACACAGCCAGCTGGGCTACCAGACAAAGCTAGAATGCAGGACTGATCACCAAGGGTGGGTGCAGGCTAAGCAGCACCCTATGTCGCAGTATCTGCTCTGCTTTTCCCTTCAGCACCCACAGTACAGCCACAATTCACCCCCCCTAAGCCACCCACCCCCCGACAAAGCAGATAATCCGGCATGCCGTCTAGATTATCGCTTCGGATTTGCCATTTGTGATACTCACGCAATTTCAAAGGTGATTCAGCACAAAGGGTCAAACACTAGGGCCAAACAAGATTAGTCTTAGTGAAGGGGTTGGGGGTGCATTACATTTTCAGTGAGAGAAAGAGAGACTATATTTTAGGGTTAGACAGACAGTTATGAGAGAAAGCTGACAGAGAGCTGCATGGTGCACCAAGCAGCTAAACTGATAGCACAAGTATGTACACGGCTATGCCTGATTACAGGGGCATGCGTGTGGGGGACAGTAAAAGAGAGATCAAAGACACTCCCCCCCCCCCCGAAAATGTCTCCCATAAAAGCTGTTCTAAAGCCTGCAGGACCCATCTCTCACACTTCATTATCCGGACAAAATCACTAGTTTCGAGACACACCATGTTCCCAATCACCAGCATTTATCCAAGACAGCATTTTGGGATGTTATAACAGAACAATCTCCATTTTAAAGCAATTGACACTGGGAGTTCTACCATTTTAAATGCAGTGCAAGGTACCTGTTAAACATTTAACAGAAGGAAGTCGGCCAAAACATGAAAAGTACCTTAGTGAAAGTAACATGAAATATACATGTATGGCTGGTGGATCTGGGAAACAAACTGTTCTGTCACACTGCATTGGAAGCAAACTGAAGCTGCAGGCAGCGCAGTAACCCCTCCGGGGCCCGCCGCTCAGGATACTCCAGGGCTGGGCGATATATCAATATTATATCATGCATGCGCAATAATCACCAGGGCTTCAGATGACAGACGAAGCATTTGGCCGGACACCAGATTTTCGGTGCTATATGGACATTTATTTATGCCCATAATTTGTTAAGAAGATTAGCAGTATGGCTTAAATATTAATGAGATGTAATCTATGGTACCCAAGCGTTGGTAATCTGTATAAACTTTGTTTCTTCAATTCGATTTGCAGGGCACATCACATAATACTGTTTTGGTATACCACAGTTTGGTATACTACGGCTTAGTACACCTCAGTGCAATATGCACTGAAGTTGCGGTGAAGAGGAGGAGCTATGAATCTTTTAAAAGAGTAGATCTTGTGGATAAACAGCGTAATAAGACGTTGGCGGTGTGGTGTATCTTTTTGCAGTTCAAAGTCTGACATTTATTAAACATAAGGATATGCCATATTTATACTAATAATGACTTTTGGGCGTCATACAAAGGCTCATTAATATTTTAGTCATACTACTAAACTGCTTAAATAATTGTGGCCGTAAATAATGTCCGTATAGCACTGAAAAGCTGGCATCCGGCCAAATGTTGTGCTTGTCATCTGAAGCCCTGGTGATTATTGCACATGCGTGATGCAATATCAACGTGATATCGCCCAGCTGTAGTTCACTCTGGAATCCAAATCGCCTCTCAGCAGAGGCAGTGGGAAAGGCAAAAGCAGAATGAGAGAAATTCACCATGAATTCACCATTTCATGCACAGCAGCTGACCTCCAAATAATTATAAAATTAACCACTGCACACCACTACACTGGCTGCCATTTATCCTGCGTTCGATTCTCCCTCCAAGTCAGAACTCAGATAAAAACGTCAAGAAAAACGTCAAGAAAAATGCCACTTCCCGTCAGAAGCACATCTCCTTTCCGAAGGACAAAATTTTGTCCGAGATTCCCCTGTGATGTCATTTCAACATGGCAGATTAGAGTCAACAGTAACTATTTTACAAATATTTAAAAATGTTTATTTTGTTTAATATTAGTTCTAAATTTAATAGCACGTGGTCGATTAAGAGAATACCATATCAAGTAAACGGTACCCTAGTATGCAATATCAGATTTTTACCACACTTATATCTTGTTTTTCTAGTTATCTTGCCTCTCGAATAAAAGAATATCGCTACAGGTCTACAAAAACAGGATAAAGCTTTTAATATGCTTTGACTAGCTTGTGTTTCTTATTTGTTTGTCTCTCAGGAAAAAAAAGAATTTTACTCCAAATCTGCTGAAATATAAAGCAACAATACACAGCAGAGAGCTCATGGAGGCAGCCATGTTTGTTCCGAGATGAGTAGCTCGAACGTGAGACTGGTGATATGTGACGTCACGCACCTCGGAACTTCGAAGAGAGAAACGAACACACCATTAGTCCCGATCACAGGAAATGATATCACATCCTGCAGCATCTGTCTCTGAACTGAGCTCAAATGCAGGTGTGGCCAACGTTCAGTCACCAAAACACAAAGGTTCAACAAGATATCTACACACACACACACACACACACACACTGTACAGCAATACTCCAGTACAAAAATAAGCAAAAAATATGACAGGGAGAAATCTTATCTGTGATCATTTCACTCGATTAACCTGTGAGCCCATTGAACAGAGTCATTTTGTGTAGCCTCAACACCAGGGGATGCATAAACATACCGTTCCCACACATTACTGTATCACTAACCACCCATGGATACATTTGGGGATGCACAAATATCACTAGTACTCCCCAATACAGACAGTGCTTTGCGATATCTAAAGAATAATCTGCAATATCTCACTTAAAAATATTGGGATAAACAACAACAGACACCCTCCCAGCAAAAAAAAAAAAAAAAAAGCCTGAGCGAAAACTATGTACAGACAGCACCAAACTGCTGGTGTTAAAACAAGCCTCCTGGTTGGCGAGTGGAGTGTGCTGATCATAGCCATGCTGATTATCGTTTTTTTAGTCTCTGCAGAAAACAATGGCTCAGTGGGTTAATTATGATTTAAAAGCATGTCACTTTAAAACCTCTAAAGCAATGAATGACAAACTTATACTGTGTGCCACCTCTCAAAGTACTACTCTCCACGTACAATGAACACATCATTGTGTCTAATCAATACTGGGTAACAGATGCCGTTATTTTACCTGTGTGAGGTTTATCATTTGACATCTTTTCTCTTTGAAGTGTTGCTGCATGTTTGGTTGTTGCAGAGTGTGGCTGCTGGTGTCAGTTTCAACATAACTCATTTCATTTTTACATATCTAATTAGATATAGATTATAGACATCAGCACATTGTCACGAGTATGAGTATGAAGACATGAGCATGGAATCAGACCCGATTCTGATACAAAGATGTATTGACTGTAGTCCCAGTCCATCACCCTACTCATGCTACACGGTCACTATACGTTCCACAGTTGAACTCACTCTTACTGAGGAACGCCATAGAACCACTTGGATCCATCCCACAGATTACATGCATCCCACCCGAGCTCGGTTCTCAACCGTTTTGAAAGCCTTGCTCACTGGAGAGGCGGCTAAACCATGAGTGTTAGAGAGGCACCAACTCATGAATAAAAAGAAGGGCCTTTATTCATACTCTATTTGTTTCACCAATGACCGATTTTCAATATTTTGAATATATTATTGTGTTTCTCATGCTGTGACCACAGCAACACATAAAATTTTCATTAGAATGTGACAAAGAAGCAGCGTGCTGGCATCTGTAAATTGTTCTGCGTAGCTTTTGTCGGAAATACAATTTAACATTTTCTCTTGCCAAAAGATCCCCAAAAGGTCCCTACCGAGGCAGTAATTCGGGAAATCCTGTCAAACATGACCTGACTCGATGAAAGCTGAGAAATTTCCCCTACCCCACACACACACACACACACACACACACACACACACACACACAGAGGGTGAACACGCAAATGCCACAAACACAAACAGGTGATGTGCGGCCCAGTCGTAAAACCAGCAACAAACTGGTCCCGCATTTCCCATCCAGATATATAATTAGATACCATCCAAAACTTGCTGCGATGTGAAATCTGCATGTGCATGAAGGCCAATTCATATGTCACTTTTGGTTGTGGACAGGAGAAGGTGATGTAAATTTCGTCATCAGGGATTAGCTGCGGAAGACTTGGATAGACGCGTGTATAACCCAGATTTTTATGTCTAGCGG
Organism: Brevimyrus niger; assembly: GCA_015164015.2. Lineage (NCBI taxonomy): Eukaryota > Metazoa > Chordata > Actinopteri > Osteoglossiformes > Mormyridae > Brevimyrus > Brevimyrus niger. Next base: position 16,592,209 of record JAABNY020000046.1, read on the forward strand.
GAACCATGCTTGTCGTATCGATTCGATAGTCGTGCGTATCGACTATCAAATACCCTGTGCAAGATAATCGATTGGGCATTTCCAGTAAGTAGCAACGTGGACTTTCACAGATCAATGGTCAATAACAAAAGAGGAAGAATAGTTCTTGTAGTTATAGTAGACAGCGGTATGAGGGTCGGAGGGACCTGTATAGAAAAGGTGGGCGATAAATCGTTTTAACGATTAATCAGAATTTACAGTTCAGGACTTTTTTTTGAAAATCGATTTTACTACTTTAATTTTACACCAAACAAGTCCCCGTTGCAAAGTCTGTCTAAAAACTGTTGCAAAGGAAGTAGCACGATAAATTTATTCTAGCACCTAAAGCAAAGGCACACAGCGGAGTGGGAGATGTGCAGCTCCCAGCGATACGAAAATAGCCGCAGCATCAGCACGACATCCAAAGTTAAGCAGGCAACCGTCCCTGACACGTTTTCGAACCGTGTGCCATATAAGAATGGGGCACGGGGAAAGGCAATAACAAACACTGTCGCAATGTATATCGCAAAAGACATGCTGCCCATACATACTGTGGAATGGCCGGGATTCATTAACATGCTAAAAGTTTTTACAAGTTTCTAAAAGTGTTCACAATGGCGTGGTCTGCCATCCCACTTATGAGCATCTTTTTTTTGGCTTGTCAGATTGCACTTATCGGTAAAAAAAGAAAAGATAAAACTTGTTTTGAATCATTTATTTGTCATCTGTAGTTTGATTTTGAGCAGGAGAGGAGAAAATCTATTAAAATCAAAAATTGAATTTGTGAGGAAAAAAAATCTGATTTTTTTTTTTTTAGACCATATCGCCCCAGCTCTACCTGTATATCATACCAAGGTTTACAGTGTTTTGAAAAGCAACAATATTCCAGCACTTTCATGGGCAAGAGGGGTGGACTCCCAGCTAATTTGTTTATAAGGATTTCAAAATACTCTGGCGTGTCTAAGGACCGTAGTTAATCAAGGTTTGGCCCATATAACATTAAAACTGTTCATAAAACTTCACTGTTTAAGTAAACTGCTTGTATTTGCGTCTGTCGCACTGCATCTGCCCCCAGCAAGTCTGGTGGAATATCACTGCCGTATGCATGCACCGACTGCGACCATCTGCCTCCGCAGCCAAAATGTAGTATGAACACAACACGCCACACAGACGACCATTCACAGCCCGAAAGTGCACAAAGCACATGTGGAAAAGTGAAGCATGAACCAAGCTTAACAAGAAATATCAATATTTATACTGCACATCATGCAGGCCTGGTTTATTAATTCAGATTCCAGGGAACCATAATCTCCCAAGATCTAAAATAAAGAATGACTACATTGTCAGGAAAACACAATAGAGGCAGTAGTTCCCGCAGAAGCTGATGAATTCCAATTTTCCACAAACTAAAGGCAAAGTTCCATATTCCATATAGCCATCGTCGAGTCCAGTTTCACATAATGACTGATTGTTCAGTTCGAGTTTACCAAAACAGGACAGAACCAGACTCCAATGCACCAAGTCAGCAGAGGGACATCCGCTGAGATGTAAAGATCCCAGTGGGAGGCAATAACTCCAGTTTCTAAAAAAAATGAGCAAGTAGGATCATGGCTCACCCTTCACGTCTTTCCCATTGTATGTCAGGCTCTCCCATCTGGAATGAGATTCTGGTCACTAAAAGGCAAGACTTCAAACCACAATAACTGCCTCTTTCCTCAAGTAGTGGCCCTCTGGAACTAGTGACCATTCACAACAGTCATGATTCCAAAATTACTACTGACACTATGCAATAAGCAAGTCACAGTAGCAGACATTTATTAGCCAATATAAATACCAGTAAAATTACTCCATTCTTCATACCAAATTTAATACCACAACAAAAACAAAACAATTCCAATGTATTTCAGCATATGCTCCTTTATTAAATACAAATATTACAAAAAAACAGTGGCCGGTATCCTTCAAGTAATAAAACGAAACAACTTAACATTACAAAAAAAGAACAGTAGCATGTAGGTTCCGCACACATGCAGCATTGCTTTCTGAGAATAGCACATTTAACCAAAAAAGGAAAGCAGAGGAGAACAGAGGTAAGGCATTTATTTACAGCTTTCATGACTGGGGCAGCTGGACGAACTGTCCACGAACTAATCAAAAGGCATTAAAGCCATTGAGTTACCAGTCAGCTTAAAAACAAATGTAACATAGGTCAGTAAGTTTGAAAAGACATCGTCAGGCTATGCAAAATGTGTGTAATAAAGCAAACCACAAAATCATTTATGGTTGTACGAAAACATTACAGTAAAAGTTATCCAAGTAATCCCGTTAGATATCAGTTTGTTGCCTGTTAACTTTTCGTGTCTGTCATGATTCAAACCAGACTATGTTTATGAATGCAGTACACTTGGCTCAAGAGTAATAAGCATTTTATTCCAGGAATATGCTATTTTTGTGTTTTAAAGGAGGGGGGAGTTTATGGTGCAGGTGTTTATGCTGCTCTCCGCAGGTTCAGAGGAACTGCATCACCGGTACCTATGGTACTGTAGAAAAACAGGTACTGTCATGTTTGCAGAGTTTTGGCATCGACTTGGTACCCAAGCATCGGTTCTCATGATATCCCTAGTATGCAACACGTGTGCTTTTAATACTGACAATTTCGTGTTTAGGAGCTGACTTGCGAGATGCTTTAAGTTTCACTGTTCTCTGTCATGCATTACCAGAAGCACAACACCAAGCCTAATTCCTTACGACTGGTAGCAGTCCTTCCACTGAGATGGATGCACAGTTGAATCATACCGTTTTATTTTCCTGGAGAACCAAAGTACATTCGCAAGATTATTTTTACTGTTATTCACCTGAAAGTACTGCAGCTAATTATAACCTTCAATTTTCTAGCTTTGACTGACAAGAATCAAACGGTGTATAACGCTATATGCAAAAACCCAAAACCAGATATCTTTTCGTGCCCGAAGAATTCGGTGTAAAAATAAACTTAATCGATAATCTTAATGGAACTCTAAATATAACGGTGCCGTCATTCATTTTTTTATTAACTCTGATGTTAGCTGAGCAGTCATTCCCAAGAAGGCACTTTCCCCAAATCCTTATATTACAACCACACCGATTTCACTCACATCTGGGAAGGGGATGAGAGTAAGAAAAGAATAATGACCTGTGCCCTACCCCCACCGAGGTCGATACGACGATTGCACCCAATACACCAAGAGCCTGCTTGCTGATCTCTTTGAACGACAGAAATACACAAATGCAATATTATTAGGGAAGGGATAAAAACATTCGTCACTGTCTCGCACAACTTAAGCGGAACACATCCGTAGATGGGAGAGGTCGGTCATTTGGCTACACAGCAGAGTGCAAACAATCATTATCGCAAAACCGAGAGCACATAAGAATAAACAACGTGTCACACGGGAGAAACGTGCGCCGTTGTGCGTCGAGTTTCGACAGTCGCGGGTCGCTTGATGAGATTACGGGTGTAGGGCATCTTTTGACGGTCACCCACAACAATGACCGTCCCATGAATAATCAATGACTCGCCAACACATCGCAGTCCAGGTCCTGCATCCACATCAGCATACTGCCCAAAATAAAGCACTGCTAATTACATACAGATTTTAAAACGTCTTCTCCCGGCGGAGAACAATAACGCCACATCTCTAAAACAACTTACCTTGTAATTACTTGAATTCACCCATCCCGTCAGCTCATCTATAGTTTTATCCAAACGAGGTTTGTCTTGCTCCACGTCGGGGGAGCGCTGCGGGTCGTTGAGGTAGTCTATCAGATCTTGTCCAACTTGTAGTCGTCGGGTCACGTCCTTCTGCAATACTTGCTGGTAAAAATAGTCCATGTTGTCATTTTCCCCCATTGTTAGCCGCCGATGTGTCCCGCAAATTTATTAAGTTTTAAAGCTAACGCTAGCTAGTTAAGCTATGTTATCAAACTAGCTGGCTTAATCGGTACCATGAGCTCGCATAAAACAGATTTTGTAGTTTTATTTTCTGCTACTGAAAACTTTTTTTGTAGTTATTTTAGAACTTGGGGACAGTGTACAAAAGCAAAGTGGAACTTCCTTTTTTCCTCCGCAAATGTAAGTTGTTCCGTCTAAATTCACCAGTTAGTTAGACAGCTAGTACAAAAAAAGCGTCAGTGACCAGGACTAAAACTTATCCGACGTGTCCACGCTCAAGTTACGAGGCCGCCCGAAGCCGACTTTAAGGTACCACAGACAGCCGTTTACAATTCATCGCCCCTCGGTACTGTCCCACGCTAGCTAACTAAGTAGTAGGCCTTTCAAGCCTACTTAATTCTTCTTTCCATTAGTCAAACTCCGTCAAGTTAACATTGACTATAGTTTTATGTGTCGCTAATCCTCCGCGGCAGGACCCCTTTTGAGTTTCCCCGACTCTTGATTTTTATTAACCCCAAAATAACCGTCTCAACGTTCGAGAAAAACATAAACCCACAGCCGCCTATTCCACTAGGATACTGGCGGTAGCATCAGTTTCTCGAATAGTTGTAAAGGCCCAATGGGGCCTTTCACGCCGCACAGCTGTCCAAAGCACTGCCTGCAATAATAATTATAAACAGTTTATTATTTTATTGCAAACAAATCACTCATATTTTGGAAAAAGGTGATTACGTATTATCAAATTTAGTTATGCTGTGTTATTTAGATATATGAATGAATGCTATTAAATATTTACTAAAAAAGGAAGCAACTCTTGTCTGAAAACAAGGCTTGCCAAAGGTTACCTTCTCGGACTGCATGGATTTCGTACCTGCCCGGTGATTAATTATAAAAGCCCGTTAGCTATTTGTCGTTAATGATTATTTTTTTCCTTTCTTTTTTGCTTTCGCTTTTAAACACATATGTGTAATGTATTTTTGGCGGATTTTATTATTCTGATCTGGGGATAAATTAGTATACTTTTTACGTTCGTTTATCCTGACAGCACTGCAATATTTTAAAATGAAGGAATTGCGAATTTGTCGATTGGACTACATGTATGTTGAACGGAATGGACAATGTGGAAGATGAGCAGCGAGGGAATTGGTTGTTTGTCTTGGTTTTATTGAAGCATTTGTAACAGGGTTGCCAAAAGTGAAACGCAATGCACGTTTAACAAACGTACTTTTCTCTAAATAGAGCAAAATGTCAGTGCTTTTATGTGACCATGCTGTTGTATTTGCAGAATGTACAAACAATTCACAAATAAGAGTAATCAACTACAGTTATATGTCTACTGAGTTGTATTTGTAATCCGCCTAATTATCCATTGTTCCTCGTCGCACGGGTTCTTTCAGAGAGATTATTTTTGTTAATAGGGCCCAGATTACATTTTTTTCTTGCGAAGTGCTGTAATTTAATTTGCTAAAAATTTATAATTAAAGGGCGCATTTCGTTCATTTTTAATTTAACTAGGCATCGATCTACTGGCTTATACATAACTAATAGCTTCCTGTAATCTCATACAGGGCAAAATCACTGCGTATTGAAACATAGTACTGGACATTCCTGTCGTTTCTTTAATTGTTTTAATTTGCAACAATCTTTATCTTTTCTCGTTATTCCCCCCCATAAACACGCACAGTTTGACAAACTACGGTGTTCCTTTTTGATCGTTGTCAAAGGCCAGAGAAGACCTGTACGCCTTGCGTTGTCATTTTGCTTTATTCCCAGGCAAATGTGGTAGTTTACATACACCTGTAATAAAACCCATCTTGTTTATGAGTACAGCATGTAAGTGTGAAATATTTTTAGCTTATGGAAAATAATCGTGATGTTTAAAATACGATTTTTTTTGTATAAATAGTTGCAATTTTTTAAGTCCCTCTGAATGGAACAAACCTTCGTGGTGTAATAATTGTTAAATTGTAGAATAACGCCGCCCACTGGATGACATGTGTAAGTCATACTGATGTTATCGCGTCACAGACTGCGGTTGTTTGCGATTTTAAACTGGGTATAGGTAACAGATAATTCAATACTACGCCGTTCGGTAACTTCCACGTGTTTTCCATGTCAAACTGAACAAGGCAACACATAATGAAACTTCCAGGTTTCTTTTTTTTGGGGGGGGGCTTTGACCATGTTAGCGTGCCTCTATATGTGAGAACAGCACCAATGACAGCTTTCAGTGACCAGCTGGAACTGGGCAGAAATGGACATTCTCCAAGTCAACAATCATCTCTTTTTAGTGCAGATTAAGAGACAGATTTTTATTGCACCACAGTGTAAGGTGCTCCTCCATTGTGGATGCTGACTCAGATCAGGTGAGGAGATCCACCGCTGTGTAAGGTGCTCCTCCATTGTGGATGCTGACAGATCAGGTGAGGAGATCCACCGCTGTGTAAGACGCTCCTCCATTTTGGATGCTGACTCATCACAGGTGAGGAGATCCACCGCTGTGTAAGGTGCTCCTCCGTTGTAGATGCAGACTCAGATCAGGTGAGGAGATCCACCGCTGTGTAAGGTGCTCCTCCATTGTGGATGCTGACAGATCAGGTGAGGAGATCCACCGCTGTGTAAGACGCTCCTCCATTTTGGATGCTGACTCATCACAGGTGAGGAGATCCACCGCTGTTGTGGCATCAGTGAATCTGATGATGCTTTTTGAGCCGTACTTTTCAGAGCAGGTGTCGGCCAGCAGGGTTTAGGGACTGAGCACATCGCCTTGGGGGGGGAGGGGGGGTGCTCAAGATGATATATTTCCAATGCGGCCTGCGGTTCCTCAATCAGGCAGGCCAAGATCAGATTGCAAAGGGAGGTATTTGGGGGATGGTGGAGTTCAATGCTGAAGTCAAATAAATGAGCATCGGTCTAACAGACATTCATTTTAAATAATGGCATTTTATTATTAGAGATTATTTAAGTTGTCATGTAATTTTTAAGTATATACATTTCATTGCAAATTGGACTGTATATTCAAAGTGTGAAAGTTCTCCCCTTAATTACATAAACATTAGGGCATAAAATTCATACTCCTGATTTGTGCCTAAGACTGTCCCAGCCAATCAAAAAAGGGAGACGAATCCCATATATTATATAACTTACCAGACGAATGGTCAGACACTAAATGGTAGTCATACAATAGAATCTGACCCTGCTCCTCAAAGATAATGACACTGTTTTTTCTTTTATGATGACATCTGTAGAGAATCTGAATTGGCCCCTGATTGTACAGGTTCAACTGCCTTTGACCTTTTTGATTGTTACATTTTCATTTACATATTACCCTAAACAGGCCACTCCATGCATGCAACAGAACAAAGACAAGTCATGCATAAATGTACCAGACTTGACCAATGATAAAAGCTCAAAGGTGAAGTCGACGCACAGAATGACATGGTGTGCTATGCTTATACTGTTTTGCTATCAAGTTTTCATGTAAGAGTCAGCCGTGGCAACCAATGACCCCCTGGAGAACGTCCTGCTTGGGGAGGCTGCACGACACATTCCAGGTGCCCGTATCTGCCATGGCCTGAGTGTCGCTTCTCACACGCAGTTTAATCCAAAGTGAGTGATCAGGTCAGCCAAATGTTAATGACAAAGGCAAACTGCATGTACGTGACTGGAATAGACTGAAGTACATCTCAGATTCTTCATACATGATTGCAGAATAATACATCCAGGCTGCTTCAAGGGCATATGTGGTGGACCAGCAAGGCACCACTGTGATCCCCTGAGTAAGGTACCGCCCCCAAGCACTGCTCCCCGGGCGCTGGGTTAGCTGCCCTCTGCTATCTCACATTGTCACATATGGGTTAAATGCAGAGGACACATTTCATTGTTGTCCACTGTGTGCTGTGGTCAACAATGACAATTAATCACTAAATTCTAATTCTTCCAGGGTCACATTGCTGTCTAGTTATTTGGCTGAGAATGAACCAAGAGGTTTATCAACCTGAGGAGGAGACACATTTCCTTCCTTTAGGTCGCACAATGTGTAGTAAAGACAATAAGCCTTTGAATCTTAACATTTGCACAGCGGAAAATGTGTGTGAAATTGGACACGTGGAACAATTTAAACTGTCTTTCCAACAATTTAATACTAACAAATTTAAATAGAAATAAAATGCAACAAGATACGTCATTGAACCCAAAAGACTATTGTTTCAAGTCTTTTCCAAACCGTTTGATGGAACTTTCAGGTGGTCATGTTGGACCCCATCCCTGGGGAGGTTCCCTCTCAGGCCGTCAGCCTCATTGAAGGTTCACATTCAGCAGTCAAACCAGCTGCAGTTCAGACTAGACAATCCTCCAGGTTTGGGTCTGGCCAGGACTTGATTGGGAGTCCAACTAGGAAAGCATGGTTGCTGCTGGAAGAGGTGTTGGTTTGACCAACAGGGAAGCCCATCCTGTGGTCTGTGTGGGTCCCAATGCCCAAGTGCAGTGATGGGGACACAGTGCTGTAAAAATGGTGCCGTCCTTCGGTTGACATATAAAACTGAGCTTCTGACTCTATCTGGTTGTAAAAGATCCCTGGGCTTCTTTTGAAAGAGTCAGGTGGTACCCTGATACCCAAGCTAAAACTGCCCACTGTGGCCCTATGAAATCTGGCTTCTCCTATATTTAACTGTTAAATTCTCTCCTGCCCATTCACCACCTAAGGTACTCTGTGGTGAGCATATCGGTTGCAGAATGGCTGCCGTTACATCATCCAGTTGGGGGCTACGCAGTGGTTCTGTAAAGTGCTTTGGGTGTTTGAAAACCGCTATATAAATGTAACATCATTCATACTTTATTCCACAGCAACTCCATTTAAAATGCACATTTTATCAAATTTTATGCTCTCAAAATTCCTGATAACTCACATAGGTTAACCACAAGGTTGTTTGATGGAACATTCCAGAACTTTGGCGCAGCAACGCTGGCATCTCCTAGGGCATGGCCTTTCGCCGAACACTTCTTGGGATTTTCGTATGCAGACCCGAATCGGAAGAATCCGGCACAATTTAGTTCTAGTCTGTGGATCTTGGCTCACAGGGATTAAAATCATGTGGAAGGAAGCAGAAGCTTCAGGAGATTGTCATTGTACATAACCATGGCACCGAAGAACCACGGAAAGAAGAGAGATGGATGATGAGGGCAGAGGATATAAGCTGTCAGTGTTAGTCACCTGAGTGTGGTTTTGGTGATGCGTTTTGCTATCTAATGAAAGGCAAGTTAAGTTTATGGGGAGGAGGGCTGTGGACGGGATTCACTCTGTTGACTGAGAAGACCATGCCGATCAACGCGACAGGCGACCAAGTCTTGGGTGTCAAATGTGAGGGTGGATTCAGCTTCATCATCTCAGGGCGGCAGCATAGTGGGCCCCTGGCTGAGGACATGGATGCCGGTCCCTCAGGAGGGGCCCCGAGTACCATCTACACTCAGCGTCCCCCATGTCCCAGCATAGAGGGGATGGAATGAGCAGAGTGCACTTATAAACACAGTGGGAGCCAAAAGGAACGACAGCAGCCCCGGATAAACGAACACTGTATCTGCGTGGCCGGCAAAAGCAGCCTATCGGAGAGCTCGTTTCTCTGTGGTGCACAGGAACAGGGCAGAAAACTCCATCCCCATATCGGCAGGCTTCTGAGGGACTGATGGACTCGGGCAAACCAGATGTGGAATTTGTGTCAAGCTGATGACACTGGAGAATCCAGTCGCTGGAGTTAACATCAGATTATCCTTTAAATGCAGCCCCAGTAGTTTGCTGGAAGCAGATCAGCGAGACAAGCCGTGGAAATATCCACCAACAGCCATGATGAGCCACCGCATTTCAATACGCTCAGACACAAACATTCAGTGCTGCCAAGACGCCAAAACTGATACAGACAGGGCCCAGATGCTTCGGATAATGGGACGAGAAGGAAACGGTTAAGGCGTAAAAAAAAATCGCCTAAGAAGGACAAGCTTTGCATTTTAAATTACCATTTAGCTTATTACATGCTCTGTTTAATTTTAGGCATAAAAAGGCTGCCTTAAATGACCAGAAGGGTTGAGATCATTGAATTAATATTAAACATTATGAACTATATAGTTTAAAAATGCTATAAAAAAAACAGCAAAAAGTATAACAAAATTAATCTAAAATCATAAGGACCTCTTGGGATAGGAGACTCCATGATTTCGATACCTGGGTCCCTCTTTGCTCTATAATGCTGGCAGAAAAGTCACAAGGGAAGATTCCAGTGAATAGCTTGTTACCAAAGAAAGAGGCGACCCAGGATACATCTCCCAGCCGGGCACATCGGGGATGTGACACCCGGAATGCACAGCAGCCCGCGGCCTTGGAAAGAGCGACTCGGTCCGACATGCTCTGCACACCGTCACCCTCAGCAGAGGACGATGACAGGCAGAGACAATGAAAAACGACAGTATAAAATAATAAAGTAAAACCAGACAAACAAGCAAATCATATCCATAGGTTTGTGTGACTTGACAATATTATCAGTGATCAGCGATTACAGACCAGTAACCTGGTGTCGGTGGCTGGCAGTGACTGGCTGGTGATTATGGCCTTTGTCAGGCCAGTGGGCTTTCATGTTACGCACAAAGCAACACGACAGAAAGATTTATTATGTGGCTCCCAGTTCAGTGGACACAGTCAAAAAAAAGATGGCTATTATTGTTCAACTTCATGTAGATGTCTAACAGAATGTGCAAAGTTTGTGTTAAATTTATTTACTTTAGAAGAGTGGTTCTGAATCTGTGGTACATTAAGGTATTGGACAAGTCATTGTTACGGTTTATCAGTGATCCCCCACTATATCTCAATTCAGTTATCATGCCCCCGCTATATCGCAGATTTTTCTGTGGAACATATCTAATCTGTGATTTTATACTGATCGTTTCAGTTAACTTTTTACGTTGAAATAAGCTTTATTTCTATGCTAGACTATTAATAACAACAATGTATTACTTTAATTGTAACATACATACATTTGTATTATGTGTAATCTGTTAATTTGCTTCTAGATTTTATATTTTATGCACCATGGGAGGGGGAGGGGGGGGATGGGTGAAACGGCATTTCAGTACACTGTATACTATGTACTGTATATTGTGATATTGACAATATATCCCTCTTGAATCTTGAAAACACCTGTACTGTATATAAATAAAAACTCAAAAATTCAATAGGTACATCCTACCTGTAGTGTGCTTTGCAGCCAATTCATAACAAAGCATACAGAGTGGTATTTTAAGACAAACTATAAAAAAGGTTTATTTATATGGTCTTTCTGTATCGCGGATTTTCACCTATTGCTGATGGGTCTGGAATGTAACTTCCGGGATAGGCGGGGGATCGCTGACTTATTGTTTGCAACACTGCCCAGCTGTAATGCACAAACAGTTTTTTAATTGTATAGTGTTATGTGATGCGTCCCGGTGCATAAAATACGCTTCAGCACCACAGTTAAATAAAATATATACAACCAATTATAATGGGAGTATAATTTTATTTTTAATAATTAGTTGTACATTGCAGGCAAATTGTCTTTTGAAACATAGCAAGATGTCCGTGTTCCCAGCTTATGCCCAAAACTGTTGTCCTTTCAAAGTCAACAAAATTATTTCCTTTGCTAATTTCTAAAAAACTGAATAAAATAAAAGCTTACCATCAGAGAAACAAAGCCTGGACGAAAACCACAAGCACTGACGTAAAAAAGAAAAACTCAAAAACTTGATTTGGGTCGGCACACGAGTACCGTCAGTAACCGTGGGTCATTGTTCTCCAGAACCTCCTCATACAAACCAAGCCTACATCCCAAACTGATAGTCCTAAAACGCACAACGGAACCTTAGTGTCACTCAGAGGCAGCTGCTCAGGGCGCCCGAGTAATTCCGGATCTCCATATCCCACAATTCCAGAGGAAGAACCGATGTAACACAAGGGCAGCTCAGCTGATTGGTGGAGCTCGTGATCCAGTAACATGGCCACACAGCCTACAAGTCAAGCACATTCACCTTCTACACTGTCACTCTCTGCTTTGTCTTTTTTCACAGACCTTTGTATTGTTACCACAAACAAACCTGACTCACCACACTTCCCATCTGAAATGTCTTTATCATAAGTGCTGCAGGAAGGTGAATGATCAGAACCATCTCTGCCGTTCCCGTTTACATGAGACTCTGACCCGGATCCCCCCCCCCCCCCCCCCCCAGTCCCACGCACACTCAGGCAGGATGCTGCACTGATTATCGCCAGCGTCGGTTACGGTGATTCACACGTCAAATGGAGATGCCCACCCTCCCCTCTCGGCCCGAAAGGCCTCAGCTGTCAAAGGATGATGCAGCACCTGCAGAGTCGCTGTCCGCCGCCGTGAACCGACGGGGGCGGAGTCACCGGCGCGAAGTAGGCGTGCACCTTGATCTCGGGCAGATGTGCCTGCGGAGAACACAGAACACAGAGGCATGAGACACTGAGAATGTCATGCAAAAATGCACAAATGCACCTAGGAAACAAATACAGACCCTGCCCCCTCAACCAACTAAGGGCAGAGGGTATTCACACTCAGTATGGGGTGCAGAGGGTATCCCCAGTCCACAGGGGGTATATCCCAAGTCCACAGGGGGTATCCCCGCCCCATAGAGGGCCGAGGGAATTCCCAGTCCGTAAACAGCGCTGTGGCCCTGCAGCGTGACATACCCGGATCCTCTTGATCCCGGCCCGTGTGACCTGCTGGCAGTCGTATAGCTCAATGCGTTCCAGGTGGTGGCAGCTCTTCAGGTGCTCCAACGTGAGGTCAGTGATGAGAGGACAGTTATCCAGTTCTACCACCTGGAGGTGCTCCTGACCACATGTGCTGCTGCTCAGATGCCGGATACCGTCGTCTGTAATCAGCTCACAGTGGGACAGGCTCTGTGTGTGTGCGTGCGTTTGTGTCGGGGGGGGGGGGGGAGATAAAAACAGTTTGGTTATGGCTTTTGCCTGCAAATGCTGTATTAGTTGTATTATCACAAACATATTGCATCACTGCCCAGCTTTTGTACTTCCTGCTTCCTGGCAGATTTTCAGACAATAAGAATCTGGCAACATACTGTGATCCATTACACAACAGCCCAGTCAAAAACATGGCTGCTGTGATGTGTCACATTCATTGTGGGCAGTCAGTACGGAGTCACAGCGGTCAGTATCCAGTGCCAAACTTGGCAGATATCATGTCCCACATTCACTGTGTCACGTGTCGTGTCACGTGTCTTGTTCACTGTGTGCAAAGAGAACTGCATCACTGCAGTCAGCACTCAGTGCCAAGTTCGGCTGCTGTCATGTGTCATGTTCACTGTGTGCAGTGAATACTGTATCACCGCGGTCACTGTGCACCCCGTTCAACACTCAGGGCTGGGCTCGTCTCAATTTTCCATTCAATTAAAATAACAGGTTGTAAAAGAATTACTGGTGATGAAAGGATTGTTCCATTAACAGGCACAGGAAATGAAGGGTAGATCCCAAGTCAGCAAACATCTTTCCACACAGTCATAAGACAAAGACCGTCAACAAGATGGGTGAGCCAAATGCCATTATACAAAAAGTTAGGGTTCAGATCCTTAATCAGATACTTTGACTGGGGTTATATGTCTTACACGCAATACGGTAATTTGATAGGTAATTTCTCTGTAGATCCAAAACTGGGAAGCAACATTACAGGGCACAGGTGATGCAATACCACCCAGCAGAGGATAATGAGAAGCGAGTACTTACCAAGGCCTGGAGCCGAGGACAGTGAATGGAGAGCTGGACTAACGTGTTATCCGTCACCTGTGACAGCCAAAAGAAAACAGTGGAGCGTGAGAGAAGACAGCAGTGAAAGGCAACACACGATGGAGAGACACTGACAACACTGGGGAAGCATTTGCCAGTGGGAGAACAGAACTATCATCGCCGTTACTCATTTTCAGGAGTCTTTATGGAGTCAAGTACATGCTTACCAAAATACATTCTTCCAAGTCCATTTTTTCCAGTTCGTGACAATTCTGCAATCAGCGAAGGAGAAGAGGTTAAAGTTTCAAAGAAAATGCAATGTGAAGCAGGGATTCAGCATGCACAGGTACCTCGGACATACAGTGCTGCTTGAAAACTGTACACCCAGGACTGAGCTCTGCAAATGGCACACTGACCTATGACATTCACAGAGAATCCAAACTGTAGCAAATGAAAGATTCATTTTTGCAAGCTCCATACACTATATATTACTATACTAGCATAACGTATTGTAAAACTAGGTGAATAAGTGAAACACTGCATTCACTGGCTAAGTGAACCTGCCCATAATAAATTATAATAAATAACTGTAAATAAAACTGAAAATCAAAAGATACATTTGGCAGGACAACATTTCCTTGGCTCTATGAAATAAAGGCAAATATCATCACATACTGGAAATATCATTGTAATGAACTATTCCAGCATTTACAGGTCCCCAGAATAAGGGTGTGGAGAGAAAAAAAAAGAGTCACTGAACAGTGATCTGGGAACCTATCAGGCCACAATAAGACAAACGGCGCAGAAACGGGGAAAAATTAGGAGCAACTTCACTAGTTAAAACCTGGAAGTACAAAATGATCCTGCAATGCACAGTCCTTTTGGACATCCAAAGAATCTCCAAGGCAACGTGAAGATTAGGTTTGACTAACAATATGACACAATGGGAGAAGCAATGGAATTCATGGACATTAGCCAGGAAAAAACACATTGGCTGCAAAACACCACCTGGATTCTACTAAAAATAGATATCCTCTAGACTGGGAGCCCAGAATCGTTTAAGCCACAACCTAAAATGCTTTCTATAATAAAACCATGACTCTGTCTACCAAAATCTGTCTACTAAAATCACTGCATTCCACCTGTCAAGCAGAGTGTTGGCAGTTTCTGGGTGTGAGCCTGCTTTTTGGCCTGTGTGCAGTGGGAACCATGAATTCACAGCTATGTGCAATAATGCAGAACGACGGCAGAACCTGCAATCGTAGGATGAAGTTACACCAAAAATGCAGCATGCAGTGATCCTAATTCCAGCAGATCTGCTAATAAATGGATTAAGAGGAAGGAATTTTGTTTCGGAATGGCCGAGTCAATGTGCATGTGGCAACCTGAAGCAGACTGCTCATGCAACACAGCCCGCAAATCTGCAGCCGGGGAAGCCGCTCTGAAACAAAACGGGAAAAACTCCTGAAAACATGCTTTCAGTAACAGCCCAAAAACAGCAGATCATCTGTACGCCTGACACAGGTCATCCTCATCAAGCGATGGGATCCAAATACAGATCTTAACATCATTTGTCTAAGAATACTTAAAAGACAGATGAAGGGATCACATAGTTTCAAGCAGCACTGTACCTTCACTAGCAGTAAATGCAGTGAGCAGTGAAGCGCGCTGGAATGAAGTTACACCAAAAATGCAGCATGCAGTGATCTCTACCGCAGGGTAGCCGGTAGAGAGTAAGATGTCACTCACCCGGGCCAGGACAGTGAAGCCGGCATCAGTGACGTGGGAGCAGCGAGCCGCCTCCAGGATCCTGAAAAACACACACAGACACACACACAGACAGACAGACACACAGACAGACATACAGACATGTGCAAATACACACACACACACACACGCACGCAGACACACCCCCACAGATAGAGAGACAAACATACACACACACGCATGCACGCAGACACACAAAACCACACAGACACACACACAGGTGCACACACACACAGAGACAGCCAGTCACAAACATGCAGACACACACAGATATGCAGACAGACACACACACAGACACATGGTTCACTATCGACAGGATTCCAGGAAAATAAGATGCACTATTAAGTGCCAAACTAAAACACATGGTATGTTTGTTTGTCTGGATATATGCTGTCTATATGCTTGTATGGATCTATACGCCACCTGTAGATTTGTATGGGCCTATACATATATGTACGGACCTATACATTCTATGGATCTATACGCAACCTGTGTGTTTGTATGGATATACAGCCATGGAAAAAATTAAGAGGCCACTCTATATTTTTAAACAAATCTGCATTTTTAAAACCCGGTTTAATGCGGGTTCTGCTGGAAGGTTACGCTGTGAGGCAGGATGCTTTCAGATTCAAAATTTTTAAAATAGCAGTACACAACAATAATGTGAAGCAGGAAACACTGGGAACAACCAGAAGCCGGGTAAAAGGAGGAAGTGACATTCGAATGCCAGAGATGACCATTAACTTATCCGACAGTTTCTCATGAATCGTGGAAAGACATCAAATGACCTTCAAAAGAAATGGGAAACATTAAGTGCAGGTGTGAAGCGCACTCTGCTAAGACAGTTTAAATCAGGCTCCTGGAAGCAGGACCGAGGTCCCATAAAGCAAGGAAGAAGCCCTTCATTAATGAGGCGCAGGGAAGAACCAGGCTGCAGTTTGCAGAAAAATATATATTATTCACAGACGCACCTCTAAATTGAGAAATGAGCGAAACGAAACATTGTGCTGCGATCTGTTAATGTTTTCGTCGGCTGTATACTGGCTGTGTGTTTGTTTGGATACATACTGTCCAGTGACATCATGCTACTCAGACACTGCTGAAGGTGATTAACACCCCCTCCCCCCAGATTAACAAAAACTTTAAGCAGTATGTAATTTACAAGAATGCCAATGGATGCCACTGCCTCCTCCCACTCCGGGAACACGGAGCTTACTTCAGGCGGGGGCAGTTGAGGCCCAGGGCAGTGAGGGAGGCGTCGGTGATGCTGCTGCAGCCGGAGATGCAGAGGGTCTGCAGCTTGTGACAGCCGCGGCAGAGGAGCACCAGGCCCTCATCTGTCACCTGCTGGGGGGGCAGAGTGGCGCGCTTTACTGGGCCGGTATTGCCCACTCAGACAGCACTTACACCTAATCCATGATAAACCCGCCCCCTGCTGGGGGGGTAGAGCAGCACATCTTACTGGGCCGGTACTGCCCACTCGGAGGCACTTACACGGAAACCACAATAAACCCGCCCCCCTGCTGGAGGGCCAAAGCAACACGTCATACTGGTAAACCTGCTTACATACACAATCGATAATCAATATGTATGATATGTATGACAAGTGCCGGTTTAGAGAATCGGTGAGTTAGCACCTTCTCATTCCTTAACGTTGCACTACTCAAAGTTTACCCATTAATTTAAGCAACTTTAAGTCAATATTTACTCTTTAAGTCTTCCTACCTCAAAATGTATACAGTCCTTCCTTAATACATGCCAAAAAAATTCTAATATAAGTAATTTCTAAACATATTAATATAGCTGGTAAAATATCCAAGGAAGGCTGCAGGAATTTTGTCTTATTGAAACCAGACTAAGGCAAAGAAGGAGGTAGAGTATTACACTCCATTGCTGTTTTGACCTTGCAGATAACATCCATCCATCCACTTTCCATAGCCACTCGTTCTCACACACACACACACACACACACACACACACACACACACACCTTTCACTCCCACATTCACAGTCTGGCAACTCCAATTGACCTCAGCATGTGTCTGGACCCCACACACACAGAGCCTGGGCAGGGGGTGGATCCCGGCTCTGCAGAGGCGACCACACTAAGCACCGTGCCAATAAGGTCTGGCACACAAAGCCCTGCAGCGCCCGCTGCTCATCTCTGACACTTACTGTACATGACTGCATGTTGATTGTCACAAGCTCTGGGCAGTATTTCTGTAAGTGCTTCAGTGCATCATCATCCAGCTGGAAAAGGGAACATGAAAATGCCGTCAGCAAAGCTCCACGTCGCTGACGCGCTGCCCGTGATGCGACGGGAGCTAAAACACAAGGCGAGCAGAACGCCAACGCGGTTCTGCATCCCCTGGAAAAGACTGCCCCCTTCTGCCTGGGACATGTTGCACGTGGCTGTGCCAATGAGCCCCGTACGGTTTGCCACCAAGCAGGGCTCTGCATTTCAGCAAAAGAAAAACACTGAGAATCCACTGAGTGTGACAGAACAGGTCACAAAAATATGACAGGCATTTGGGCATAACAGGCTGGACAATAAACCTTTGTGAATGCGAATAAAATTGGCACGACCCCTCCTCCATAACGAACCACAGCTGTCAATACTCAGTATCTAAGCCAGTTCCTCTACGTCGCCCTCTCCAGGAGCCCATGGGGGGGGGGGGGGGGGAAGGGGGGGCCCTCAGGGGCCCCTCTACCAACCAACCAGGAGCTACAGATGCTGAAACAACTGTTCATCTGTATTGGTTACTGTTCTTGCTGGCATTAAAATGTCCAGCGCATAACAGGTTTCTTTCCTGTGAAAAAGGACTAGCTTCTCTGTACGATAGGGTGTATTTACCATTGCCATACAACTTGATGGTTTTTAATTCACTAAGTTAGAAAAAGAGTTACAGAAAGGTTACGCATAATAAGGTGATATGTGACCCGAATTCAAACGACAATAGTGTGACTGTGACATTGTGAAACTGCAGCTCCCGGCTGGGATTTATGAAGAGCATGCAGTGACCTTGGACCCACCTGTGTGCAGCCCCTCAGGAAGAGGGCCTTGAGGCCTCCACAGCCACGCACCAGCGCCTCCACTCCATCCCGCGTGATCTGGTCACACCAGGAGATATTCAAGTTTTCCAGGCCCCTGCAGCCTTCACTGGAGACCAGAGAGATTCCATGCTTAAACATGCTACACTGCCTCAGTCAGTGAGTACTGCAATGTGGTTACCCATTGTCTCAGTCAGTGAGTATTGCAGTGTGATTACTCTTGCTTCTTTGTGAAAACATTTCAAAGCAGACTAAGCATGTGGATTGCAGATATACTGTTTTTGGAAATAGAGCTATAAAGTTTTGTTGCTCCATAACAGGTAAAATGTGAACACTATAAACGTTTAGCAGGGTAGGTCAACTGGACTCACACTGATGCCTTGTTTCCACTAATGCAGTTCAGGGATTTTTCCCCAATCTGGAACTAGTTCTACGCGTTTGCACTGCAAAATATTGGCCCTGGGTCAGAAAAACGGCTCCAGCATGGCACCACGGAAAAGCTGGTCTCAGAATTTGGCACCATAACGTCAGCGGAAGTGGAATGGGCTACTGCATCCAAAACTGCAAACCCGGAAAATTCAATCCATAACCAATAAAATTTCATCTAATTTCACTGGTGCTGGCAGTGAACCAAGTTATGTAAACTGATTAGCAGAAAAACAGCACATCTTTTTTTCTGTGAAAAACAAAACATCAATCTATTGGCCAGATTTAATAATAAATTATGAACATATTGCAGGTCAAATATATAAAATATTTGAGTGGTAAAGAAATCATGAGGCGGACAGAATATTTCATTGTTTAGTAGAGTGTTTTTTGTGCAATTTTTAAAAAGACAGCAAAAGAGAATAAACACACACAGACTGAGGAGCCATTAAGGAGACAAAAGTGGACAATTGCGGGAGAACATTTAAAAACAAATCTGAGGAAGCACTTCTTTACGCAGCGTGTAGTTAGAGTATGGAATAGTCTTCCTGCTAGTGTAGTGGAAGCTAAAACCCAGGGTTCCTTTAAATCAGAATTAGATAAGATTTTAACAACTCTGTGCTATTAGTTAAATTCTCCCCAAACAAGCTTGATGGGCCGAATGGCCTCCTCTCATTTGTTAATATCTTATGTTCTTATGTAGGTGGTAGAAACAGAGAGCAATGGGTCATACTCCGAAAGCTCTTCTTTTGGTTTGGCAGTTTATAAAAACTTCAAATCCAAAATAGATCAATACAAATCCAAAAAATGGAATACGTATGAACCTCTACATTTCTCCTACTTCTGCAATTCTGTAACGTTCCGTAACAATTTTTCAATTCTGTTCCTTTCTGAAACTGGTTGGAAAGTGAGCAGGTTCTCAAAAAGCACCAATCGAGAACCAGCGAGAACCAGCCTGGCACCAGCACCAGCTCTCGTGTTGGTGGAAACGAGGAATGATATTCTGACTGAAATTGCTGTACGAAAAGCTTTATTGTCTAAAGGGTCATTCATTGCCTGGATCTGGCTTGAGCACATTACAGTAAATCACTGACTTAAATGCAAGCTCTGTCTTTGCATTCTTGAATACTCCAGATTCCTATAAAAAGTCCAGTTCTGACGGCAGGCATTGATGTAATACTGCTAAAACAGCCATACAATGAGAGCCTCAAAGCCAAGTTAATGTCAAGTACCTGGTTTAGAAACACAGATACCACTTAGAGCAGGAGTGAGGAACCTGTTCCATGGAGGGCCGGTGTGGGTGCGGGTCTTTGGGATGGCCTTAGAGCGACTTAGAGCGATTATCAGTACATGGACAAACAAGAAGGGAACAAATGGCTCTTACCTGAGCGCTTTTAGCGAATGGTTTGTTATGGACACACAGGAAGTCAAATCCAGGTGTTTCAGTTTGGGGCAGAATTTGCTAAGGCTGGTACAGGTGCTGTGGGGACAGGGAGAGAGAGGGCCGCAAGTCAATCGTGGGCATTAGGCTGTGCTGTTTTTTGGATTAAAGGAAATGGTGCAAACAGGCATTTTCCTTAAGATCTGGTTAAACTGAGGACTTTTATATGGAAGAGGATTAGGGCCACCATGAAAATATTATTTGACTTTAATCTCAGAATTCTGACTTTTTTCCCCTCAGAATTCTGACTCTAAGAACTCAGAGTTTAGAAAAAATCTGAATTCTGACATTAAAGTCAAAATTCAAATAATATTTTCATGGTGGCCCTAATCCTCTTCCATACTTTTAAGTGTATATGATTTAGTATTTCCTGTGAGGTTAAAAAAAAAATGTTTTTTCTGAACCAGAACTAGGTTAATTTATGCTTTATTTTTGCATACTTACAACATTAAGAACACTAAATAAAAAAAAATAAAAAACTAAAAACTACTTGGCCATGTATGAGGTGTGCATGGACATTCAACGCAGCCCAAAGGGGGCGCTCTCCCCCCTGGCTGTGCCCAGAGAAAACACACTGCACGGTCAAATACCTGTCAGTGATTTTTGTGCAACCGTTCAAGCTAAGGTGCTCGATATTTCGGCAGTTCTGTGCAAAAGTCCTGAGAAGAAAACAAAAATAATTCAGGTCCAAGATATTTCAAATGAAAACATGGTGGGTGGGGGGTCGATCACATTCAAGGGAGAGGAAAGTCGGTCCCAGGGCATCAAAGGGGAGTGGAAGATATTTAAATATATCCGACAGCGAGAGATGAGAGCGAGAGGGCGAGAGGGTGAGAAGGCCAGCAGAGGGCGAGAGGGCCAGCAGAGCGCGAGAGGGCGACGGGCCAGCAGAGGGCGAGAGGGCCAGCAGAGGGCGAGAGGGCGACGGGCCAGCAGAGGGCGAGAGGGCGACGGGCCAGCAGAGGGCGAGAGGGCCACGGAGGGCGAGAGCGAGAGGGCAACAGGCCAAGAGAGGGCGAGAGGGCCACAGACAGCAGACTCACTTCATGGCGGCATCTCCCACGCTTAGGCAGCCTCGCAGACTGAGCAGGCGCAGGAAACCGCCACAGCGTTTGGAGATATGCTCCACCACACGGCCCTGCAGAGGGGGGGGCACAGACACAGGGACTCTCGTTTTAATGAAAGACAGACACACTGTAATGCAATAAAGCACACATCCCAGCGTGAAAAAAAACATTTGAGGGTATTTAGCTTCAGAGAGACGCCCAAACGTGAACATTCCGCCACGTTCCGCCAGCGTCGGAGTTCTCACTTGCGTCCATTTGGGCCCAACGACGGCTTGTGCCCCGTCACTTTTGGAACAGCCACCCAGCTGCCCTGTCTCACATGCCATGCCCACATCCAGTCCTTTACAACAGCCTATAACACACTATCTGGACACAAGTATCGGGACACCAGGCCATCACACCCAAAGGAACTTTTATGACATCACATTCTAAATCCATAGCCATCTGTATGGAGTCTCCCCATGCAGCTGTAACAGCTGCCCCTCTTCTGGGAAGGCTTTCCACATGCAGTGCAGGACAGGCATAGGATTGCAGGGTAGATGTTGGCGTGTGTCTGTGCTTCCAGCTCTGTAGGAACGGTTTGGGGAAGAGGCCCTTTTCTGTTCTAGCATGACTGTGCCCCAGTGCGAAAAGCAGGGTCTATAAAGTCATGGCTGGGTGAGTTTGGTGGACTGGCCTGCAGAGAGCCCTGACATCAACCCCACTGAACACCTCTGGGGGGAACAAGAACATCAGGGCCTGACCTCACAAATGCTCTTCTGAATAAAATTTAAAAATTCCCACCAGCACAGTCCAAAAACTTGTGGAAAGGGGGGAGGGCAACACCATACAGATGCCTATGGCGTTAGAATGGGATGTCATAAAAGTTCCAGCAAGTGTAATGGCCTGGTGTCCCAATGATTTTGTCTGTAAAGTGTATATTCCTCATATAAAATGAATACGCTGTGAATCGTCCCCCAGTTTCCGCCATGATCGCAGGACTTACCTCTATGTCTGTCTGGAAATTGAAGAGGTCGATCTTTTGCCAGTTGCTGCCGTCAAGGGCTAAGATGTTCCAAGCCTGCGGGACACGAACATAAGAGCAGAACTAAAGAAGGTGAAAGGCACAGAGAAACAGCTCACAGTATTATATCGTTCTGTACCGTGTGATGCAAGAAATACAAAGAATTACGGGATGAAAGGTTTAGTGCAGACGGCATCCTGGTGATCTGATAGGGTCTCGCCCTGCAGCAGCCGCCGCTTACCTTCGATACCTGGGCACATCTGCACAGGGTGACCACATCCAGGTACGAGAAAATCCTGACCAGAGAAATACAGTCAAAAGTCACATGGTGAGTAATACTCAGGATCCTCAGTAAGTTTCATTACCCCTCCATAAAGGGATCAAACACCAGACTGCAGGGCAGCGCTTCTGAATTACCTCACTGGTAATTTCACATCACTGCACTCCTGAACAAAATAATAAAAGACATACAGTTAAACTCCTGCAGTAATGCTGCCGGCGAGCAAGATGAAATAATCGGCTGAACAGCAGGTGTTCCCAAAACACTGCGGTGCCTGTATGTGTGTACTCACATGGCAGAAAGGCTCGAATTTAAAATCTTTACACATCTAAGGCCGCGAAGGGAACACGGCAGCCAACGCCGGGCAAAAGCCACCAAGCCCGGCTGGCCGACATCCGCCCCAGAAGTCGACACAGAGATGAAAGTAGGGCTAGAGAAATCCCTGTTCACTGAATGTCTTGCTATTCTTCCCCACACCCAGAATGCAGTGGAGATGCATCTGGGATCTGATCCTATAACCTTCTGCTTAGAAGCGCAAGCAAAAATGCAGTGGAGCTTCAAACTGCCGCACACCTTAAACTGCAGGATGAGTTACTGTGGTTTCAGACAGCCATTATGGATACATGGAGGCTAAGAAGTTTAATCTTCATTAGAATCGCTAAAGACAGCTGAAATGCTGCTGCTCGGGAAGAGGCGCGGCCGTGAGCAAAGTCGGGAGTCAAATCCCTCCCTTTCTCTAATCATCATAGTTCTCAGCCGTGTCATGCCAGACTCTCCCATTCAACGCTGCAATTACACCGATCTGTCATGATACAGGATGGGCTTGGAACCAAACACAGTGGAGTTAGAGAAGGAAGCAGGAAGATGAGCCACAGCCATTTCTCACAAACATGCATAGCCTAAGCGAATAAGCGCAAGTTCTTGCGTCACAGATTAACGGTGGATCAGAAATTTGTCCAGTGATTAGTCTACATAGAGAGCAAAGGCTGCAAGCACAAACCCTGAATTACCACAGAGGAAAAAAAAACTGAAAATGCGGTATTCTCCGAAACTGAAAGGCTGTACCCATTCCCTCCATTTCGTTTAAAGCTTACCTAAGCAGTAGTTCCTTTGGGAGTTTTTTGTTAATCGGTGCTTCATCGTTGTTGGAGAAAACCTGGAAAAAAAATGAGACAACCCAATGGAAAATGGTGCATTCAACACTCAGCAAACGGCACCACCTTCTCCGTTCAGCGAGCATGCTGTAGCCGTACACTCAGAACCGCTCTTCCGTTTTAGTAGCCCAAACAAAGAATTCCTCACAAGCAGGAACTGTTTGAGACTTTGTTTAAGCATATCAATTTGCTTTACACAAGGTTTTTTTCATTAATTAAAAAAACAATAATATTACAATATGGCCTCCCACTGCAGCAATCTCAGCACCCACACCCAGGGCGTGCAGAGTGCCTATATGCTGAATAATGCCCTATTCTTAGAATCCATGTCTACTGCTGATGGTACTTGGACTATATGTCTACTGCTGACATACACACATCGCAGGGCCTGTGGGCTGCAGCGGACATCAGCTACTCAGGGGGAGACCTATAATGTGATTAACGGTCCATTCGGACTGGCTGAAAACAGGACTGTGCATTTCATAAACAACCAATACCGGCAGCATTTTACACTAATGACAGGTCATTACTTTTCATTGAAGACGCTTAACAACTGAGCGATCAGAGAGCTGGATCAGGCTGTGCAGGCAATGTAAATTCTAACCATTACAATACGGCAAGTTTAGGGGATGTCTGCAAAGGTACGGGTCCCCCAGCCCATGTCCGCAATGGTACGGGTCCCCTGGCCTCATCACAGCATACAGCAAAGCTGCCCTAAAAGCATGAGGAGATTCTATTTGTTGTAGTGTAGATCTAGACGAGTCAACCGAACAGCAAAAGGTGGCCTGAACACTAAGCCAGTGGCCTGAACACTAAGTTCACGACATTTCACCCATAACCATCATGTCAGCTTGAACACAGCAAACCAAAAAAATGGAAAATAGGTATCACTGATGGACCCTGCTTCTCTCCCTCTCGCTCATGATACCCATGAAATCCATCAGAAATCAAGGCACAAACAGATGTGCTCCTCCCTCTCTCTACCAAAAAAGAGCTTCAAGATTCACCGCAAAGCAGGCAGGATACCCGTCACCAAAGTGAGTGAGTTCATGCAGAGCCTGGCTACGAAAGCCCGACTTCACATTCATGTGGGCAGGGCCTGCCGACAGTGTGTTTATCACTGAACAACAAAGGAGGATCAGAAACAACAGCCGGTGTTTCATGTAGGTTCCTCCCGGCACATCAACAGAGGCCAAACGCGACACAGCACCGATGCCACAGTCCCGCGTTTCATGCAAGTCCTTAGGGACTCCACAAGGATCTGACGTGATCTTCCGCTGTCTCCAATTAGCATCGCAAACACATGCGCAAGCTGCCTGAGTATGTGCCTACAAATCTTTTTGGACAATTAACAGCCTACAAGCTTGTAGAGAGTCACATTCAATAAAGGACAGGGGGGGGGGGACATGTTTTATGAACCAGCTAGGAGTATATCAAACCCTCGTAAGGACACTCTACAGAGCAGAACTGACAAAGTAAATATAAATCCAATTAACTGAATGTAAGGGACCATTCACGTGTTAAGTGAAAGAGGCCATGTCCACTGGGACAATACAAAGAACACTGGGACCCCCTGCATAACCTACTGGGGTCCCGTGTACTCCTGAGGGAGATGGTGCAACCTGCCCACCACACACAGGTTGGGGACCAGTAGTGTGTAGGCAGGAAGGGGAGTAGTACAGGCAGGGGAGTGTAGAGCAGAAAGGGGGTGTAGAGCAGAAAGGGGGTGTAGAGCAGAAAGGGGGTGTAGAGCAGAAAGGGGGGCGCAGAGCAGGAAGGGGGGTACAGAGCAGGAAGCGGGGTGCAGAGCGGGCAGGG
>JAABNY020000046.1:16621064-16634480 GCA_015164015.2 Brevimyrus niger
GCCCCGCACTGGCAGAACGGGAGGAGACGCCCCGCACTGGCAGAGCGGGAGGAGACGCCCCACACTGGCAGAACGGGAGGGAATGCCCCGCAGCCGGAGCGCTTAAGCAGTAAGGTCCATAACACCAGATAGCTTTGCTGCTCTATGCTGCCTTTTCATAATGATCACCGGGGGACTGCAGGGCAACGATGCACCTCTAAGCAAACAGACAAACTGAACAAACAGCTTGGCTTCAGAATCATCTGACCAAACAATGACCCCTAACAGTCCAATCTGTTTATCCATTTCTCATTTATTAACTGAAGCAAACACAGAAGCAACTAAACAAGGTTTAACATGCTCTGTGATTAAAGTCATTATGGCTGAAGATCATGAATCTGAGCTCGATATCATTATACATCTTCGCTGACAATTCTGACAATTGAGACTTTTTCTATATATACAACACACTCATTCTCCTCTGCCTAGTGATGGTGTTTGACATCTAATTACCCAATGAAAAGATGTCTTATGAAACCAAGTATTTCCCTAGCATTATGTTTGTTATAGGTAACGTCTTCATGATGGTGGCTTGTATGAATTACTTTATATTGCAAAATTTAACAACCAACACAGTGGCTAATTGTGATTATCGCCAACACCGACATATTTGCCTTGCTGACGACAATCCATGTAAGTCCATTTAAAACCTTCAATGAAGGCAGCGTACAGATAGGTTTCTATTTGTGATGCTAAGGGCGACTCATTACCTCATTTTAGGTTTATTTTGTGAAGTCGCTTCTGAAAAAATATGTTTTCCAAGCAACTGAAATAATGGATTTTCAGAGACATGCGTTTTTCATTGTACAGCTACACGATTTCACACACACACACACACACACACAAACTGAGCAACACAAATAATACAATTTAAGATTTGACAATGTTTTTGCAAGAAACAACACATAAACATTAAGACTTTTATTTGTTGGGGGGGGGGACACTGCAGCAGAGCAGTGACCCTAAAATGGCCAACATGGGAGCTGGAATGCAGAATTGGGGCAGAGCTCTGACTGCCTCAGCAGACCTTATGGTATCACACATGGTCAGCACACAGCAGCAGCAGACCCCTCTACTGAGAATTAACGATGCAAAGAAGACCAACACATTATTATTTTATACACAACTGCCTTTTGATTGGACAGTGTAAAGTGCAGGGCGGGCAGATAACAGCCTACATTCACGGGAACCCCGCCGTCTCCTTACAGGCAGAGGACCGGCCGCCACTGTGCGTACGGGACTCAGGCAACATCAAACGATGCTAAAAGCGCGGCAGGATCCTGGGGACGCCGATTCCTCGATGGCCCTGAGGCGCAGCAGACAGACTGCGAGCGCTGCCAGAGAGAGAGGGAGGTGACAAGGGACAGAGGGAGCGAGGGAGGGAAGACGAGAGCTGCCGCCCGTCGTGCGACTGCTCAGTGCCGGCTCCGCCCCTCGCTGCGGACACGACGGAGGTGATCTTCACCGGTGAATAAATAAGACGGCCTGGCCCCGGTGACTCACATGCTGACTGCGTTGGGCGGCTGCCTGAGGACTTTGCCGGCTTAATGAGGCAGGAACCTGAGCACAGGGGAGCTCTTCGGCAGCCTCCGTCAGGACGTGCCGCTCCGTGCAAAACCCTCGCGCTGCTGCCTCGCACGGGTCACTGACCCCAGCCTGAAACGGGCTCGCTTAGGTAGGAGCCATTAGCTAAAGCTCCGCACTACAGAGCGACCAAAAAGCACGGAGAGCAGGCAGAGCAGGCCGACGGGGAGAATCCCGCCACTCCGCTTCCACGGAGAGAAACCGCTGTAGCAGAAAAGTGCGGTAAAGAGCGGACGCTGCCCGCCAGCCCTCCGCTATAAGCGCACTGCCCTGAAGCGGCACTGTAGCCGCCTGTGTGAAGCTGCCAGCCCCCCAGGCCAGTCAGTCCACGTTCTGAGCACAGCAGCTGCACTCAGCCCCCCAGCAATGCTCCCCCCGGCCAGCTGCGACCCCAGAGGGCCTGAATCTTTCCAATTCGACAAAAGGGATTCTGCAAGGACCAAGGACTCTGTCACGAGAAATAAAGGGAGGGGGGGACACACACAGCATCTTTCACTGTACACTGAGGCTGTACACTCTTCCCTATACCAATCTGTCCAGTATGCATGTTCACAATTATGCTCAGATAAACACTGAATATATTAAGTCAATCATCCTGCTGACAATAATAACAAAATATTGTATTACTGATTATCCATCTGCTGATGTTACAGCCCCCCGGGGTCACGGGAAGCATGAAGCCTGTGACAGGCAGTACACAAGACCGCCCTGACCAGGCAGTGAGTCCACAGCGGGACACATTATCCTTTTGTGTTTGTTGTTAGCACAAGTTTCAGTTCTTGGTATTTACAAGTTTAATATGCACAACTTCCTTCCCACTCAGCCTCCAGCGCCATCGATGCAAAATAAATCGCACTGCACCACTGCGTTCTCCTCAGTTTATTGAACCCAGTGCCCTGGACTTTGAAGCACTGCATGCAGCCCGCTCTAGTCCAATGACAGTCCATGAGAGAGATGCGAATTTCCTTTCATATAAAGGAATTGGCCGCGCAGGTCAGATGCTCGCTCTTTACAATAGGTGCTCTCTAAAGCAGAAAGGCACAGGCAAGAATGCCATGAATATGTCTACAATCTATCTGTGCATAGAGCTGTTAGGCAGTGGTACGCTGATGTGGAAACTTTGACCAATACCAATAACAGATATATATCTGTCTGATATCACTGATACAGCTTACCTCTGAGCCACTTGCCAAACGGCAAGAGAGTTTACTGTTTGATATTCTATTCACACTGTAAAAAGCAAGGAAATAACAACAGTGTCAGATCAATTTCTCGTTAATGTATCGCAAAGTCAATGTTTCTGTTACAGAGTTTAAAGGTAAGGGCATCAGGTTTGGCACAATGGCCAAACAAACACTGAGAGCTCAGCCTGTTCAGAACTCGGGGATCCCTTTATGGAAGTCCAGTATACGCCCCATACGCACCGGGGCTTCACCTAATCCCTTTACCGGGAGTCTGGCATACGCCCCCTACCCACTTTAATTCAGCAAATGCACAAGGAATGCAAAAACTACAAAACTGTATCAAAGACCTTCAGCGATTTGTAAACACACACTTAATTACAGTCATTTTCCTATTGAGACTACAGGTGAAACAAAGATTTTACCCCAGATCTAACAAGAACTGACCTGGATGACTGTGGGTTGAAATAGCAAAAAAAAAAAACAAATTGACAATATACTTTGTGTATTATAAGCAACAGACAAGCAAATAAAAGTGGGTCTGGATTTCAAAGGTGATGTAGCAATGGAGCTTGGTCACATGGTCATCCACTGCACAGTGGGGCTTCAGGGCCACAAACTTGTTTCACGCTAAATTTTTCACTGTGTTGATTTCACCTGAAGAAACCAACAATTTCATCCATTTTACAGATTTATTTTATACTGAAGTAAAGCAGATTAACAGTCTTTAAGGACAGCACAGCAGCCCTGAACTATCAGACTACACATACGGCTGGCCCGCATTCAAAGCTGTCCTGATTCAGTCCATCTTGTCAGTATGTTACAATCCACCCAGGCTACGTCTGATAAAAAGAAATCATTACATGTATCTTCCATTCTAAGCAGGATTTTTGACTGCAAAAAGGGGGAAATAGATTAAGGGTGAAATTCAATTGTTTATACTATAGCCGGTTTTCTGCCACAGGCCGATTGCCCCCAGTCTGCCCTGGGAATGCCCCAGCCCAGACAGCGCAGAAATGATCAAGGTAAAGCTACTACACATTAGCTAGCTACAATGAGCAATTTGACATCGTAGACCCGAGGTCCTCGCCGTCCACCAAACCTAAACCAAAAGCACATGCGCATTCTTCGTGTGACGATTGCGGAGTTTTCATTCTAAATGTTTGCATCAAATTTTCAATTAGGAGTCACTCACCCCTCTCCCCAAAGGAGAAAACACGTCAATGGCACGTGACAATGTTAACACCTTTGTGAATAGATCTCTGGTTGGTGAAATGAAAAGACACTCATTTCCAAATCATCACAAAAAAGCATATGCTTAGGCGAATTGTGACCCTGCCCGTGATCCATCGAAAAAAATCGATCCCGGCTCTACAGCAAAACAACACAGCGCCGACGGTAACCACTGTCAGCTGGTAGTGATTTAATGTTCAATAAAGCATTTGCGATTTCCATATGCATGTCGATCCTCGACAACAGCTCGTAAAATGAGAACAGCAGAGGATACAGCTAAATGCAAATAACACACACGCGACAATTGTCTACGCCGTCTCACAAATGAGAAAATGATTCATCCTTTCCATTTGCGTTGTGTAAAAAAATCAACACTTACCTCAAATCTGCCTCTAGTGATGCCGTTCATGTCAGCGGCAGCAGATCTGTGTGCACGGGTAGCACTAGTCTAGAACTAGCGCTGCCCGTGGCGGCGTCCTATTGATATTTAGCGTAGCACAACAAAAAATTAACCATGCAGAGATGACACGGAGATGAACGCCCAGGTAACACGAAAGGGTCGCTTTCAATGGTCGTTTCTGCCCCAATAAATAATCACAGACGATTAAAAGAGTTATTAAGGAGTCTGCCAGGGTCCTCGCCTACACCATCACACAGTCAAAATAACAATAATAACATGGAGGAGACGATCTGTCTGTCTGACCTCACTTCCGGCTACTTTATAATTCCATCACAAGTCACGCGATTGGATGTCCGGCCGTCGCTTCGCTCCCTTCCGGATACGAACGAAGCAGCGTCTCGGCGATCCAGACGCAGTCCGACGGCTGCTCGGTACTGGCGGAGCACTTCTGCGCGCTATAGGACCGGAAAACCAATCGCATGCCTTTGTAATGAATAGTCTGTAGCAATGAACAAAATTTATTTTTGAACTCCGTTTAGGAGTAATGGTCGGTGTCACACGCGTTATTAATAAAACATAAAAAACAAACCTGGGGCTCTACGGTTTGCTCTTACAAAGAATATCGCATGCCACAATAATCTAGCATTGAAATGAATATTAAAGAAAGATTTTAATTCTGTCTCATATTGAGAGTTAGTATGCAGCCGAAATAAAAATAAGCCAGCTGAGATTGGGCGTTTCATAAATTATAATTAGTTTTTTCTAAAACCATCAAAATGGCAGTTTCCTATTATTTGTTTTTATTATTATTATTATTGTTGTTGTTGTTGTTGTTGTTATTCATCTCCGTTCTTAAAGAAGACGCCAGAGGTCGCCCTTATTCGCACAGTTATTAAAGAGGTTGGCACCTGTTTGTCTTGCATGGTCTCATCTACAGATTTTCCTTGGGTAGAAAGGTGACAAGCTTAGTTGTGAGGCTAAATTTATAGTTTCGTCAGAAGTCTAACAGAAAAGTCAAGGGCCCTACTGAGGCCCGTAGGATTATTATAACAACAACAGCAGCAATAATAATAATAATAATAATAATAATAATAACATAGGGCTAAAGGCAGAAATTTCTCTGTTGACTTCAGTTTGCATGCATTTATCACTTGGAAAAAGTGATTGGTTTGATGTGAAGTGATTAATTTGGTTTTCTATTATGATTCATTTAGACCAACTGGGGACAAATATATAAAGTATTTGCTGGGAGACTGAAAAGACACGTCACAGGCTGAAGTGAATCGTGGGTCAATGGGAGGGTAAGTACATTTCAGAAAGGTGTTTCTTAGTGAGCTCAAATGAAATACCCTCTCCCCCCTTTTAGACAACAAATCATACCTCAATCAGGGTGGTTAAGACTAGGAATACCCCCCCCCCCCAAATTCTGTCTACACACCAGGGGCATGTTCCATGAAGCAGGATTTCTCAGTTAGCTGGGTTGACTTGAGGTAGGAGTCAAACAAAACAACCAAACATGGTTTATTTGCTATTTACAAAAGTTCAGTTACATTTGGAATGCTTCTCTTTGTCAATCCATCATGCTCTCCATAGCTGAGGGGGGGGGGTGTCACAGTAGAGGGTCAGCTAGCATGTAGCACCCCAGAGCTGGGGGTTAAGGGCCTTACTCTAGGGACCACAGACATGTGACTGTTTTGCAAAGGCTGGGGATTTAACCAGCAAGCTTCTGCTCACAGGCACAGAGACTGAGCCTGCTGAACCAGTCACCATCATGACTGCATATTAGGTAAGGAGCATTCCTATTGGATTATCATGACTTTTACCTTACATTAACCCAGCTAACTGAGCAATGCCACTTTGTGGACTCTCTCCAGCACCCCCCCTGTGGTGGGCTTGGAAAGTCACGGCCAGTGCGCTAAGCCCAACTTTCACCTGCCTGCTTCTAAAGTCATGGCCAGTGCGCTAAGCCCAACTTTCACCTGCCTGCTTCTAAAGTCACGGCCAGTGCGCTAAGCCCAACTTTCACCTGCCTGCTTCTAAAGTCATGGCCAGTGCGAGAAACCCGGCAATCACTTTGCCTGCTTGGAAAGTCACGGCCAGTGTGAGAAGCCCGGCTATCCCCTGCCTGCCCCAGCCACTTCCTTTAGGACTGTTTTTGTTGGCAAATATCCTTGTGTAAAGCGATATGTTCTTAATGAGCACATCACTACAACTAACTGTTAGGAGAATGTCAGTTCTAAGAAAAGCCAAGATATTTATCTTGGAAATGTTATATGTGATTGGAAAAAAAATCACTCTAATCAAAAATGTGTGATTTCAGCTCACTGAAAATGACTAAACCTAAATGGCATCAATTGCATATTTTTTTCCCTGTTTTTTGGCACGTTCTCTTGGGCACTAGGGTTGCCTTCTCTGTCTGGGCCTTGGAGTAGGGATTTATGGCCATAGAAGGACACAGAAGCCGAGATCAGTGTCTGGGAAGTAGGCTGCCAAAGCGGACCAAGGCGGGGGCAGATCAGCTGAGGTTCAGGGGGCGGATCCCACCCCGGAATGGGAACGCGCATCCGCCCAAACGTCACTGGCTGACATGTGCTCTGGAACACTCACAATTAGTTTAGTCATCTTTTCTGAGCCCAGTGTGGATATGACTGGATATGTTTGCCAAAGACATTTATTTTTATGGTTTATTTATCCGTTACCAAAATTGACATACAGTTTGCAGTGTTATTTTTGCTACCTGTTTATATTATTGAATGTTTACTGAAATATGAACACCCGGCTGTAGCATTTTCCTCGGTCACACGTCCCTGTTAAAGGACTGCAGTGATACTTCTTACAGCAGAAGAGCACTGGAACATGCTGATAAATGCCGCCTTCGTCCCTTTGGGTTATGGTGGCTCTCCCACGTGCTCCCGGGAAACTTCACTGAGCCCGTATTCTGTGAATTTGAATCCTTTTTTTAAGGCAGGAGTCTCTGCAGATGAGCGAGGAAGAAATCGGGTACAGGAGGTGCTGGATGTTAAGATTAACATAAACCCTACTGATCCCACGGGGAAACAGAAAAATAACTCTTTGCCTTTAGCGACCAGACTGTACACTTACATTTTGTTTATTCAACAGACCAGTAGTACCAACAAACAAACGAGAATAAGAAACTTTGCCTATTAAATTTCATTTCACTGCAGATAACAACGCAGACAATGTGAACTGGGGGTAATGGTTTTGCTCAGGGGCACAGCAACATGCACTTTGAGCATCTCAAACTGTATCTTCTTCGAGACACTCAGACTTTGCTTCCGCTGTCGCACCTATATTTATTATTTTTTTTAATTTCCCTGAAGCACTCAAATGCTGCAGTCTCGTAGCACTATCTCAATGGTCACAGCTAATCTGGGATAATTACTGTCCATCCTTCAACAGAAATGCAGACAGTATGTCACTCAGAGCATGTGAAATCTGATGGAGGGGGTCCATTGTGATACTGGAGACACCCATACTAGACCCCACCAGCATTTCTGATATATAAAGTTCCCCCTCCGTCTTATTTCATGGTACCCTGACTGTGCTCAATGCGATCAAGTCTCCGTTAAGCATATCAGCACTATTATCAAACTGCCTCCACCCAAAACCATTAAGCACTCAGACATTCAAATCATTAACTGAGGCATATGGCATTAACCATAGCCATTGTTAATGGACTGAATGTGCCACGTTCATGGCATGGGTGGCAGGTAGTAATTAAGGAGACAGGAGAGTTTGCTGTTTAAGTTTTGTAAAAGATCATGTTTTTGCAACCTTCAGAAAGGACCTCATTCTGAATTATATTGATATACCGTAGTATAAATGGATAAAATGTGAATCACTTAGACTTACCACTTTGCAGTAAAATAATAATGTTTCATGATACTGGACATGATTATAATCATAGATCAACTTCGAGACTGTCTTCTAAGTTATATGATAAAAAATTTACATAGTAGATTACCTGACTGAGCCGTGTTTACGATTATGTCACCTATTTCCCCGGAATGAGTCACTGATATGACGCAGCATCTGTACGAGTCATTACGGACGTAAGGAGTGATCAGGCATCGGCACACAAGGACGAAATTCCAGTATGCAGTGCTGATCTAAGCGATGATGGCGAAAGTAAGGGCGCGCCGGCAGACTGAAACACGAGGCCTGTATCACAACGGTATCTATTTCAAAATATCTGTTCAGAATAAATAAATCAGACTTTAAAAAGCACATTATGTGCACAACATTCATTTTTCCATATCGTTGGTACTGCTGCTTGTTGGACCTTAAAAAAAATTAAGGCAATACACACAGAAGAGAAAACATTTGGTACAGTCATGTGTAATCTTTTAGTGAGATCCACCATTTATCCGGCATTTTGTTATTTCACGGTCTGCTGAAATTGCAATTTCGCAAGTTCAAAAGGCAAAAAAGCTCGCTAGGCGGAATCTGCCGTAAAATTATTCGATTCTCTAACAAATATACACGGCTCCTCAGAAAACCACCCTAAAACAGCGCTTGTGCAGCTTTCCTCTGTGTATTTATACATCTAATCAGGACATTATATTGTTTGCCTCTGTCATGGTCTGGGAAAGCGCCGCGGTTTCCCGTTGATCTCAGCTCTCCGCAGTTCGCACCTCCGCGCTGTAACGCGCTCCAGTTTGACCCATTACGTATTTACTGACAAACTACTGTGAATTTTCGCAGGCTCTCTCCATTTGCACCCCAATGCACTATTTGGATAGATAAAACCTCTCGACGGTGCAGTCTGTCTGAATTGTTCCCCTTTTCTTTTTTGAAAAAGAAAAAAATATTTTGCTAACCAAATAGGTAGTCTGCCCATACCGTTTCAACATTTACTCAGTCCTGTTGAGGGAGATACTGGTCTTTCTACGAATTAAGGACCTTTCAAAGAGAGCCAAACATACATTCTGGGATATTATTCAAAAGAAAATCACATAGCGAAGATTGGAGCGGAGGATGGCACAGGATTGCTGCCGAAACGTCTCTTTCTTTAAGTTATTGGGATGCTTGATGTGCTTAAGCTCCGCGTTCGTGCGTGCAGACGGTGAGTTCCTCGGTATGGTTCCTGTCAGCCCGATCTTAACTTAAGCAAGCGCCGTAATAAATGAAACCGCTTCAGTTCGCACCTGTAGCTGTCAGTGAAGGCTGGTGGCTGAAGCTTTGATTTTTTTCTCAGGAAAATCAAGTGACGACCATACCCGAGATTAAATTAATTGAATAAAAAATAATTGCTGAATAGCGGGCATCTTTCTGAAAGTTTTGCCTAGCTCACTATTTAATTATGGCACGTATCGTTTGTCCTTTTTACTAAATCAAAAAACAGACTGAACATCAAACTCCGTAAAGTATGCATAATTGATCCTAATTTTTATTAATTTCTTACAAATTAATAAATGTAGTTAAAACTGATATCCAGTACATATATAATTAATTATGCATTAATATTTGATAATTTGCATGACGTATAGCTACGGTGTATGAGGGACAGCCGGCGTATTTCAATGAAGTAATTTTGTTGCCTCCGGGATGGAAAATTAAATGTATTTCTTCGCAAGTATGGCTACAATTATTCAGGAATCCAAGAAGCCAACTCAGTAAATAAAACAACCAGGATAGTTTATTTGCGTTCTCGATATCATTTTATGGGGTTTTTTTTGTACGCTTGTGCATTGGGTGTATACGTGTGTTTAGTTTAAAACTCTCTCGCAGCACGCCGTTAGGCTCAGCGATATCAGTGACGCATGTGGCACAGTATGAGCGCACAGCAGTACATGTATAAGAGTTATTACTGAGAACGACTGCACAGTCATCATTTGTAATGCTATGGAATATTTGCGTTTGCTATATGTTCACAGCGATGGGGTTTATTAGGGTTCGAACCATCCTTTTCAGGTGTAAAAAGGGCATCCCTGCCGTAGAATGCATGCCTGTCTCTAAATGACCGATCGGTCGCTGATCTGAAACGAGTTGACATACTTCGTCGAGTTAGGCTACCGTAGTGCTAATCAGTAGCCCCCATAAACCCGTAAAACTCTAACCCTAACCCTCCAAAAACAAAAATACTCTAAAATTCTAGCCCCCAAACCCCCTAAAACCCTAACCATAACCCCCGAAACCCTAACCCTAACCCCTAAAAAAACCCTGACCCCCAAAAAACCCATAAAAGTTCAACTCGTCAGAACACCGGCATGCATTATAAGGCAGGGATGCCTTTTTCGGCAGGGATGCGTTTTTTGGCATAACACCGGCAGTGACACCGTTTTAGATGCTGTCAGTGGCGAAGGCGCACAAATTAAACTTCAAATAACTCGAATTTGGGATAAACGCTTTTGCGTTACTGCGATAAATAAAATATTTCTAGAGAATGTAATGCCATACATTTTACAATAAATCTTTCTGCAATGTGTGCAGAAAATGAAGGTGGGGATTATTTCTTTCTCCGTCAAACTTTTGACTTAAGCCGATTTACAAATTCACTGTCATGGAGAACAATTCTGAAATTAACAGCAGCGGTTTATACTAATGAAGAAATGAGTGTAGATATAGACTTCTCGCACATTTTAGTGGATTGTAAGTGATGGAGCTGTGTGCACAAAACAGGACTTGGTCTGGCCACACCTCCCCTGTTAGCTGTAAATGTCTTCATTCTTCTCTGTGTTTATAATCTGAAGTATACTTGGAAGAAATGGCAGTACCCCCCCTCCCCTGTAAATGGCTGTTTCTCACTCTAATTTGACACTTCTCTGTTTCATGAGGATGTATGACATAAATGTTTATCTTTAGGTGTATTTGCGCATACAAGTACTCAGTGTTTAAGATTTCCCAAATACGGAAAGACATCAAAGTAGAATTTTATTGTAATATACAATAAATATTACATCTGCTCCTCAGATGAGGTAACTGTAAGCGTGGCCTGTAAGCTGAAACCCAGCTGGAGGTACCTAATGTACATAAACAGCTGTTTGGGGCATGGGGGGGGGGATATAAGACGTATACTCTGTCTGAATACAGCAAGGCCAGCTTTTAGGGTGACACGGGTCCTCAGGCCCCCACCTGACACGATTGGCGGTATTTGTGTAAGTGGGCCAAAGGGAGGCTGTTTATCGATGCTCCTTTTTGCTTTAGACGCTCTTCCTTTTCATTAGCAACATCTGACTGTATTCCGAAGCGTGTGTGAATCACGTCAGCGCCCGACTAACAGCACAGAGGGCAACGTGACTTGCTCGTTTGCTTCGGACTGCCAGTGTTGTTATGGCGTGGGGCTGCAGTGGGTGGCACTGTATTACACACTGGCTGCATGATACAGTGCCGCCCACTGCAGCCCCACACAGAATAAACACTGGCAGTGTGATACAGTGCCATCAACTGTAGCCCCGCGCCATATACACACTGGCAGTGTGATACAGTGCCACCCACTGCAGCCCCACACCTAGGCTTTAGATTGCATCTCTACTCTGTGTGTGCGGCTTCTTCCTGGGTCTGCTCTTTCCTCCCATCATCCAAAGACATACAGTTTGGTTAATTGGTATTTTTAAGACTTAAACATGGATGAAAGGATATTTCAACTCAATTTAAAACATTCATCTGAACAAACAAGAAGAAAAAGAAGGTTCTGTAAATATTATGTTGCATAAGGTTTAGTATAAAATCAGTGATTTTAACAAATTTCTTTTAAGTATGTAATGTACAAAGCAGCATGCAGGTACTCATTAAAAACACCAGACATTACTAGCCAAAATATAATTCAAAAACTAAATCTTTAGCTAAAAGGTGTTTTGAAAGGTGTACATGCTCATGCATGAGTGAGCAGCAACAGCTATTTACTGATAAAACCAAGTGAAGTCAGCTTGATTAGCAGAGGCACATAAGGCCCGTCAAGGTTTGGAATATCAGCTGAAGTAATTAAGGCATATTTTGATTATCACAGTTAGCAGTGTCAGGCAGGATCATGTCGTGCTTCAATAGCAACGTCAGGTGCGGTCAGATTGACGTCTATTGCTGGATCGAATAAACATGTAGTGAGACTGTTCGAATGAGGGTGGTGATCTTACCCCAGCCACAGCGCAGGTGGTGCACCTCCATCCTGGCCCAGGCAGTCGTGGCTGTTTCTCAAAACCAAGAACGCAAAGATCATACTTGTGGTCTTGGCAACACCGGTCTTGCTAACTCGCCCCCCAAGAACGTGCTTGGGATGCAGTGAATCATGCGATGTGTCTCATTTGGAGAGGATGCAGCTGATGCATCCTTGATATTTGGGTAAGAACGACTTTTGTGGATTTATACCGTCTTCTGTACCGTCTCTTAGTATTGGACGTGGCCTTCGGCATCGAAAGATATAAAACGAGCAGACGGGGACAGAAGTACGGCGAAGTACGCATATGGAGAAGCCGTGGTGTCATGCTGACACGCCCGTCTTCCTCCAGGTCGGCTCTTCCTCTTGGAGGCCTGGAGTGGCGGCGGGGGGGCAGACGGAGCTGCAGCAGCGCTGGACGCATGCGCACGACACGGGGCTCGTCTGGCCACTGCCGCTGAGCTCCGGCGTGCCGTGGTGGAGTGCTCCTTCGCCACCTGCACCCGCGGCTGGCTGGCTGGACCCAGCATCGGGTAAGAGCGCCCCCTGTCACTTGACATCAGGACTGACACTGGTGATCCCATTGTATCATGGTTGTTATAATTCCAGATATAACACCTGCTATACTTTAGCAGACACTGCATTATTGCAAAATAATTCAGCTTCATTGACCTGGGACCCATCTCCTGAAGAGGGATTCATTTTAGGCACCTTGCATCAAGGACGTAACTTGACATGATTGTGGCTGATATTCCTGCGGCTTGGAGGCTCAACTAGATGTATCATCAGTTCCATCAGTTCCAGAAGCAGGAGAGTGACATACAGTCTAGTGTATGTCAAATAACCAGTAAATTCATGTTTATAAT
>JAABNY020000046.1:16637406-16673162 GCA_015164015.2 Brevimyrus niger
GGGTTGGGGGGGGGGGGTGGGTGGGGGGGGGGGGGGGGGGTGGTGCTGGGGGGGGGGGGCGCTGCTGTGGGGGGGGGGTGGTGGTGTGGGGGGGGGGGCCTGCGGCTGGGGGCGGGGTCTGCTGCTGAATGTGAAAAATAGCTTCACCTATTATTAGGTGATTTTCAGATTGGAGGGGGAAATACTCAAATAAGCAGACATCATTATGCTGGTGCAGAATTTTGGATGTGGCCCGAAAATAGTACATCAGGATCCTTGGAAAAACAAGGAAATGTGAGGGTCTGGATCACTAACTGCCCCAGAGCCACACAGACACCCACACACTCTTACTCTCACACATATACGTTGAAATACCCACATAAATATCTCACTCAGGACTTGAATTAGTTCAAACTTAACCCTTGAATGTCAACCAGTTATGAATTATGTTAGACTGTGTTTATACAACGTAAGCAGTTTAGTTTCTTGGCTTCAATGTTGTTTCTTGGTCTTTGTCATTGTCATCTTTTCTCATGTTATCATGATATTTTAGTATCATGGAAAGGAATATTGTAGATTATACACATGCATTTTTTCCACAGACACAGACTGACTGGCAGCTCTTTTTAATATGGAACATAGCGCGTGTGCATGTCTGTAATTCTCTGACGGGCCCACAGGGTGTGGGGACCCGCCCACCTTCGCCCACACCGTGTTGCAGAGCCACACGGGCTTGGAGATGGGCGAGGAGCTGCTCTACATCTGCGCCCCAGGGTTTATCATGGCAGGCGGGCAGTCAGCCTTCAGCCTGCTGTGCGACAGCTGCGGGGAGTGGTATGGCCTGGTCCAGCCCTGTGGAAAAGGTGAGGCACGGTGGGGGTAATCAGAACCACGACACACTGCTACACAACAACACAAAAACAACAGCACAACAGCGATAACAGCATTACACAAAAACAACACCACAAAAGCAACAAAAACACACCACCACCACAACAATAACACAACGACAGCACTATGACAACAACACAACAACAAAACCAACAACCCAATAACAACACAAATGCTCCAGTGTAACGGCCCCAGTGTGACAGCTCCAGTGTAACGGCCCCAGTGTGACAGCTCCAGTGTGACGGCTCCAGTGTGACGGCTCCAGTGTGAGGCTCCAGTGTAACATTGCTGCTTCTGGATCAGGTTGCCTCTTGGTTGGGGGTTGTTTCCTGGAAACAGCTTTACTTTCTCACTTTTTGAGCGCTAACTTCAGACTGGGGGCTGTCTGCAGCCATAGGCCTCCCACATGAGCAGCGCGGTGGCCTCTCACACACACAGCCCCATGGAAGACGCCAATCTGGAAGGTCACGGATTTGGGCGATTAAAGCTCCGCTCCGTTGAGCCAAACTGACAGAGCAGTGCAGTGGGGGCGCGGAGGAGCTGCTGTGTGTCTTCTGACAAAGGCAGCCAGTTTTTACCGAACTAGATTCTGCCGGGCCTAAAGGCTGCCCGATTTGCTCTCATCACACATTTCCAATACACAGGACCGTCGCTGTCTAAGTGGGAAGCTGTGACTTAGAGGTAAAGCCATGTCCATTTCATTTAGCTTTAAATCGCCCATTTGGTGACAATACAGAAAGAGGCTAAATGTGCGTGTGCCCCATTGTTCTGCATTATCACTACAGCTGACGAAATAGCTCCGCCTGGATGAATGGGACATTCAGACTGCTATCCCAGAATGCTGTGTGGCTCCTAGCTGCCCTGCTCACAGATGCCCTGCTTCAGTGACTCTGTTAGTAGCAGTTCCCATGACACCCGGGTGCCACATAGCACAGCTGGGCGTGTAAAGGTGGCGGCACCTTCTGATGGTCCTGCTGTGCACAGGAGCAGCACAGAGTCCAGGAACCTCAGAAGGTCTCTGTTATAGCGGCAGGATTGTGGCACTTTAGTAAACATTCCAAGGCATGGAAACCAGAAGTTAATGCACAATAAACAAAAGGCCAGCCAGAAACAGAAACCATTTCCAGTTTGTAATTGAAAAGCTGCGATTTTGTTGTGGAGACCACCCAGTTTGCTGGGATCTTATATATAAGATACACGTTGGTAACAACCTACCAGTTGCTGGACCTCTGCTGACTCTCACATGGCTTTGTTGTCTTAGGGGCCTGGCCCATAAGACACTGAACAAAGCGTCACCTCAGTGAGGTCATTCAATGTGTCATCATCTACACACTAATGCAGTTTGTTACCCTTGCATATTCCAGTTGATAATCTCGCACCCTGAAGAATTTCCTTATGCCATTCATGTTTTTCAGATAAAGTGGAAACCCAGGTAGACTACGAGATCCCCGACGAGGGGCGAGCCTCCTACGAGGACGTGGCGGAGCGGACGGGGGACGCCGAGGAGATCAGTTTCGGTGAAGCTGGCGGGTTAGCGCCAAGAGCGCGCTCATCAGAGCTTGAGCAGGAGCAGGATGGCAGGCCTGGAAAGGAGACGTCCATGGCAGAGCATCAGGCGGGAGGACTGGAGGATGGCAACATGGAAGATGCTACTGAGAAGATTGGCTACGAGCTCACAGCTGGCACGGACGCCCCAGTCTCTCTGCTCAGCCAGAAGCACCTGTTCTGGTTTCCGTCCGAGACTTTTCATGAACCGGACCGACCTGGGATCCCAGGAGTTACAGTGGCACCGGCCTGGGTGGAGGATGAGGATAATCACATCGGCGTGAAGGTATCCGGCAGTGAGACGGACAGCATTAAGGCTCAGGGCCACCGGGATAGTGTCCCCCTGAACACAGTCAAACACACAGGGCCTCTGAATTACACCCGGGTTGGGGTGCGGGGACCGGGGCCTGAGGCAGACGAATCCTGGCTAGATGGCTACCCTGTTACCCAGGAGACCGGAGAGGAGAAGGAGGAGGAGGAGGAGGAAGGTGGGGTTAGGGATGCAGGAATTCCCACTACAGGGACAACAGAAGAAGATGAGATTGGGAGGAAGGTGCCAAGCAGGACCGAGCGCATGGACGGCAGCCGGCATGACCACGGAAGCCCGGCCCCCTCCTCAGACTCCGCCCACATCGCCGTGCCTCCGACTCGCCCGGCAGATTATGGTGTGAAGCACATTCTTGTGAGACTGACGCCTCGCTCCAGCCTGGAGTCTGTCCATGTGGGCCTGCACCCATCCACGCGGCACAGCCTCGCAGTGCACACCCCCCCCACGGCCACCGCTCCTGCTACTCCTGAGCTGCACCTCCCAGGTCACCCAGCTGACCGCGGGGATGGTCGCAAAGTGAAGATGGCCCCAACGGCCTCCTGGCACATCACAAAAAGCCTGTACCCCTTTCTCGACCACCTGCCGGGCCCCACCCAGCGGGAAGAAGTTACCGTGCCTTACCAGAAGGTTCCATCAGGGACCGTTGCTACTGAGGTGTTTGATGATTTTCCTGGGACTGGTCTCAATGGCGAGTCTGTAGAGCGGAATCTGACTTGGCTGGGGCCTGAAGCTGGGGCCCCCCCAACCGAGGGGCCGTGCCTAGGGGAGGGCTGCCCCATAGCAGGCAGGGGGCCCGTGGTGGCCATCGTCATCGTGGCTGCATGTGCACTGATGGTGGCTGCCGTGCTGGCAGTCTGGTGCTACAAGAAGAAGCAGCAGAAGAGCTCCGTCTACAAGATGAACGGGAAGGACCAGGGCAGGCCTGCACAGCAGATCGAGATGCAGCAGAAAGTCTAAGTGCTGCCTCCTGCAGAGACTTCTGAGGAGCTTGACAGTGCTTGTGTTGGTTTGCCTGCTGGTCTGCTAATCTGTTTGTTTACTTGTTTTTGCCTTGAGTGACACAAGAGGCAGATTCAAATGGCAGATCAGCTCTTGTAGGAATCAAATCTAGATATTCTCTATGTCCAGAGAGAGCCTTGTGGTATAGAAAAGTTCATTCTTTC
This sequence comes from Brevimyrus niger, assembly GCA_015164015.2. NCBI lineage: Eukaryota > Metazoa > Chordata > Actinopteri > Osteoglossiformes > Mormyridae > Brevimyrus > Brevimyrus niger. The sequence goes on from JAABNY020000046.1 coordinate 16,641,313, forward strand.
ACTTGTAAAACTAACAGATTATATTTGTGTTGTGTCTGTTACATTTTTTTTTTTGTTTTTATATGTTCCTGTGTTGTTGTTTGATGCTTTTTGCTGTTGCCAAAGCAGACTCGCAAAATGTTTCCATTGTTTCAGGCCTGTTGCATTCCATGCAAATCCAGTTCAGGATCAAATATTACTGGCTACAAGGTTTAATCGTTCTCACAGCCTGAGAATCAGTTAGTGCTGTTTAACGTAATGATAATGCCGCAAGTTGTTCCCTCATCGATTGTACAAGCAATAAGTAATTTAAAAATCAAAAATTCAAGATACTGGGAATATTTTATATTCCAGTTGTATTTTAAAGAACTTGCCTTGTGCAGTGTCTGTCTTATGGACCCCAAAGCCTGCAGATTTATCAATACCTTACAATAAGGGAGTCCTCTGGTGCAGAAGATATTCGCCTTTCAACTCTCATTTTCTTGTGGATTTTCGTTAGATCTGTTTTAAGTTTGATGTCCGTTTCATGTTATCATAATTATAATGCCTCGAAGTCCTGTTTTGAAATATATGTGCGGGGGCCCAAACTTTGTTTTTACGTTTTGCAACATGAATTTCCTTGCAGGTATTCTAGGGATAGGGAGCAGGGGGAGATGTGGGTTTTAATTCCGTTAATTTGTTGGCGTTGACGAAACTTCGCCTGCCCACCTCGGCAGAGCTGCCAGCTGACACACGAGTGCTGTGCTGACCCAGCAGTGGGGGGGGGGCGGTTCCCACCTAGGTGCGGTGGATGGGGGCTGGCAGCCGGGCGAGACAAACCCAGGGCCGTGTGAGCCCAACATGGGCCCCTTGGACATTACATGCAGGGGGGGGGGCAGGTCTGCCTGGGATTTAAAATAGAAATAATGAACTGGTCTGAGAAAAAAGAAAACATGTCGAATAGAATTAACAACTCATCAAGGTTTAATCTGGCTTCATCCAGCTGTGGCTTCGGGATCAGAATGTCGAGAACCTGCTTACCGACCCGTAGGTTCTGACTAGCAGTAATGACAATCAACATGTAAATCAAAATCCAGTTAAAATGAGCCCCTATTTTGCTTTACAGAAAATGTGATTTTTTTACAATTAAAACAAAATGGTCATCAGTATTTGGTTGTTAGTCTGGGTTGAGGTTTTTGTCCTTAATGAGTTTCCACTCGTGCTGCATTCGCAGGTCCATAAGCCCAAACATTCTCCCTGAACCTTGGGCCGTTCTCCCCCTTTCTATATCCTTGCGCCGAGTTCATGTGTACATCATTCTGGTTGATATCTTTGTTTATGGATAGTAATGCATTTCTGTTTTTTCCATAAACTTTTGTGAACGTTCAGTCAAAAATCACCACCCGAATAAACTAATTTTGTGCTTGGAGTAGATGTTGGAAATAGACTTTAACGTTTGTTTCCCGGATTTCAGTTCTGTTTCCAGTTTTTTCTATCAAATGATACCTCTACTGATCACCCAGAACCTTTCTCACATGCTTTGAGCTCAAGATCTCAAGGTTTGGTTTGATTCAAAGCCAGAAGCTCGAGCAGATATTTCAAATAAATTCACGTTTGCTGGCGACTTTTGTCTTCTTGTTCCTGCAGTTTTGTTGGTGAGGAGTCGCCGTTTTCGGCCTCAATCAGAGCCTGTTCTTCTTGGGACACAGCAAAGTAGGGGTGGTACTGCACCGTACAGGTACCGCATTACAACGGGTGGCCTTCTGGGCTGACTGGAACCTCGTTGTCATGGCAACATCAGATCATATGTGCAGGGTGGAGCCTGTCATGGGCAAATGTCCCAGGCAGATGACATTGTTCGGGATGCAGTAAATACCCACGATATCAGCAGAAATTCATAGTATCAATACAAATATAAAAAATTATAACAATAATAACACTATTCTATTGATATGTATGCTAAAATAAATAATAATAAATTATTACAGAATACCTGTGGCAGTTTCTGCATATGCCAACAGAGGCAGGCGTTAGTTTTTCCGCTTGTTCTGCTATTTACCTTGCAATCTCTTATTATAACAGTACAATAATCATTAATGTGTGTGCATAAGATTATTATGTGTGAGAATGTGTTAAAGTCAGTGTTTTTCAAGAGTAACATTCGGCCAACCAGCACAGACACAGTGCCGACATTGCCGTAAACAAATTAAAATAAAGAATTTTTACTACCGTAGCTGCAGGAGGCCCGTCGGCATGGCAGATCACTAATGCTGTGACGAGCACATGAAGGGGGGGGGGGGGGGGGGGATAAAAGTGGGCCTCTCAGTCAAAATCGGGAGGGGGGAGGGTGTGTGTGTCTGTGAAACTGACAGGGAGAGCGGGGGAGCGTGGTGGAGGGAGAGAGTGTAGAGCTGGGGGGTGGGGGTGGGGTGTGAAGGGGAAGGGGGGGGAGGGGGGGGGGGGGGGAGAAAGTAAAACTGTGCCTCTCAGTCACAATCAGTGAGCAGAATGGAGTTTTCTGGGTGCCAGTGTCCAAGCGAGAACTTCATGTTGACGATATCATGCATATGGATGGAGTCTCCAAAAATAAAGTGACTTGCATAAAATACCTTATTCTCTATGCTTTGTCATCCACACAGAACAGAGAACATTCCGTGTGGGAGAGAGTTAACAGATAAAAACAAATGAAAGTGTCATGGAGCAGTAGAAGCAAGTACTGAGTGTTCATATTCTCACTAACATTTAAAAAGCTAGATTTAAGGAAAACTCTTTCAGTACATTCACCATCTTTTCTGTGTTTATGAGGGCAGTGGGGCTGATTTATTGTTTCTGGCAGATTGCAATAGTAATATGTTCTTGTTGTATCTTGTTTAAACACACTGCTGAATATTTTTCCACAGTTTGGATGAGAGGAGTGTCTAGAGTATCTGTTCAGGTTAAGCTTCAGTGGTGACCCAACGGCGGCCATCGTCACCCTGCAGTCCCGGCAGCTTCCCGTCGCGGGCGTGACTCTCTGCTTTTCTAACCCTAACCCTATCCTGCAGTGTTTGGTGCTGGAGCGACGCGGCTGGACTCTGGCTGCATCGCGTTTCTCCTGCTCATGATGGGTCGGGGGGGGGGTTGTACTTTCGACAAGTGACGTCTGCTGGCTCTTTCTTACTTACTTACGGAGTCTCACTGGCAGGCGTCTGGGCTACAGCTGGCTCAACTTATCCCAAGTCATTACCACCAACACGCCCCCCAGTGCTGACCACACGTGGCCGTCTAGGGGGGGGGGGGCTGTTACCCACCAGTCAGACTCGCAACAATATACACATTCTTCTGCTTCAATGGCCAATTGGCCCCAGACAAGCCTAAAATAACCTTTGACACAATATTGTATTGCCTTTACCCTTTTGCTCATAGCCCACTGTTAGTCACCAGGGTCCAGGGGCAGGACATGGCCCCAGACAGCCCGAGGCAGAAGTAATAGCTATTCTTGTGCATGAATGTAATGTCACAGGCAAACTGGCACCATTTGGTGCATCTCCTATCCCAGGTAGGAGCAAAAACCATTTTCCTGCACACCTGCCTCCGGTCTCCATTACATGGTTTGCAAAGCTAATGACAAAACGAGCACAGCTGAGTGATGTTACTTACAGGTGTAGTAACTCTCTGTGAGTAAGGGCAGGTCGGCTTCCTGGGAGTCACCTAGAAAAGGGCTCTGAAGGCAAACAACCTGCATGCGCAAGACGGAAAACACGACAGCTGAGAATGAAACACCGGAAGTGACAAGGCAGCAGAATGTAAGCATTTCCTACATTCCACAAGATAAATTTAGTTTAAAATGTGAATGACACACCCAGCTTACAAAAGGAGTACATGGTGCCCACCTCACACAACCACCCCCCCCCCCTTCCCAGTGGCAAAAAATCCCAAGACTGCAGTGGTCAGGATTCCAGTGCGTTTTTCGGCATCGCTCTGTGACAAATGGCAGAGAGACTCCATGTTCAAACAACGCCAGGCAGGCCGGGGGTTTTCCTGTCTTTGTTCTTCACCGGAGCTCTTGGTGAAGGTTTGGGTTCCCTCAGATGGATCCAGGGCAGCACCTGCTGCTGTACGTGTGGCTCCTCTGTCGGCTCCCGCCCTTCAGCAAGATTAATAACTGCACTTACAAGATGAACCCAGAGAGTAACTTCAGCTTCCATTAACCTGAAACCGGCACAGCCTCTTTGCCATTATGTTTAAATGAGGCTGTGTAGCTGTGCGTTCGCAAACACACATAGGCACCAATGGGTCCACGCCTTTGTGTGGTAGTATCCTTTTTAAGTTACAGGCCTGAAACAGCAGTTCTGAATACGGAATAATCCGGAATGCCATATGGTCAGAAAGACAGCACATCACTCAGCTTCTCGGCCTTGTCCACATGTACATGGTTATTTTTAAAAAGCTTTTTCTATGCGTTATGGCCTTTTGTCCACATGCAAATGGCATTTTACGTCGCTGAAAACTGAGCTTTTGTAAAACCCTGTCCAGGGTGAAGATTTTCCGAAACTCCATTTTCAGTGTCGATGTGTAGACAGGGAAAACGGAATCTTAAGTTTGTACCATCAGATTGTGCACCATCGTCCACTCTGTTTGACATTAGCGCGTGTAGCGGTCGCTGGATACGTTAGCTATTTTTAGCCTAGCGGAACTGCTAAGAAGGCTTCCGATTGGCCAACATGGCTTTATGGCTAGAGTCATATCGCCACCTGTTGGTTTGGCATGCTCTTGACAGTACGTTTTCATGTGCATGGAGAATTTCTTAATAATGGAGACAAAACATCATTTTTAAAAACACCTGTGTATGTTTGGACAAGGCCTCAGTGTTGTCTGTGCTTGTGATCAATCCCATCTCCACTTTCCTGGCGGCCCAGAGGTGCCTCGTCTGCTCTGGGCTCCGGCCTGCTCACACTTACCTTTCCTTTAATACTACTTACCGTATATAAACACATAGTCCCGTAACAAACGGTGACCGTACTGTCACAACAATGTTTGGCGGTACTGCACCACACATAAGCATTGCATTATCTCTTCACGTAGGTGCACCTACGATGCATGGAATGAACGCAGAGAACGCGTGGCGGCCATGATGCAAGTGCATAAGTGTTGTCAGCGTCAAGTTTAAGTCAGCCAGTCACCCACAGCTTAGCTGCATCTTCCCCGGGAAGATTACTGAGGCACAGTACAGAACAAAGCACAGGACATAAGCAGAGACCGTCTATCGTACAAAAATGCTAGGAACCAAATCTACACATTGATACTTATGAAACAGCAAACAGGCGGACAGACTCTGTGCCTTGGCTGCGGGAGACACAGCAGCCCATGGCCTAATATGGTTTAACACGCTCTGATGTAATCACCCCTGGCTCATTCTCTTCATTGCAAACTGCTGATTTTCTTTGGCAGCGGAATGATAATAAATCTTAAAATGAGACTATTATGGTCAGACCAGCCTCTCTGGCAGCTTCCCCTGACAGACTGAACGTTTTCCAAGAAATGCAGGGCTGGTACTTCAGTTCAGTATCGCTGCTCCGCACTCCGGACCGGAGGGCTGCCTGCTCATTATCAGTCTCACATACACCGACCTGATCAGAGCTATAGCTCAGAAGGCACAGCGTAAAACCTCAAGACTCCAGCACAAGTAATTAAAACTTTCTGCTTATGCAGAAAATAATCGAATCCATTTACTTACAAATAACATTACTTAAAAATTTGAGAAAAAAAAAAAGAACATGGTACACATGTAAAAGTATGTTAGAACCAACCTCAATTTTCCAAAAACACCCAATTATCAAGCTTCTGTGGATTTGGGTATAACTGCCGCCAAAGCCCAGAAACATGGCTTTGCAGGGCAATTTTTAAAATATTGAAATTCAGCTTTCAAGCAGAATATTCATGTGGATCAAGTGATAAGTGAATGAGGAGGCATTTCATGTTCAGAGCTTCATTTTTAAGAAAAAAAACACCCAGTTGTACAACAGTCCTCAATGTCAGTAAGCAGTACTCTGGGCTGCACTTCACATACTGGAGCAGGAAGGGAACCGGCGTCGTCACATATGCAGGAGAGCAGATGGACGATGAGAGCCAGACACACAGTACTGTCAGGAGTAGCGTACAAAAATAAAGTCTGCCTTCAAATAAATACAGCAAAAAAAAAAAAACCTAGACCAGTCTTGACTGCATGTTGGGAACGTTCAAATATCAGCACCAAGAGCTTTCACACAAATACTGGCAAGGTGTTTGATCAGCTCTTGTTTTTATTTTCCACCATCTCGTCCAGGAATTCCAGCACCACCCCCTGAAACAAAAAGCAAACAGGGAGAAAAACGCATAGAAAACAATGTGAGCAAATGTGCAGGTTTACGCAGGAAGCCGTGCCCAAGCCGCCCAGTCCCATCTGGTGCACCTTCTCACCAAACGCCATTCGTCTTAAAACGACCCATTGACCCCTACTTAACTGAAGTGAAATAACTAACCAAACCACCCAGGGGTGAAATGGCATCCAGTACAGGGTTGCAGAACTTACTGGAAGCATAAGCCCCAAAGCAAGAATCCATTAGCCAAAGTATAAAGTATGTTTACATTTTCAGTTCTTTATATGCACAACTTGGGTTTAGTTATTTGATTTCTCAAATAATATAAAAAAGAAACTCAACATACAGTCAGTGTTACTGAGCAGGTGTACAGCAAACCAAACTAAAGTTAATCTTTACAAGTCTTGTTGATCTATTTGACAATCAGTCCCTGCACTGTATTCAATCTCCACATTGCATCTTTGCAAAATCAGGAAGGACACAATGCAGGTCTCCCTCTGCTGGAGCTAACAGCAATTTCACCCACAGAGGAAAGCTCACAGTAACATTATGTTTGGCGAAATTTTTAAATGTATTTTACTTATATGGGCTGAAGTAGAGGTAACACAGTGAGCTCAGTAAATGGACCCTCATTGTAAAAAGGTCTTGTAGAGGAAAGCAGAGGGGGGACAGTGAGCAGAGAAATGGGCACCACAGGTCACATTCTCCTGCTGATCCTTTAACATCATGGCCCCTGACCTCTATGCTGATGATGACCTTTCATAGAGATTAATCAACATGGTAAATATAGAGAACTAACAACAGGGCCTCAGGACTGAGTCTCTGACCAATCACAGAAATGAAGAATCTCCCCTCCAATCCGCTTTTGTGGGCAGGGCTAAGAGACACCTACCTCATCGTCTGCCTGTAGCCGTTGTTCTGAGAAGGCCAGCATCTCCTTCTGCATGGTGGTTATGTTAAAGTACCACAGTGCCTCCTGTCAACATAGAAGGAAAAAAAGATGAAAAACTGACATCCAGTATGAGCCCAAAAAAGCAAGGGTCTAGGTGCGTAGAGGCTCTGCAATGCAATCTGAGCGCGAGATGCATGTAACATGGCCCTCTAGTGGCAGACATGTCAGCTTATAATAACTATAGAGAGGAGGAAATAAAGTATGTTTCGACTGCCTTTTTCAAAATATGCTCCTTCAAAATACTGTAAATTTACAGTACAGGTCATACACATATAAGCAAGTTAAAGTGGCAGAGGGGATTTGGACAAGACACGGTTTATAATTGTAAGACTTTAACAGCAGAGAAATCGCAAAGCCTTCTATTAGCCACCACTGACTACAATTTATGCAAAAAAAGTGGAGACAGAAGACACTCACCGGACGAGGAAGGAAGTCATCCTCTGTAAGGCCAAATTTGTTCTTGTGGAATCGATAGTAGACCATGTTGCTCTTCATGACCTCGTCATCAGGGTCAAACAACACATAGCTGGCCACACAGGGCACTGCCTTCTTCACGTCATCCACTGCCAAGAGCACCAGCGTGGCCTTACTCATCTCTGTCATTATGCATGCCAACCTCTCTAAACAGATTTATGGTACCAAAATACCACGATCACCAAAAATGCAATAACTTGATCTAGATGCAGCCCTTATTCATGTTCCGCGAGATTCAGCTTAAGGAATTGCTGACACAACCAAATCTGCCCCCCCCCCCAATCTGTGTGAGAGGAATGCTGCTACTACACGTGGAGCTAATGAATTCGGCGGCTAGGAATATGAGCGCATGCTCCATTTCCGACGGCTCCGACACTGAATTTTCCATCCCGAAAGGAGACTCCATACAAACGCCGGCAAGTTATACACTTACGCTTGTAGTATGCAAACTGCAGATAGTGGTACATGGTCCCCACAAACCTCTCCACAGGAAAATCCCCAATGACAGGAGTGAGCTCATTCTCACACCTGACCTTTCGCTTCAACACTTCTGTATAATGATCTTTAAAAAGAAAGAGGGAGAAATTAAACCCATTAAACAAACAATGCAAGCCCAGTAGCTTAATCATATTTAATAAGTATAATTTTGCCTTTTTAAGAGGAAATGCATAGATTAACGCAGAAGGCACAGAAAGAACCCCCTCAATAAAAAGCACAGAATGAACGCCAATAAGAGGCACAGAATGAACGTCACCAAGAGGCACAGAATGAACGCCAATAAGAGGCACAGAATGAACGCCAATAAGAGGCACAGAATGAACGTCACCAAGAGGCACAGAATGAACGTCACCAAGAGGCACAGAATGAACGTCAATAAGAGGCACAGAATGAACGTCAATAAGAAGCACAGAATGAACTTCAATAAGAGGCACAGGCATGAAAATAACACCTGAGAAAGGAACAGAAAGAACATCTTTCAAATTCAAATGGCAGCCCCAAGAGTCCCCCTACCTGCTATGGAAGAGTAGAAGTCCTTGAAGTCTCGGACTTCCCGGGAGCCCTCCGCCGCGGCCAGGCACTCGCCGTACACCTTGTAGTAGTCCCGCAGGGCGAGCTCCATGTCGGATATTGAGGTCAGGTAATTGTCTCCATTGTAAGCTCTCACTGCCCGAATAAAGAGAACCTGTGCCGAGAAAGACAGCTTCCATGGAGAACTTGGGGGACACGACGATCTAAGACCCGGAGCTGAAGCTCCCTCACACCAGCCTCTAGCCCTCAGGAAGCCAAGCAAGCAGGTCACCTACAAAGGCGCTGCATCAAAGCACAGAGTGTCATACAATCACGCAGCCTTTACTGAAAGGTGGTGCTCTTCCCATCTGACGGGAAACTCCCACGCCTAAAATGGCAGTGAAGGTCACTGGGATTCTGTCCGGGGTGCATTTTTGCACAAGATGCTATTAATTTATTAATTCCTCCATCCCAGTGACATTGCTGGCAGTTTCCTCTTTCAATTCAAGTCATATTCCAATTAAAGCATAATTTGCAGCATAATAATCCTATTTTAAAAAACCTATTAATGAGCCAGTGACTAAATATGACATTTAAAAGAAAAAATCATTTTAAAAAACTATTTCAACTACAATTTTCAAAAGTTGTCTTGACCTGCAAATGTTTCTCTACTATTCTCTGCCTTCCTCCGATGAGGCCAAGGCCTTTTTTTAAATAAATAAATAAATAAAAAAATTCTCATTCTAGAGCTGAGTAATTACTGACTTAGTACCTGTACAACAGCAGAAATCTTGCGCTTCATACACAGCACCACCATCAGGTTAGACATGAAAGGGCAGCCTATACAGAAGTTACAAAGAAGGCAAGGACAGCAGGGGGCGCACACCTCATAGGATTTGGTCTCCAGGTCTCTGAGGTGCTCTTCAGTCCCCGGCAGGCTTCTGTAGTAGGCCATGTTCCTCTGCATCATCTCATCATTGGGATGCTGGAGTAGGAAGGTGTGGGCAGCTGACACTGCTTTGGCCAGTTTGTCAGCCTGGGGGGGGGGCAGCTTATTGGGTTGGGACACTTCATTCTAACAGGTTATCAATACACGTTCATTCAGAATTACGATGCAAGAAAAGGCAAATACTGTACCTCAAAATACAATGGGCTCATATATTATGAGATTATAGATTTTATTCCAGTGATTAAACTTTCACAGAAATATCCACTCATCTCATTTTACTTCACTGTCAAATTCGCCCTGACAAATCCTAAAATTAGAATTCTTCATCCACCTTTCAGATGATTCAGGTATAACTCTCACACGTGTCAGACAATATACTGACAGTGCAGTGGGTGTCATGGCAACAGTCTAACCTTTATTGGGACCCTACTGCACCGCAATGTGTACATGAACTGCACTGTGGCTGCGGGTCTGATTCCTGTGGAAACTGACATGTTTCTGTAGGTCATCATAATTCGGCTTCATCCCACAGTATCATCACATGCAGGCAGGTCAAACGGTGGCTTGAAATGACCCAGTGTGTGTGTGTGTGTGTGTGTGTGTGTGTGTGTGTGTGCACTCTAACGGCTGTTAAGGGTGTCCCCTGCCTTGTGCTCCATCCTCCACGAGAATCAAGACCTGGACTAGATAAGCAGAAACTCTACATGAACCTCAAATCTGAAAGAATAATTCTGCACTCCCAAAGAGATAACTGCAGTAAAATAAGCAACCTCTTCCTTCATATGGATCGGAGTTAAATACAAAAAGCGCACAAGCAACGCATCGCAATCTCCGTCACAAAATCAATGTTAAAGTAATGCTCAGTCATATACATCATGCCCGATATTCTGACTGATGGGTCTAATTTGATTTCAACTCATTAGCTTATTGAGACTAATACTAAGGCCTCGTCTTCACATAAGGGGTCCCGCTGTACGTGGCAGAGCCCTGCGGTCCGGAAACGCGGCGCTTAACTAGGAAACGGCGCATCTGCGAGGGACGGCCACCGCCGCTCATTGAACTACTTACAAGAAATACTTTGCTCCGTTAATCTACTTCAGTCCACAAATATATAGGCCTACATGATAAACAGCTAAAAACGTTTAAAGATGGAGTTCTCAGAGCTTGAGTGAATTTGAATCCATTTGATGCTATATTAATTAACCATTAAATCATCAGTGATGTCCTTACTTTGAAGTAAGCGAACTGCAGGTACTTGTAAGGCTCCCGCTTCTCAAACTCCTCAAGGGTCTCCCGCTTGGGCTTGGTCTGCCTGAAAGCCGGTAAGCCGTGCTTGCACTTCTTCAGGCACTGGGCCCGTTTCATGATGTTCCCGAAGGATCGGAGCTCCGGAAACTGCGCGTATTTCCCCTCGTTCTCCATGCGAGCGGTGCTGCAGTTCATACCGCAGAAAGCCTCGCTGTCCTTGTACAGCCTGTAGAGCCGCAGACTCACCTCCAGATACTCCACGCTCTCCTGCCAATTCTCCTCGCCGTACTGATCTAACGCGTATTTATAAGCCGAATCTAGGGGCATCAGCTCATTTTTTGGGAAACTTCTGAAGCTGTAACTTTCATACTGACCTTGTACAATATCCAAAAGGACAATTAAGAGAAAAGTTCGTGTCAGAAGAGAAATCGTTTCCATTTCTGCTGCAAGTCGCCGCCGGACGATCCAGAACGCGAAATCCCGACAGCAGCCCCCTCCAAGACCGCCTACTCTGCAATTTACGGACGTTGATGGGTGGGGTTATGAAAAACCATAGTTCTAAGGTTACATTTTCGAGATATCTTGATTTTATTTTACCACACATTCACACAATAAAAAAAACAAAAAAAATTTACTTTAGTAATATTGTGAAGCTGTATTTCAGAAAGTTGTGTTTACTATTAGAAAAAATAAATACCATAACATATTACGTTATGTTCACGTTACGTTAAGTGACATGATTTATTTTATTAATAAAAAAAGTAAATAAAAAAATCCTTAGTTTAGTAAGATTTACAATGTATACAATGTGATACCCAGGCAGACACAACTGGCCCCCAAAGTGCCACGTAGGAGGTTCTCCACAGTGCTCTGCCGCCCCCACCCCCGTCGTATGTGAGATGTGTAAAAAAGAGAAAAAACGGCATTTTAGTGAACAGTAAAATTGCATATTGCCGGTAGTTTTATGTAACTTTGTAAGAGGTGGAGTTGAGCGTAACGCATGACGAGGCGTCGCGCACGGTCACGCCGCGGTGCGGGTCGGCTAGTGTGCTGAACGGACGGAGATTATTCAGTCGCTGCATGAGGATTTAGGGCCAGAAAAGCAGGACTTAAACTCTGTTAAAAATGCCTGCTCACAGTGCGACGTATCTGGCGCTTCTGATAACTTGTGTTGCTTGCAGGGCACCGCCGGTGCCGTTAAACGACATTGTCATTGAGCAGACTGCTGTTCCCGAGCAATGCAAAAGAGCCGTCAAAGTCGGCGATTTTGTCAGGTATCACTATATCGGTACGTTTCCAGACGGAAAGAAGTTCGACTCGAGGTAATACGTGTTTCTTTGATGTATTTTTGAGGGCGGTATTGTTAAAGCGGCATCTGTAACTGGCCACGCAGGCAGCATCGCAGTACGGTAGTGGCTCGGCTGCATGGGACAGTCCCTGTCACTCTAAATAGCGCTATAGAATCATTAAAACCTGCAATAGATAATCGAGATAATACAGAGCTGAGTTGGTTGTATAATAGCGTTATACAATAATTTAATAATAAAAGTGATTAATTTAGAGCCGCAATACATAATCGAGATAATACAAAGCCGAGTTGTTTGGCTTATAGTATAAGAATTTGTCGATATTTTACGTAATTTAGGTCCGCAGAATGCTCCTATGTGCAACTACTTTAACTGCTTTTAGATTCTTTTAGGTTGCAATTAAGTATTTCCACTACGCAATATGCAATCTGCACGATGAACTGATTCGACCAATCCCGCATGCCCATTTCAGTAAATGCAAAATAAAAGTATGTCAAATAAGTAAAAGTTTAAGCTTGGTAAACTGCTCTTTGCGCTCTTGTGTGTGGAAACTGCAGTTATTATAAATTATGAAGGCCGTTAAGTGCGTTCATCTAAACTGTATCGCGTTCATTTTGTTAATGAATGAAGGGTGTTTATGCTTGGCAAGTCCATCACTACAGATGCTACTGGTGATGATGTTGCTCTTTGATTCTCCTCTGTTTTGCGTAGCTACGATCGAGGCTCCACTTACAACGTGTATGTGGGAAAACGACAGCTCATCCCTGGGATGGAAAAGGCGCTGGTGGGAATGTGTGTCAACGAGAGGCGTCTGGTAAAGGTCCCCCCCCAGCTAGCGTACGGGAAGGAAGGATATGGTAAGACAGTCGGCCTTATGTGTGCCTGTATTAACCGTACCTCGATGCTATGCTATTCCGTGACAAAATGCTGTTTAATGGACTCGGCATTTGTAAGCGTTGATCATTGTAAGGCACTGGTGTCGTCTGTGTCTCCATGTGTCCCTGTTAAACAGCCTTCAAGGTACAATGCGTTGGAACGTTTGGTGTCTCCCGGTCACTCATTGGTCTAGCACGTTCTGAAATGGAAAGGTCATTCTGGCTTTGGAACCTTGTGTAGAAAATGGAAAGTATATTTACTGAAACATGTATGAGAATCCAGTGTGTCACCATGGAAACCAGTGTGGTCCATGAAATGTCCTTCAACTTGGAATGAAACTGAAGCAATAAGGAGGAAGAATTCTTCTAGAGGCAAAGAAATGGCACACCAGCCATTTCTATCACTGTAATTACAGTGGTTAAAATAAGTGCCTGTTGTCCTTGGCATTTTGGAAAATGGGTCCTCTGGTGGATTTTAGCACTATAGCAGTATTGCTCTGCATGTACTTCACGGTGTCACAGTTGGAACTGCGTTTCCCAGTGAATCTGTTAACCTCCCATTGGCTTACATTTGGAGTTACACCACTCTTACTAACTAGTTACTCTTGTATATCATGTTGGAAGCCAAAAGTATATTGCTCTGAGCTGAAAGACAAATAGGGCCTGATGTGCATCTAAATATTGGGAACTAATCAGGCATTTTGAGCAGCGTTACGTACATCTCTCTGTGAGCAGCTGGACAAGACCAAAGTGGGAAGTTTTGGTATAGAACTCAGGGCCTTTGGTTACATGTACAGGCTTGCAGGTGGGGCGGTGCTACTTTTGCTGCAACACGATGGTTGGACGTTTCAACTACTAATCACAAGCACCCCGCAAATCCTCAGCCTTTTCACGAACACCTTAAATCCTTGCAAGCTACTACGTATGCAAGGACTGTGCTTGGCTGACTGTTTGCTCTTATCTATGAGCTTTGTGATTGGCTGACAGAGATAATAAGCATATATAACTTATGAAGGTCTAGTAGAATATCTAACTTATATGGGCCTTGCCTTTTCTTTATGTTTTTAAGGAGTGAAGTAATTACATTGAAAAATAGCCAGCTAGGAAGACACTCAGGCCATCTTCTGAACAAAAACATGTCAGTAAGTGTATTAAAGGCAAGTCAAAATCTGCAGTCGTAGCTGTTCTTGCATGGCTGCAGGGATGCATTGCTTTTGGAACAGACAGACAGCAGATCAACCAGCAGATCACTCTGTGTGACTGTAGGACCTAGACTGTCCACTGTTGCTGACTCAGATGTGATTGGCTAATTCCATTTAATTTTTCCTTGATGTCCTAGTCAAGACCATGACCTTGGTCAGATCTTGGCACAGGCTAACAGACACAGCTCAGCCTTTGTAGGGTCTCACACACGATGAGGGGGCTTTTTGTGGTCTTTAGGTGACCTTTCCACTAGGACTCCCACTAAAGCTTATGACAGTGCTCATCCAAAGCCCATGCTGGTTCTCTATTGGTATCTCTATTGATGTCCTCACTGCATCCTATAGGGAAATCACAGCTTGATGTAGACCTGCGTATGATGTTTGCTGAACCTACAGACCATAAACCCCGCCCCTGGACTGCGTCACTGTTCGTTCCCATTGGGCGCCTATTCTGCCATCTGTCCAACCCAATGGCCAAACGGGGCCCTTTAGTGACCGCATGGTCCTCGGCCCTGCAGGTGACATCATCCCACCTGATGCCGTGCTTCACTTCGACGTCCTTCTGCTGGACGTTTGGAACCCGGAAGACAGTGTCGTCGTGAGGACGTACCACCGGCCCGAGCAGTGCGGCCGCTCCGTGCAGGTGTCCGATTTTGTGCGGTACCACTACAACGGCACGCTGCTCGACGGCACGCTGTTCGATTCCAGGTCAGCCTCCTGTCCACACAGCTTTTAGTAACATATTTTTCAAAATGTGAATAGCTAGCAAGATATAACATATGATTTTTGCCTGCTTCGGAAATGGGAATATTCAGATACATAAACAAACAGACACATAAACATTTAAGTGTAATATGTAGTTGTGTAGTCCTGTATGCCGTTGTTGCTCCTATTCTTCTTGCGAATTCTGTCCACCGTTTCTTTTCCAATTGATCAAGACGGCTGCGTACCCTTCTCTTGTTCTTGTGTTGTGCTGTATGTAATCTGCAGTGATGCACAGCTCTGATTTTCAGTGTTTTGGAGATTGCTTTTTAATCACAAGACAGTATTTTACTCCTGAAGCTGTGAGACCACTGAAGCTGGCTGGTTCCCCTGGGCCAGTGCACTCCCATGAGCCCGTGGCTGCCGTTTCTGAAGGATTTACACACAGTCACTCTTGTCGCTCGCCATCCACAGCCACACCCGTCTGCGCACATACGACACGTATGTCGGCATCGGCTGGCTGATTGCCGGCATGGACCAGGGGCTGCTGGGAATGTGCGTCGGCGAGAGGCGCGTCATCAGCATGCCGCCGTCCCTCGGCTACGGCGAGAACGGAGACGGTGAGTGCCCAGCGGAGGCCGGCGTCAGCTCCGGAGTAGGATACTCGTCATATTTAACCATTTTCTATATAAATTGTGACGTAACCCTTATCAATTTGAGCTTAATATCTTGCTTCTCATTGCAAATTGAACATGAGTTCTTTGTGAATTTCCGCGGTGGTTATAGCAGTGACGAACTTCGATGATCTGGGCTCGTATGTAGAGGCCTCCACGTTGGGCGCCCAGCCTGTAGCTGACTCGCGTCCTGGCCTCGGCTTGCCACCCCAGGCAGCGACATACCAGGCCAGGCCTCCCTGGTCTTTGACGTGGTGCTCCTGGACCTCCACAACCCCAAAGACAGCATCAGCGTGGAAGACCAGGTGGTGCCGGAGCCATGTCCGCGCAGGAGCAAGGTGGGCGACTTCATGAGGTACCACTACAACGGCACCCTGCTCGACGGCACCTTCTTCGACTCCAGGTGACTCAGATGTGCTGCTTTTCTGTCGCACACCATAACTTGCATGTTTCCTCCATGACCAAAGAAATTATTCTGGCTTCTTGTTCAGGGGTCCAACCTCATTGCCTAACTTGAGATTTGAGCCTACGACCCGCTGGTGTAAAGTGCGTCGAGTGACAGTCGTGGCTCTTTGCGCAGTTACTCCCGTAACAGCACGTATGACACATACATCGGAAAAGGCTACCTGATCGCTGGCATGGACCAGGGCCTGGTGGATGTCTGCGTCGGGGAGAGGAGGAGGGTCATCATACCCCCCCACCTAGCCTACGGAGAGGGGGGCACAGGTAAGGGGGTGGCCGGCCTCTCATGGTGCACGTTCACAGAAATGACACTGTGCACCAGAGCTGCGGTCCGAGGTGCTTTTTGTGTGATTCCTGTTCCTGATCCTGGCCGCTCAGAAAGGCTTCCCGGCTCAGCGGTGCTGGTGTTCGACGTCTTCGTGGTGGACTTCCACAACCCCTCGGACACGGTGCAGATCACCACCACCTTCAGGCCCGAGACCTGTGACCTGCGGAGTAAGAAAGGCGACTTGGTGAAGTACCACTACAACGCCACCCTCATGGACGGCACCTTCATCGGCTCCACGTGAGCAGCCGCCTCCAAGCTCAGGGTCACGTGAGGAGACGCACACTAGACAGTGAGAGAGCAAAATAAAACCAAGGAAAAAAACATATCCTGACACCCCCCCCCCCAACACACACACACAGTGACAGTGAAACGTTCGCATCTATACTGTAATTTAACCCTTTCAGGCATGAGCGTGGAGATTATGAAAACAGTAAAGGTTTGCATTTGAATGTAATCAGAGGGGAGATTAGTGGGTGTATAATTTTGGGACCATTTTTTGGACAGTGAGGTGCTGGATTTAATTACAAACCTGTGTGTGTGTGTGTGTGTGTGTGTGTGTGTGTGTGACCGTCCCTATCCCCTTAGGCACAGCTTTGGGAAGACGCACAATGTCCTTCTGGGCACTGGCCAGGTGGTACTTGGGCTGGACATGGGCCTGACAGACATGTGTGTGTTTGAGCAGCGCTCGCTGGTCGTCCCTCCCCACCTGGGCTACGGCGAGAGGGGGGTTGGTAAGCAAAGCCCTGCTGCATCATCCAGACACCTGGGGATGCTAACGGCACATCAGGCCTATGACATATACATACAGGCATGTATGCAGAACGCAGGCTCTTTGAGGCGGTACATGGCTCACTGGGCTAAGCCTCTCTTCCTGTGATCAGAAGGTCAGCGCTTCAAACCCAGTGTTCCCAGCATACTCATGCGTCAAGCTCACTGTCACCTGTATGGAGTGCAAGACAGAGTAAGCAAAGACAGTTTCCCCATGGGGATCAATAAAGTGTCACTATTATTATTGATTATACTTATATAGCCTTTATACAGTCTCACACTGTATTCACTGTCTGTTCTTACTGACCTTTTCAGAAATAACTTACTGCTTTGGGATGATGTAGAAAGGTGTCGTACACTGCCAAATGTACCTGGGATCAGTGTGGGGCTCTCTGTCCGTGTCCTGAGCTCACTCTGTGTGTGTGTGTGTGTGTGTGTGTGTGTGTGCCTGTGCTTACAGTCGGGGAGGTTCCAGGCAGTGCTGTGCTACTGTACGACATCGAGATGATGGCCATGGAGGAGGGACTGCCTGAGGGCTACATGTTTGTCTGGAACAGTGAGGTGTCACCAGACCTCTTTGGCGAGATGGACAAGAATGAGGACGGCCATGTGGATTCTGCTGAGGTTCGTAGTCACTGTCACACAGTCACTGTCACATTAACTGTTGAAGATGAATGCCGTCTCCACCCGGGTCTGTTTGTGAGAAGAGATTCAAAGCAGATACGAGGAGTAGTTGCACATCACAAATTTATTCTTTGCAAGATTGCAAAGTGAGAGCCATCAATTGACATACATTCAGCATGTACAGAGAGATGCTTTAACATGTGTACCAGCTCTATCTTTCTTATAGCCCCCTTCTCTGGTACTTTTCCACCTACGTGACTTCAACCTACTCGACATTTGCCCTAGTTAGTTCATTAGTGCAATATTCCCCCCCCCTGACTTCATCCTGCCCACAGTTCTCTTTCTGGTGGGCTAAAGATAAGTATGGGACATCTTTGCTGTTTGGCTACTTTCTCCACCTGCCGGAGTCCGGTCACCCTGCCATCTAATTCCCGTTTTGCTCAGTTTCGGTCTTATGTTTATGTTACGTTTCCCAATTGCAGCCTCTCTAGACTTCTCCATAATTACTATTAGATGTTTATGGCCTAATAGGCCTTGTATATGTATCCTCACCATTGTTAGTTAAGGCCTTATAGGTTAGTCCCCACATAAACCAGGCATCACCGCATGCCCACAAATTCAATTTAGCCTCACGTGGACTGTTTTGTTTCTGTATCTCAAAAATACAGGAAGTATCTTCACTGATTTGTATAGGATTTTGTTGTTCATTATTGTTGCACTGAGTATATTACTATAATAGCCATAATCCAGTATGGGTTAAATGTTATATTTTAACATATTTTTTATAACGGAACTGGCTAAAGGAGTCTTTCATTTTTACTGACCCATTCCAATGGCTGCACTTGCTAATCTGTGGCCATTTTTCCTTGCAGTTCACAGACTACATCATACGGCAGGTGAACGAAGGCAAGGGCCGGTTGGCTCCCGGCTACAACATGTACCACATCATCGACAACATGTTCTCTAACCAGGACCGTAACGGTGACGGCAAGATCACGGCCGCGGAGTTCAAGCTGAAGGCGGATGAGCCCCCAGTGCGAGACGAGCTATGAATTACAGGGCCTATGGAGCATCACTCACAAACACGACAGGGCACACGGGGCGTCGCTCGCACACACGACAGGGCACACGGGGCGTCGCTCGCACACACGACAGGGCACACGGGGCGTCGCTCGCACACACGACAGGGCACACGGGGCGTCGCTCGCACACACGACACGTTTTTAATTTTTGTATTGTGTTGCTATATTGTCTTTGCAGCGTTTTTATTAGTATTTTTTTTTTAAAATAATCCCCTTAAAGCAGCTACAGCCCAGAAGGGGGTGTCAGGGACTGTTTATGGGCAGAACAGTGCTGTTGGTCAGGCCAGTTTCTGCCCAGGGAATCGCACGTGGATTTCATCCATCATCTTTACTGCATTTGTATTTTGTAACACCGAACATTACTTACCTACGTTCACACTTTAGGACAAATGTGGCCCAAATCTGATTTTTTGCTGATATGTGACTCAGATTGCATTTTTTTCATGACAAGGTCAATAGACCTTGAAAAAAGTTACATGGAACCTGATTTTTTCATTTCCGATTTGGGCCAGTTCAGTATGTGGTCATAAATCGGATACAGGTCAGATTTTTTGCAAAGCGACCTCAGTCTGAACAGCGAAACTGGAATTCATGCGACTTTTACGTCACTCTCGATCGACGTTCATCACAACTCTGCGCAGGCGGAAGTCACCAGGTCCCTGTCAGAGTGCCAAACATGGAGGAGAGCACAGAAGGTGGCCAGTGGAGGGACAGTGAGGTGCTGGATTTAATTTTGAGCAACACACGCCGGTGCCTGCATGCTGGAGATGGACTTCCTGCATGAATAAAGTGATGTCTTTGTTTTCGTGCATGCGTGTCATTGTGTGTTGTTTTGTGCGCTCGCGGGCCAGTTCAGTATAGTGAACCGTTCACGTTGAAATCTGAAATCGGCCACATTAAAAAGAGTAATGTGAACAGGCAAAGAAAAAAACCCAATTTGAGCAGAAAATCAGAATTGAGCATTAAGGCCTGCAGTGTGAACGTAGCCTTAATGACACAGACACACAGAAAATTAGCATTTTATTTATTTAAGTTTTTGTTCATTCACAATGTATAAATACTTCACCACTACCAACCGTGTCCAAATGCATGGAGAAAATGAATGATTGAACTGTTATTTTATTATTTCAGTGTTTTGAAATTCACTTGATTTTTTAAATATCAATTTTGAAAATGATTTTAAAAATATATTTTGAAAAAACAAATAACTGCATCTACGTGAAAAGCCAGCATCGAATGGGAGAAATCTAGTGAGACGTCATTCCTTCCCTTTTGACGGTCAGACTAAGCGGCCGCAGCGACAGCCTCTCTCTGCCATCGCTGCCTCTTCCATCTTCCATAAACACATCCTGAGGCCATTTGCTTTGCAGGACACTCCTCTGCAGGGCAGGTTATCACTTTGCCACCATCCACAAATTTTCATTTTATTGGGCAACGTCGGGTTAAATCCTGGTATAAATGTGGTTTTCTAACCATGACTCTGTAACTAGGACTTTTATTAATTGTGGAACCATTCCTGTGGTCACTGTTTTAAAGGGCCTAATGAGTCACAAGCCACTGATTTTTCAAGTTTAATTGTGTGGGGAAAAGTCACCTTGATTTGCAACCCGAGTTCTGGAAGAGTTGTGACTTTAAATTTGAATAAAATGAAATAAAATGAAAACTAAAAGACTTTCAAATCTCATGAGCCAATATTTTATTCACAGCAGAACACAGATAACATAAATGTTTAAACTGAGAATTTTTTACAATTATATGCACAAAATGAGCTCATTTCAAATTTGATGCTTGCTACAGATCTCAAAATAGTTGGAACAGGGACATGTTTAGAATTTTGTGATTAATTGTCATTGTTGACACAGCACACAACAACAAAATGTGTTCTCTGCATTTAACCCATATGTAACATCATGACATAGCAGGGGGCAGCTAATTCAGCGCCCGGGGAGCAGTGCTTAGGGGTGGTACCTGTTGGAGTCAACCACTCCACCGGGTCTGTTGATGAGAAAGGATCACTCCGGAGATGTGGTACTGTACACTCAAGCAACAGATTTTATTTCACCCTTTCAGCTACAGATCGATCCGGGAACCAACCTCTCAGCTAAAAGCTCAAGCAGGCAAGCTCGAGTTCTGTCTGCGTGGGGCTTCCTCTTATACACAGGGTCAGAGGTTGCGTCCCTTCTCAGTAGTTTTTCACTCTCGCACTAATCTGTCTGCCCGCTAGTCAGCTCTCTCACCCCTCTTAGCAGCAAGCAGAACTACCCCCCTTCTTTCCCCTAAGTTCTGGGAATGTATATATATACTGTGTATGTGTGTGTGTGTGTATATTTATATATATATTACTGCCAGCAGATGCTTCCTGTTATCTTAAGCGAGCCCTAATGAAACAAACTTGTTCTGGTCACACCATCTGCACCCACATGCCCCCTTCCCGCTTTAGCTGCTTTTTCTATCTCCACATACTGTACCTTGCTGGTCTGGGTTTCAAAGCTGCAATATTTCAATTATAAGTGCGCATGCCTGACCATTAAGCCACCACTGCCCACAGTGTAGCATGGTGTAGCATCTCTTCTTTTCAAAACGGTTTGAAGACATCTGGGGCATCGAGGTTATGAGTTTCTGGAGTTTTGGTGTTGGATTTTGGTCCCATTCTTGCCTGATATTTCAGCTGCTGAAGAGTTTGTGGTTGTCTTTGATGCATTTTCCATTTAATGATGCGCCAAATGTTCTCTATAGGTGAACGATCTAGACTGCAGGCAGACCAATTCACCACTTCTCTCACGAAGCGACGCTGTTGTAATAGCTGGAGTATGTGGCAATGCATTGTCCTGCTGAAATACACAAGGCCTTCTCTGAAATAGACGTTGTCTGGAGGGGAGATTATGTTGCTCTAACACCTTTATATACCTTTCAGCATTCATAGTTCCTTCCAAAACATGCAAGCCGCCCATACCGTATGGACTTATGCACCCCATACCACCAGAGATGCTGGCTTTTGAACTGAATGCTGATAACATGCTGGAAGGTCTCCCTCCTCTTCAGCCCGGAGGACACGGTGTCCGTGATTACCAACAAGAATGTCAAATTTGGACTCTCCTGACCATTGAACACTTTCCCACTTTGAAACAGTCTATTTCAAATGAGTCTTGGCCCATAGGACACGACGGCGCTTCTGGACCATGTTCAGATATGGCTTCCTTTTTGCATAATAGAGCTTTAGTTGGCGTCTGCAGATGACATGGCGGATTGTGTTTACCGACAATAGTTTCTGGAAGTATTCCTGGGCCCATTTAGTAATGTCATTGACACAATCATTCTGATGAGTGATGTAGTGTTGTCTGAGGGCCTGAAGACCATGGACATACAATAAAGGTCTTCAGCCTTGTCTATTACACACAGAGAATCTTTGCAATTTGATGTTGAGTAACACTTTTTAAAGTATTCCACAATCTTTTTATGCACCACCAGTATGTTAAAAAGAGGCTGGACAATAGCTAAAAAATTACCGTATTAGATTGGAAGGGGGAGGGGAACATGCGAAAGAGCCAGACTTCGCGGGGGGGGAGGGCTCTGAGCCGAAGGGGATGGGAGCCACGTGGAGACCGCCCCATGACCAGCCTGAAAGGAGTAAGTTACTGTAGACGACTGCTGGGGGCTGATGTGCAGGGAGCCTGGCTACCTTGTGGGTACAAAACGCCTGAGAGTTGGGTTGGGCACCGGACTGCGTGACTCTGAAGGGGAAACCAGGACAACTCCCAGGCTTAGAAAATAAACCTGTTAAAGTAGGAGGGGATTCTCAAACTGAAGCAGTAAACCGAATTAAGCAATATTTCTGTATCAGTGCGCACATCCTTAAGTTTGTGGAAAGCGCTTCCCCGGCCAGCGAAGCTCTTCCTGCCGCGCCGAGCTGTAGTCTGGGGCTGCGGGGGCGTGCGTGGCGTTTCAGGACACGGGGTGAGTGAGTAGCCCTGCATGCCGACCCGCTGGCCAAGCTTCCCTCCTGTGTGTTTGGCGGCTCCGCGTACCAGCAGGACTCCCGCACCGTCCCGGGGCGCCGCCGCCAAACCGCATGCTACCGTGCCTGGTGACGAGTATTTCTCTGCTTATAATGCGCCATAAGTGAAACGTTAGGTGAGCTTTACCTGGGCGTTTGGCCATGGAGATAGCCAGTCCAGTGTAGCTGTACATCTAAAATGTCGGAATTACTTATAAGTAGTTGTATAATGTGCAGCTCGACGGAGGCTGGGCGCCGCGAAAAAGGCGGAGGATCCGGTTACTTCAGACGCATCAGGCGGCTGAAACTTCGCTTGCAGCTCACTGCCATCTGGGAGGGTGCTGTCAGCGTGAGTTTGGTGCAAATACGACGCCTTTGCTAAACTTGTTTTTGATACAGAAAAGGGTCTTCCTGTCAGCACGCATTCCTGGAGAATACATATCTTAGAAACTCTTCGTAAAATGGAAGTGTGCTGATAGAGGGTTGCAGATCGCAGGCCAGGTGGCCGTTATTGATGAATCTGGCATCGTCGGGGTTATTTTGAAGGTGGTGGCAGAGATCTGACGAAGGGTTTTGCGGCGAGGATCCCCGCTGGGAGCTGGGGTGTCCCGCCGTGCATCTATCCGCTTATCGCGGGTGACGCGACGCTGCACTTTCGTACCTTTATCTGCCAGCGTCCGCAGAGCTCGACAACATTAATGCGAAACGAGAGATACGATCACTCACTAATGCCAAGGGCTAGATATTTTACATGCAGCGTTTTAATCATTTTTCCTGACTTGTATCTATTCAGTAAAAGGTAGTCTGAATAACAGTTCAAGTAACTGTCAGATAAATCATAACGCTGGCATTTCCTGTTGTATTCCCGCTTTATCTGGTAGGTAGAAGCAGAAGAGACGCCGCTTGAAATGAAGTCGACACTGAAACGTCTTTATTGTCAGGTTTGTTTGCGGACTGATTTCCAAGCAAATGCGTGAAAGACTAATTGCGACATTTGTCACGGGGACCCATTTGGTGTCCCATAATGGTCTGGGAACCTTAAGAAAAACAACAGAAACTAGCACATTTAATTTGATGTAAGGATATCATCAGGGTTGCAAACTTAGGTCAGCAGGCCAGAGTGACATTTTCAGTTCCAGACAAGTCTGTACGCACATTTTCGTGTATATTACGTGTACGTATGTAAATCGTTATCGTTTGCAAACTACGCGAATGCTTTTGATGCAGCTGATTTTAGGTTTGTAATTAAACGATCCGTAAGATTTATGTAAGAGTGAAACCGTGAGTGTCACGCCAGATGCGTGACAGTTGGCAGCCCTGATACGTCATGAGCAGTAGATGCCGGACTTGGTTATAACCCTTGGCATTAAAGGCAGAAAAGCTGGTGCCGCCACGCCGGTGAGCCCAACCCAGACACTGCCATCCTGTTCATTAGCTGAATCAGCCAGGACGGGTTCTTTTGCTTAAATACAAACGTGTGGATGTATAGCGTGCTAATGACTGCCCCCTAGTGATGCAGTATCACTCTGCCCTGGTTGTACCTTTGTCCCACAGGCCTGTGGCATCCAGTTTAACTTCTTTTCGGCCTGCAAAAAGCACATGTATGGAGCCGAGCACAAGCAGGTATTCATTTAATCCTAAAGGCTGTTCTTTATTTTATATGATGGTAATTAATAGGCATAAAACTGCCATTCCCTCCCTATAAATGCTTGTTTGTGGGTTAGTCCACACTGGATTCTATGACTGAATGTTTTTCCTTCTCTTGTCATTTGGATAATATTCACCATAAAATCTAACTCTCTGAATACATCCAGAGTGGACTAACCCACAAACAAGCATTTACGGGGAGGGAATGGCAGTTTCATACTTTGCAAATGGATCGGCCTGTTCATTTCAAATGTTCTTAGCAGACATGTGATGGTGACTTAGTATCTTTCTGGAAATGGCCGACTGAAGAGAGCTGAGCTCCATAGTCATTAAGTTTAATATATAAAGAAGTGTTCATTTCAGTATCTCTGCCTGTCCGGGGCTTCCGCAGAGATAACGTGTTTTTGGCTTTTACAGCCAAGGACACATTCTAGAGTTTTTTTCCAGGGAAATCTTTGCTGAAACCCAGTGAGCTTGATGGTGCCAGTCAGCCAAGGTCACAAAGGGGGGAGGACCCCAGACTCATGGGAGGGAGGAAGGCA
The DNA here is from genome assembly GCA_015164015.2 of Brevimyrus niger. Classification (NCBI taxonomy): domain Eukaryota; kingdom Metazoa; phylum Chordata; class Actinopteri; order Osteoglossiformes; family Mormyridae; genus Brevimyrus; species Brevimyrus niger. Next base: position 16,666,447 of record JAABNY020000046.1, read on the forward strand.
AGGTGCAAACATGTAAAATAGCGTAACGTAGCGGTGAGAATGGGTGAAGTGAAATACACGCTTCCCCGCATCAGTCAGCATGGCGGATGCCCCACGTAAGCTTGAGGGAAGCAGATGTCGCCGTAACCAGCTTTGGTCTCTAAGATGTGTAATGGCGGCGTTTTGTGCGGCTGTGATTTACTATACATCGAGGCAAATGTTCTTTATCTTTTAGATTTTATGTGGCATCTTGAGGTTTGTTGAAAGTAATCTTTGCCTTTACTTTCTTATGGTATGTAGTGTGGGGTGGGCTAATAAAACCAGTTTGGGAGTGTTTTAGCTGGACATCTGTTGTGTGGCAGTGTATAGCACTGTGAAGCGGCACTCAGTGTAGTTAATGGTGTTTAATGAATGATACTTTGTGTCCCTAACATTTAATTTGCCCCCTTTTCTGCACTAGAGAATAGCCAAGCTCTTCCAGACAGGTACTGTTTTCTCCCTTGTCCTTGTCCTGGGCCGGTGGGGAGGCAGGCAGGCAGGCAGAGTGTCAACATGTTAACCCATTAGTCATGCTTATTTTGGCCTTAAACATCAAACTTTACTTTTGACCAGGGCATTGCTTGGGCCGTATATTAATTGTATTTTGTATGTTACACTGGAATATATAGCTGGTTACAGTCTCAAGGGTAACACTAAGCTTTTAAATAAATTGGAAAGTGTCGTCCTTGACATTTGTGTGTAAAAGCGTACTGTGGGTGACGCCTGCAAGAGGGGGACTGATGTCTCGGTGTTACGGGGGGGTAACAGGTATATTAATGGGGGGGGGGGCACGGATACAGCACCACTGCTTTCCTGTGCTGATTATTAAAATTTCCCCCCTCTCTCTCTCTCTCTCTCTCCTTTTCATTTCTATCCACCCGGTCTTGTGACTATGAAGCGCTGAATAAAGGTGCAGGTAAGGACGGCCACCCTCTCTCTCATCTATATTCAGCAGTGTCTGTATATGTATGAAGATCTCCCAGATGTGGCGTGTATCGTAACCACGCGTCATTTGCAGTGCGTTTTCCGCAGTTGGTCGTGCAGGAGTACCTGATGCGGCCTAACAGATTCCACGCCGTGATCGGTAAGAACCCTTCCGCGCGTCGACGCCGCGGTGATCTTGGCGAAGGCCATTGAAGAGTAGTATGTCAACGAGAAATAGTTTAAAGACGCTTAACGCGCGAGTGAGATTTAATCCTCACTGCCCCAGTGGAAGAAAGCCGCTGCCTTTGTGTTGCTCAGATTTAAGATGTTTAGATCTGTACATTGCTGCTCGATTAAGAATGAATTCTCATACTGTGATTTGCTCTGTATAGTCAAATGCCGAATTGAGCCGTTACTGAGGACCTCGTCCTTCTCAGGTCTCCATCTAGTAACCGCATGCATTGAAACTGCCACCGCCGACCCCCCCTTCTACCTGTGCCATTCGTGCCATGAGAAATGTGCCAGCAGCCAGATAGTGCAGCACCTCACCTCCCCCGATCATCACCTCGCCTACTTCGTAAGAATCTTCTTAGTGCTTCGATAGCCGTGCGAAAGGCAGCCCCTTATGAGCCAGTTGGAGTAGGCGGAATCCAAACGGTGGCTCTAACCTGACAGGCGCACGTGAGCCCGGAGAAGCTGCCTTTCGGCTGGATGTCGTCTTCCACAGCGACGCCGACGGAAACGTACGCCGCAGCGGAGCTGGAGGAGCGCCAGTGTGGCACTGGAGTACTCCGGGTAGGACTCCCTGCCCTCGGCGGGCTGGGCTTGGAGCATTCTCAGCTCTTATTTGAGTCAGTTTCTCCGGCTTGACCAAGGGTTCCCTCTCTCCGATCGTCCAGTAGACACGCCGTGTCATGCCTGCTGTTTTGGCTTAATGCAGACCGCCAGGGGGATGTGGAGGTCTGTGACCACCTCTCTCTGTTTTTGTGTCCAGCTTCTGGAACTGCCGAAACTTTTGTTCAGAACTGTCCAAGGGCTCTCCTACTCCCAAGGTGAGCTTCCTGCAAGGTCTGCCTGTGAGAGACTTGCCCCTTACTTTGCAGTGCTTATTAAGAGTTTTGTTGACCGTCCCTTTAACACCTTCACCTTTCCAAGCCATGAAGCAGATCTTCAGCACAGATGATTGCAAGCAGTGTCTGGAAGGTCAGTGGGTCTCCACGCTTTAACTTAACGGGGTTTCATCAGTGTTTTTCTTGACGAACATCACTCACCTGACGGATTATGTTATTTTAATAGGCATCCCATTTTGGGCATTTTGATTTCAAGGGGGGTTGGAAATTTGTCTCGTGGTGCTGGTTGCTGGCCGTAGTATTTGTTCATCAGAGCTGTGTCATGATTTTTCTTGTCGGTTTTCCTGCTTGCAGGTCAGCAGGTTGAGACATCCAGTCTGCAGAAATACTGCAAGGAGGCAAATCGGACTTACCCCTTACTTGGTTGGTACTGCTCGGATAAACGCCGTCTTGATGTACATAGCAAACTGCTATCCGCCTTTGTTAAACTAGATGCAGATATCAGTAATGTGTGTTTTTGGCAGTAACAGCCTACAGGTACTACTGTCCCACAGTTACCTTTGACAGGGCAGCTGTTGACTCTCTGTTTCTGCAGGCTTGCAGTTTCTGGTGGAGCTGTGCTGCATAAACGGCAGCAGCCCCAGCTGTTACCTGTGCTTGCTGTGTCAGAAGAAGGTCCCGCAGAGCCACGCCGTCGCTCATCTCGTCAGCTTTGACCATCTCTATAGCTACCTGGTGAGAGCGGTCAGCGGGCAGAGTAGGAATTCAGAGATGCACTCTGAGGCTTTGGGCTGAGCTGTCTACCCACGTGGAAAAGTTTATATATGAAAGTTTTCAGTGTCAGCTTTTATGCATAATTCTTTGAACTCCACTGAATCATGGACAACGGATCCACACAACTAAGATGAGTGTTTTGAAAAGGAAATATTCTTTTTCTACTGATGCCTGATGCATTCATTTTGCATTCTGAGAGCATAACATGAATTTTCACATGTCTAATTAAACAAAGTGAATGTGGACAGATCATGTATGCCTGCATTTGGGAATCTATGGCTGGGACAGTCTGTATATTTTGTGTCACACTGCCTGCAGAGCATGAACACACCATCTGGGGGCGACAGAGTATGCTTGTTGTGCCTGTGGATGTGATGGTCTGTTTCTTCAATCAGGACCAAATACATCCATCGTCCTTGGAGAGTAAAAGCAAGTACAAGGTTCATTCTCCCGTCTTTCGCTCGATGATCCTGAACCTGGCGCAGCAGGCAGAGCAGTTGGTCTCATCCACGGACGTGCAGGTCTGACAAACTCGCACATCTTCCCTATGACAGGCCAGGACCTGCGCTGTGACCTGCATCAGACTTGGGGTCAAATAGCTGATTTAGGATTTGTTACTAAAAATGGATACGCTGGGCTGATGGTCAAATCTGCATTTTGCTTTTGAACGTCAAAAGCACCACACACTGGCCTTTGTAGTATTCCGGATTTTTTTATTCAAAATTTTTATCCTGAAACTGTCCCTAGTATAGTATATCTATCAAGTTCCTAGATTTATTGTAATTTAGTTCTAAAAGAGGGAATCAAAGGAAATGTAATAATACATACAGGCGTATGAAATGTTCTGGAAGCTAAACAAACTCGGACAATCGGTGCATAAATACCTGCGTCAAAGTCAACCATGTGTTTCATATTCCTGGGTTTGTAGGTCATGAAGGTAGATACTGAAGTCTATGAGCAGATGGAATTTCTGAGCTTTTCTAATGGTGAGCTTGACGAAAGATGCTCAGCATTTTATTTACATTCTGGAGTCTCGTACCTGCTTGGAAAATCATTGTCACTGGCTACGTCTTCCAGCCCTGAAGAAGCTGCAGGGGATTCGTAAAGAGCAGAACCTGGGTGACCTTCAGCCTCAAGTGGTTCCGGGAGACAGACTGGGTGTGTCTCACTTCTGGAAGCTTCTGTCCGTTGAGAAACGTCAGCGTCTGCCCAGTGTAGTGGCAGCACAAAGCACCGGTCTGCCCTTCGCTTGTAGATTCTAACTTTATTTATAAATGAAATTCTTCAGTCTGTAGGAGAAAGAGAAAAAGAACGAACAGCCCTGACAGATCAGTTAAAAATATGGAAGGTGAGTGAAGCAGTCTAGGATTCTTTTTTCATAGCAGCTAATATTCACATCACAAATATTATAAAATGTAAAATGTTGCACTATAGAGGCATAGGATTCGGGGGAATCCCGCCAACTCTTCCTGAGCCGCTTGTTTCTCCCAGGTGATGTGACCACTGACGGATACACGAGTCCTGGGGAGCCCCTGTGGAGCCCTGAGCAGACGACGACGGGGCTGGGTGGGTCATACTGCCCGTACTGAGCAGCACTGCCGCCCCACTGCCTCTCCTAACTGTCTGTGGGTCACACTGGCTCGCCTCCTAACTGTCTGTGTGTCTCTCCGCTTCTCTTCCGTACAGCAGACTCGCAGTGGACAGTGTGCCGACTTGTTTGTCAGGTGATTTATTTTTCTCGTGCGATTTACCATACTTGGAAATGGATTGCATGAGGGCTTAAACATACTTTTGTTCAGTGTTATACTAGTTTGTTCTTGCACATGTGCTGGCTGTTTAGTTTCAGTAGAAAATGTGCTCACACACTCGATTTGTCTGTTGTTAACAAACATGCTTCATACTCTAAAAATGATCAAAAGGCAAACCCCTTTCTGTATAGAAGTGAGGGGGGCATTTCTGTTGGGTAATTTAGAGTTTCAGTAAGGAGATGCCGTTTAGAAGAAGTCATCTGGAAATTGTTGTGTGTTTTTGTTCTGCTTTCTTTTCTCAGAACTGTGACCCTGGCATTCTGTACGGCTCTGTGAAATCTTATAAACGGCACGTGCGAGGGTATCAGCACCTGCAGGTAGTTTTTCCATTTCTTCTCCTTTTACCTGCATCTTGCTGTAAGTGGGTTTTTTTTAAATATATTTTTTTCTTCATTTCTTTTGAACCCAAGTGTGTAGACCGTTTGTTCCCGGACCTGGATAAAGCTGCGTGTGTCAGGCAGCAAAGAGGTCAGTGAACATAGTGCCTGCTTGCTGATGTAAATAAGCTGCCTTTGGTCCTTCGTCCCTTTGTCCCCCCGGCCGGGCACAGGCTCCATACTGAGTGAGGGTATACTGGCATCCGGCCCTCTAAGCATTCGCCTCACACCGGGTAGTACCGCCTTGAAGTCACACTTGCTCTACAGTGATGTCACTTTTGCTCTACAGTGATGTCACCGTTCCTATCTTTGCAGTGCCTGTTCCGAGTCTAAATGTTTACGGATCTCTGATGGACCAAGTCCGGACTGAGCCAATCATTGGTGAGTCTGGTCTGGACCCAGGCATTGATTCCTAATCTGGTATCGGTTTTGTATTAGTGTTTTGATGAGCAAGGAGTTTTTCATTTGTAACAAGCTGAACACCTTGGTGGATCTGAAGTGCTTTACTCACAAGGGTCTGCCATCTCCAGGGCTCCACCTGGTGACCGTGTGCATCACCTTCTCCTCCAAGCCGCCGGTGTATCTCTGCCATGCCTGCGAGGAGGCCTTCCCCAGCCAGGAGGATGTGCAGCACCTCACCTCCGCCAACCACTACTTTAGTACCCTGGTGAGCTGTTACAGGGAATGCCCACTAGGTGTCAGCACCCTCTCTGTGCCTTTTTAACAGGCCGCTTTCCCTGTCGTTAGGCCCCTGACGACCCCGAGGCGCTTCCGTTTGGCTGGATCCACTCCCATGATGCTCTGTCTGTGCTGAAGCCCAGGGCAATGGCTGAGGAGAAGCGACAGAGTAAAAGTGTTCTCCAGGCAAGTGGCGTGAAGCGGGGGGCGGGGCTTGGAGGCTGGAGGAGAGCCGTCATTGGCTCCGGACGGTGGGCTTCCCTCCTGCTGCCTTGCCTCGTCCGACAAAAGATACACTGAGAAAAAAAATCTAATAAATAGAAAAGGCAACTGACATTGTAAAATAAATAAAATATTTTTAACAGTGTAGACAAGGATCTGGTCCACACAAATGTACTTTTGTGCCTTTGGTGATTTGGCACTGTAGTTCCACTGTTCAAACAGTGCTGGTAGGGTGGGTTGTGTTTGTGGCTGTTAAGGTTTGGCTGCTGGTCCCCTTCTCTCAGCCTCAGAGCTGCTTTCTTCCACTGCCCCGTTTAAAGTGTGCCACTCATATAAAACGATGGGTCCTCCAGGTAGTTGTCGTTGCGGGAGGGGTTGCCCGCTAAATGCCTGTTGAAAATTGTTATAGTCTGCCGGTGATTTCTGTTAACTTGCAGATGCAAAACTGGCATTTAAGTATCGATACCAGCGTTAATTGACATCGAACTTGATACTAAATTTTAGTATCGATTTAGTATCTGAGAATCGTTTTTTTTTAACAAAATTAGTTTGAGGGCAGCGTGCGAGTCAAACTAATGTTGTTAAAAAAAACGATTCTCAGTGCTGGTCGTTGGTTCGAACCCGGCCTTGGGAGTATAGCCATGTGTCCTTGTGCCCTTGAGCAAGGCCCCTAACTCCCAGCTTCAGGGACACTGCTGCAGGTGGCTGGTCTTCGCCACCAAGAAGACCAATAAAGTGCCATCGTCATTATTATTATTATTATTATTGCATTAACTGGATTGCTAATTTCCACCCTGCACGCAGATGCTGTGTGTGCCGGACAAGATCTTCGTGGAGGTCAAGGG
>JAABNY020000046.1:16673262-16685139 GCA_015164015.2 Brevimyrus niger
CATTAACTGGATTGCTAATTTCCACCCTGCACGCAGATGCTGTGTGTGCCGGACAAGATCTTCGTGGAGGTCAAGGGGGCTTGCTATTCCATGGGTATGTGGGGCCTGCACTTTAATTTGGGGGGAGGATATTTGCAGCCTCCCTTACTCGCATTAATTTCCTGTCGGGTTTTATATGTTTCTGTTGCATCTGCTTTGTCTTCAGTCTCGTGCTTGTGAGTGTTTTTCAATGGCCGCTTATGGGCTGCTGCTGCTGGTCCTGCTACAGAGAGAACACAGCGGCTGCAGAAGCTTCTCATTTTCTTTTGTTTAAATCCTAGAACCGTATGTGATTAAAAGCACCCCCCCACCCCCCCGGTCACGTCATCAGTATTGTCAAAGCTGTTTGCTGTGTTACTCGCCGCATCATTGCGGTTCCATTCGTCCTTTTGCTTGTTCCAATCAATATCTGTTACTTAGCTGTACTTGTCGGGTCACCTTCTCACACAGCCATGAAGAAACTGCAGCATGCGGTCAAACCTACAGCCAGTCTGAAGGGTAAGGCTGCTTTTTACTGGCTTTTACTAGACATGAGGATATAATGACGTATATGGCAAATAGAATGGCCTTTAAGGACAAATTGTCAGTAAAAACATACAAACAACATGAAATTTAAATGCTTGCTGTGTGTGTGTGTGTGGCTTATTTATTTATTTAAATGACTGCATGTTGCTTGCAGCTGAGGAGAAGGTGGTCTTACCAGGGTACCTGAGTAACCCCAAGAGGAAATTCCCGCTACTTGGTGAGCGTCCTCCTCCTGTCTAAACTAGCTGGCTCCATTTCTGCCCTTTTCAGAGATTCACCATCAGTAACAGCTCTTAACTCTCTGCCATTTTCTGGCATTGCTTGACTGTGCATTTTCGATCAGAAGTCTGTCCTCATTATTCATGGCTTCCACTGACCCTCATGTTGACATGTAGGGCTGCAGTTCTTGGTTGAGTACCGCAGCACAGAGCTGGCCGAGCCCAGCGGGTACCTCTGTCTGCTGTGCCAGCAGAAGTTCTGTGGGAACCAATCCGTGCTTCACGTCATCAGCTTCGACCACCTGTTTGCGTACCTGGTGAGAGTCGGCTGGCTGGTGATTGAAAATGACTGTTTGTACCGATGGGTTTTCACGCACGCTGCTCCTAAGACGTTTCATGTGTCACCTTAAGGAACACACGCGTCCTCTCTCCTTGGGGGTTAAGAGTGATTACAAGCAGTATGACGCAAAGCACAGGGCCACCATGCTGGAAAGGGCCACTCGGGCCCTGGCTGCCGATTCTCCAGGTGAAATTCAGGTGAGACTGCAGCCCTTATCCTTTAAACTTTGGTTTTTAATGATATTGGGGTAGTTCAGTAAACACCTGAGCAGTTCCTACCAGTAGCATTTTTGTATTGCGCCAGTGGAATAAGCTGGTATAAAAGAATTTGCATGTTTTCACAGAAGCATTGCAATGCAGCATCCTTGTGGTAATACTAAAATTACCTCTTCATACTGTAATTTTCTTTAAAATTATGTGGGTAAGGATTGTCAGATATATGCGGGATTTAGGGCTTGTTGGTTAGAATGAGAGCGTGGGCTTCTGCAAGTCGCTAGAATGTTCCCTCTGTCCATTCCTGACTCTCATGCCCACCTGTTGTGCTCTCTCAAGGAGGTGCGTTTGGAACCTGATGTTTATCAGGAAGTGTGCAGGTCCAGCTTCGTCGACGGTGAGTTTGTCAGCAGGAGATACTTCTTTTGTTACAAGATGCTCTGATTTTAGCTCTGTTGCTGCTCCTCAATGTATTTTGTTATTTAGAACATTATTCAGGAGTACGTCTTGCCTTCAGTCAAGGCCGTAAATGTGTGTGTGTGTGCGTGCGCATGCGCATTTTGGGTTTTGCCTCAGCCCTGAAGAAGCTGCAGACGTTCTGGAAGGAGAAGAGCCAAGTTGACCCCCAACCCCAAACGTCACCTGGACCAAGAACAGGTAACTACACCTTCTGCTGCTTTGCCACTGTCATGGGATTATGGCATTTAATATACAGGCTTATAATCTATTGACTTATCGTCATTTAAGATTTACACTTAAGAAAATGAGAAACCTCGATAAACTGCCGATAAGGGACCTGGCTGCTGTGTGCTATCAGACTTTCAATATAGCTATTTATCGTGGAGTTTATTGTTAATTAAAGTTTAAGCATCTGCTGTGGTGGTACTTTCTGCATTTTTAAGTCTGAGATGTAACAGACCGGTGCTGCGCACTGTAAACCCGAAATCTTGTGCTAAATAAAACCCGAAATTCTGCTGATTTTGCAGCACCTGAGGTATTGCTATCCAGTGAGGCATACAGAATGCATGCATCCAGTGAAGCATACAGAATGCATGCATCAAGTGAACCATACCGAATGCATGCACTTAGTCACAGACACAAGCAATTAGAGTTTGAAGAAATGCTGGACAGGTCGCACCCCACACTGAACTGGTGAACACAGCGTTTTATTTTGCCCACGGGACAGGTTACGACACTACTGTCGATGACGAACCTGTTCCCTGGAACAGGCGGACAGGCAGCGTAAGGCGGGTTTTAAGCAAAAATTAAGCTTGAAATGCAGAAGTAGCAATAATTATATTACTAATGATAAGTAGCTGGCCGGTATGGTCAAAAAGGTTGAGAAACCCTGTTATTTTAGCATTCTGGTTCTTTCTATATTTATGGGAATGGTTCCCAAAGTCAGTGAGGCCAGTGAAGTACAGAGCAGCAGCTTGAGGAGCAGTGTGTGCTGTGGCTGGTTACTAAGGGCCCCTCTGTACTCTGGTTAAAATGCCTTGTCTTGAATAAACACACTTGTTTACTACAAGGAAGTGCGCTTTACCTGCGTTTATTAATATCGCATGTGCAGTCCAGTCTGTTCCCTGAGAATTATTCAGAACACTTTTGTTTCTGACTTGATGAAGCCAGCCTTCCATTGAGGCTAAGCAGGGCTATGGGAGATGAGTGGAGCTGCCATCTTTAAAGTCACACATTTGGCACCAGCCTGCTTGCATGCCAAAGGATCCAACTGCTGAAGGGGATTTATTGCTGTGATCAGTCTGGTCAAATAGAGAAAAACGGCCCACGGTGCAGCCAATGAGGCTCTTTCTTGGGCCTGGAGCCCAGCCCCCACCACGGGCCTGAGCTGGGCTTCACGATAGGAAGGGCCCATCCTCCCCTGCCTGATTGCGATCTGAGGATTCTGTCTGTGCTGGGGGTGGTTGCTCAACACTTGGAATAACAGCCCCCACTGTTTTCCCGATTGCAGACGTGCTTTCTAATCAGTGTCTGTCTGCTGACTCCTTTGCCGTCGTCTTATTGGCGCTGCAGATTCCAGTCCTGCTTCCAGCTCATTCGGTGCCTCATGGGGGTTTCGTTTCGCGTTTCCTCTCTGAGTACCGACACGCTCAGCTTGATCTTTCAGCTACAGAATGCGCCTTTGCTGCGTCTTGCGAAACTTTTCTTCGGCGCAGGGTTATCGTGAACTAAAACCAGAAGAAAACACTTTTGTGAACTGAAATTAAAATGTATAAAAAAAAAATTTAATACGAAAAACGATATGAAACAAACTTTTATTTGATTCTGAAACCAAATAAAATGAAATGTCACACTTAACGTTTTTAATACCGTCTTACTGATGTAATGTTTTATGCTTTTTATCTTTAGTGACCATCAATAATTCCGGAAACATGGTTTGCCAATTCTGAGGTCTTTTAGTACAGATTGTGCACCATGTATTCAAACCAGATTCTCAAGTGGTGACTTTGTATATTGGGGTGTATAATTTGGACGATTTGTATATTATATAAAAAGGTCTCGATAGGAAATGACACAGCAATCTGACATGCATGCAGGGATGGCTAACCCTCATGAATGTGAAGGGTGACTGGATATAGATGGTATTTAATTATTTTTTTTTTTTTAAAGGGCTGTTATAGGGCTGATTTCATATTTGTATTTGATTCCCCCACCACCATTCAGTATGTGGCGCCTGCAAGTTTTACACATTTGAATGATTTCAAATTTCTTATCATTTCTTCATGTGAGTACAGGCATTGTAGGTGTGCAAGGCTGTAGTTTCAAAATATGCCCTCCCCCACACACACACACATGCACTCACAGGTCTTATCACAGTCACCCCCTGCAAATTCTTTTGCGGCCCACAGTTTGAATCCCCCGGATGTAAGGATGGGTGAAATGATTCAGTTCGCCGAAATGATTTGTTCTGACTCAACCAGTGGCATTTTCATAAAATAGTTCGCTTGTGTTCTGATGTATATGTTAAAAATTGTCTATTATTTAGGCTAATGAGTGCTAAGGAGTACCACTGAAAAGTCATGAGAGGAAAAAGCTATCAAATTGCAGTCTGGCAACATTATACTTTAGCTAGTCACGATGGTCAAATACACAAACCCCTATTGGTTCATCACATAGTCTGTGGCCAGATGCCAATAAACCTTGGTTAAAATAGTTTTAAATCATGACAGTGTTGCATCTCTAATACTGAGTACTGACCATATTGAAAGGAAAAAAATTCAAAACGTGTAAACTGCTTATCCAATTAGTTCAGTTAGTGTGGATGATGGCCTTGCTGTGTGTATCCCCCACAGGCGACGCCGTGCAGTGTGAGGAGGGGACCCCAGCGGCCGTGTGTCCGGCGACTGCCGACGAGCCCAGGGTCTGCACGGATACCGGTGAGGCTCCTGGGTTGCAGTACCATTATAGCGCGAGGCACGGTGGAAGCACGCGGAAGGTACTGCTGTTTTCTCCTCCCTAGGTGCTGTCTGTCAGGGAGTGGCAAAGAGTCCGCTGCCAAATCAAGTACTGGTCCCAGAACCCAAGACAGATGAGCCTGAGAGCGGTAAGATCGCGGCCCATCCAGGGACAAGACTGGTCACTCGGTGCTTTTACGGCGTGCTTCACGAATGCTCTTGTGTTCAGTGGAAGGAATTGGCAGGGATTCTACGGCCGTAAGCTTGACAGAGGTGGAGCAGGAGAGCCTGTCCAATAGGGGTGAGGACAGCCCCAAGGAACTGAAATCTCTGAACAGCATAGACGGTGAAACCACTACTCCATGCTTGAGCAATGTAGAGTAAAAAAACTAACCACACCGCAATGCAATACTGATCAAATGACTGTCACTGACACAACTCTCTTTAGAAGCATCCCATGTCTGCTGACGAGTGTTTTTTTTTTTTTTTTTTTTTTTGTTGTCCGTTTATTAAGCACGCTTTTTCGTCTCCCCCATCCAGACTTGTCCAGTCAGGAATTTGCTCGGTATCCCAGCATTCCCCCAAAGTTGCTCTTGGAGCCAAATAGGACACTAACAACAACTGGTGAGTGGAACTCGGAGCCCGAATATTCTTGGTTTCGTATGGCAGGAAATCCAGCTAAGCCATTCCGCATTCTGAGACCTGCCAGTGTCCAAAAAGGACTACAGTCCACACCCTGAAATACACAGGAACCACTGGGAACATGTTCTGCATTCGTTTTTTAATTTATGCTCTTCAATCCAAAGAAACACTCAGTTTCCCTAAGGGCACTGCAGTTTAGCTCATAGCTGAACCTTACATTGTATGCTGATATTCTGCTCTGTGTCCGTGGAAATAATGACCTGGACGTTGTATTAAATTTGCTAAAACTGTGTATGCTTCCGCAGACACTTGGAACATAAGTACAAGGTATTTAAAAGTGCATTCTGCATGATAATGTATTCAAACAGTGCATATAAAATTATGAAACCTCATTATGTTTTCTAGCTGCTTATTCAGTACAGGGTCATGGTGAAGCACAGGCTGAATGTGAAGCATAGCGATGGGGTGAAGCAGGGATCAACCACATGCTCATCCTTTATAGGGCACGTGCACAATGAGCAATGGGTAGAATCCTGCTTGACTGAGGAAAACAAAAACTGTAAACTGACAGGGGGCCATGGAACTATCAAACCCCTCTGCTGCACGTACTGTATGAGGTTACAGTGCCAGACACTCACCTGTCATGCTGCCCAATCATTCTGCTCTTCTCTGTTTCTAGTCTTTGAAATTCTCCTGAAATCAGTCTGTTACCAGTAGGACCAACATGTCAACGTACTTTTTGAAATTGTCTGTGTGCCTTTGCCAGGTCCAATTGGTGAGAGCAACTGGTCCAAGTTCTGGTTCTTGGATGGCAGGCCATACCCCTCAATTGGTTAGTGCTGCTGCCCCAGCTACGCCTGTGATTGTGTCTGTGGTATGTAACCACGGAGACTTGCAGCCAGCTCTTGGTTTCCCCCTGCAGGCCTGGAGGCTGTAGTAGAATGCCGCTGCCTGAAGAATCCCACCGTCTACTTGTGCTTGACGTGTACAGAGTGGATTACCTCAAATAACATTTGTGATCATGTCATCAGCAGGCGCCATCAGTATTATTACATCGTGAGTTGCCCCCCCCCCCCCCATAAATGAATTTCTTTGTCATTTTAATCAAAGTTGGAGACGATATCGGCAGCAGAAGTAAAAAAAAAAATTGTAGGTATCTCCAACAAGTATGAGCATTTACTGATATAAACGGTAGGGCTTCCCTGGGAATTTCCGGATCGACTTTCCGGAATAAACACCCTGGGATCTGCTCCCCGTTGGTGGAATGAAACATCCTTTTGCATTGGGTCTCGCAGAAATCCCTCTATCCGGAGCTGCTTCCTTCCTGGAGGGATGATCCTGATGAAACTGCCTGGCTGGTCTACCACAATGACAAAAAGTGGGATGTCCAGGTAACGGCCTGGCGCGCTAACAGCTCTGCGCATGCGGGGTCCTCTCAGCCTGTGGGCCCTCAGCCTTATCTCCTTATCCTTCTCTAAGGTGGTGAAGCTCCGTCCAGCTGCTTACCAAAGGATTGTCTCAGCACCCTTCTACATGGGTAAGGGGCCTATTGCTAACACAAATGTTAGTTACCGCGATTGCATAGTTCATTGCTGTTGTGTTTGTTTGTTATGTATCTATGAACTGTAAATTGGTACCACAGATGTGTGTCTGTGTAGCTGTGCAGATGATCAGAGAAGAGAATGATCCGTACGAGCCCCGGCCGCTGATTACCCTGGAAGATGTCCTGGGTGAGTTCATCTTGGACACAGTGCTGCTTCATGCTCACACCCTCCACAGAACAGAAAACCAGAGTAGAACACATCCAGAGCTCTGAAACCGCTTTATACTGTATGGCTTTACCAAGATATGCCTCCATGTACAAAATACAAGCCATATATTCAAGTTTCTGCATCCGTCATTGTTTTTCCCATTTAATATGCTGCCATGTGTGTAACTGCTTTGGTGGTGATCACATTCTCTTCATGGTCTCATGCAGCCTCAGGAGAAAAGCTTGCCTGTATGGTGTAACACTACATAAGTGTATATGACAAATGTTACATATTCCAGTGCGTGCGTGTGCCACCGCCCCCACTGCATTTAGCTATGAAGCACAGCAAAGGCTGCCTTACTCTTTAATCCACTGGAATAGGAATTACTTTCACCCCCAGCTGAAGCCATCAAATGTCCTTTGATCTCATCCCACAAAGTCTGTATACATAATGATTTCAAGGACTTTCTCTCTCTTACGGTGTCCTGCTCTGTAGATACTGGAGCTTCTGCTATCGGCCAAACGCAGCCCTCCAGACTTGATGCCCGCTGTGGCAGTGCAGACTGCTGCAGCTGGCAGTCTGAGAAGCAGCGTCAGGATGCTTATCGGTGCTGCAGACCCCAAGCACATGCCAAGGCAGCTGATGGCGTGCGGGCAACATTGTTTACAGACCGTTCCCTGCAAATGTCTGTCCAACCGCAAGCTTCAGAGAGCTGCGAAACCAGGAAGTCTGTGAGGTCAGTGGAAAGTCCTCTCCATTCCGACCTCTTAGTTTTGAGGATGTTTGGCTCTGAGGAGGTTTTTGACTGTTTATGGTCTGTTCAAAACCAGTTCCTAAGTTTGACAGTGTTAGGAGCATGCCTAGACCAGGGACTGAACTTCTGTACTTCACGAGGCTTTTATTCCCAGTGTTGAAACTGCACATACAGTAACTTTTTAAATACCTTTTTGGCCCTCAGTTTTATAATTCTTGCCCCCTCCCCCTCCCCCACCATTTACACCAGCCCAGAATGTCCTGGTTCTGTCCAGTTGGTTGGCACTGATACAAAGGTGGGTGGATCTCATGGATGGCCGTTTTCTTTTGGGCCTGTGACACAATGTGGTTCTGGTGTGCTTGTGTGTCCCCATTGCTGTGTGACTGTCCTGCAGTGCCTGGTGCATCCAGTGGCTCCCTGACTCTGTTTCTGTTCTTTGTTAGACTCTCACTGAGAAAGTGCTGACTGCCTGGAAAGAGATGACTGAGAAAGCGGTGAGCTCAGACGAAATGCATTCATTATTTATCCCAGACTAAAGTGAGCTAGTTTTGTCAAAACATATATAAATATTATGAAAAAATAATTATGATTTCTTTACTTCGATGCTCCATTTTTGTTTAAAATGCCCTTAGACTCGCCCTTAAACATATTCGGAGCGTGAAAGGGTCCACAAATTGAATGCACTGCAAACTGAAGCCTAATTTTGATAAACAAATCATATGAAAATTTTGTCATAGGGTGTAATGGAAAATGCAGACAGTACATTTTTTTTTTTTTTCTAACTGCTGTTTGTTCCTGAGAATGGGTTTGACTAGGGCTGGGTGATAGGCCCTAAAAATGAAATCCATTATTTTCAGAGGTTTTCACAATATCGATATTTAGCACAATATTCTACAACTGATATGTAGAAAACTATAAAATATGATGGGTGCTTTTGAGTTTTCCTGAACATGATGACTAAAATGTTTTGCTAGTAGTTCTAGAGCATGTGACAGGTATGAGGATAAACTACGTCAATAGCTGACTCATACCTGGATGGAATTTGTGTGTAAATAAAATGTACAAATATAATTTAATTATGTAAGAAGAGTTACGATATCATAATATGATATAGAAAAAAATATATATTATACGAATGTTCATAATTACGATAAAATATAGTGATGCTGCCCAGCCCTGGGTAGGCGCATATTGCCGGTGCTGTAGTGCTTCACTGATGGGGTCTCTCCTTTTCAGGGAGGGATGTAACTGCCCCAGTGCCCCCCCCTTCCCCCAGAAGTGGAGGCTGAACAAGAGTGCAAATGGACATGTATAATGAATGGTTTTGATGTTTCTTTTTTATATAGTGTACTTTTTGTTTATTTCAGACAGTGTTTTTTTTTTTTTTTTTTTCTGATAGAACTGATTAAACAATTTTCCAGCTTTCTTGGATGGTAACCCGTCAGTTGAGACATTCATTCATGGAGCATGGACTCTGTGGGCGGAGTGTTCCGTGCTGATACCAGCAGGCTATGTCTCCATAGACGGTGTATGTCTCTCATACAGATTTTTCGGACTGCTTTTGATTTCCACCAACATGTGCCCACATGTTTTTCCACAGGGACAAGGTGTAGGATCCACCTACCTTGACACGGCCTGCCTCCGTATGTAGAGCTACGTTTCCCGTTGGTGATGGAAACGCACTCTGCTTCCTGACGTGTTGAGGCTCGCACGCAGGTCTTCTTTCACAGTTGGTTTCCTTTTTTGAAACGTGTCCGATGCGATATTGTGATTGCGACAGGCAGGAAGGACTTTTCTCCCAAATGACCAAAGAGCAAAACTGAAAGACTTCTTTCCTGATGTATTAGTTTATTGTTCTAATGCGAATTTTACTAAATCATTTAAGTGTGGAGTGCATGAGTGCTTTTCATCAGAATAACCTTTGATTTGAATGGGAATCATTTTCTTTTGTATAGGAATTTTTCCCAAGATATGTTTCAACGGATTACGGTTTAAAATTTGAATGCAAAGCATTAATTTCCTTTTGGATGTAGCAAAGTATTCTTGATCAGAGTAATGTTAGCTAGTAAAAAAAAAAAAAAAAAATCGTGTTTGTGCCTGGTGGGCCAGTGATTGTAGGCCATGGCACAGGGAGCCCATAGGAGCAAGTGGGAAACATCAGGATACATCTGGCTGCATTCCGTGACCTTAGAGATTTTACTCTAGTTTTAATATTTCAGTACTCTGGAGGGAGGTGGGGGGGGGGATCTCACCACGGGGGCCTAGACACCCTGGACTGGCCCTGTATTTTTGGATTAATTTACAGAAGCATAGCTCGTCATGCACTGCCAGTTTGCTGTTATAACTGACTAAGCACTAACCTAACCGGTCTTAAAAAGTGCTTACACTGAAGATCACCTGAAATTTTCCATGTACAAATAAGCTATGGACTATGGACCATAGTTAAATTCATATGCATAATATTTAGTTGATCCAAAGCACTGACAAAACTAAACATCATTTCCATTTCTCTATCAAGACAGTCCTCTTAGTTGACTTGGAGTATAAGGAACCGGTCCACCGCTGTAGACACTTTCTCGTTGGTGCTAACTCAAAGTATTTGATGGATCTTTTGCAAACATTGCAGACAGTGTATGGGTTAAGATCTGGACCTCTTCAGCGCTTAGCGACAAAGAGAAGGGTGACTTAAATGAGATGTTTGACCTTGTAAACAGGTTAACGCTTTGCTGTTATTTCTCTATTTTATTCTTTGGATCTCATTACCACTTTACAAAACCTTTATATGAATGAAAATCTACACCTGATATACTTGATATAAATTGTCCCAAAATTAAAACTGCAGTAGCAGGTGGCAGCAGGAGGGCATGAAATGCGGCTGGCAGATGCCATCTTCTAAACAGGGAAGTCAATTTTTCTAACTTCCCAGCAAATGTATTTGGTTACAGTCCAGTAGCCAGTCAGTGAAAATATTTGTGAGGAACTTATTGATCATGGGGGAATTTAATTAAAGTTGGGCTATTATAATAAGAGAGTGTGTAGGGCAAGCATGAGTAATGAGTTACAAAAGCGCAGGTGGAAACGCTCCACCTGTGCCTTACACCCTTTTCCAACCTCCCTGGTCCAGACCCATATGACTATATTAAGTCCCCTTATCACCTCTTTTATAAATCACTCTTTTCAAACTGGTCACATCCCTTCTGTCTTAAAGAAAGCCATTATAAGACCACATTTAAAAAAACACAACCTGGATCCAGAAGTCCTTTCCAATTATAGGCCCATCTCCAATCTCCCCTTCATATTCAAAGTGATTGAGAAAGTAGTTGCCATCCAGCTGCATAACCACCTGAAACTCAACAGCCTCTATGAAAAATTCCAATCTGGTTTCCGGTCAAATCACAGTACGGAAACTGCACGCCTAAGAGTCACAAATGATCTCCTGATGTCATCCGATGCTGGCTCTCCCTCTTTGCTTATTCTCCTGGACATATCTGCTGCATTTGATACAGTTGACCATGACATTTAATTTAACCGGCTACATTCCACCTTTAGACTCACTGACGTTGCCCTCAGCTGGTTCCTATCATATCTCACAAACCGGACATAGTACCTTGCTATGGGTGACTCCACCTCAAAGCCACACACAGTCTCCTGTGGCGTTCCCCAGGGGTCAGTTCTAGGCCCCATGCTCTTCATTCTCTACCTTTCTCCACTCGGTCAAGTCATCAGCCGCCATGGATTTTCCTTCCACTGCTACGCTGACGATACACAGCTTTATGTAAATGCCACTGCTGCAACGCCACTTTCATCATCCCTATCACCCCAATCACAACTCACCATCTGTCTGGAGGAAAAAGGTATGGATGGAACACAATTTCCTTCTACTCAACAGCTCCAAAACCGAGGCCATTCTGGTCGGCACCCCTCACCAGACCAAATCAGCACCCATAACCAGCATCATCTTCTTTGGCTCCAATATCTCTCTC
>JAABNY020000046.1:16685239-16703651 GCA_015164015.2 Brevimyrus niger
TTCTGGTCGGCACCCCTCACCAGACCAAATCAGCACCCATAACCAGCATCATCTTCTTTGGCTCCAATATCTCTCTCATCCACAGTCACAAATCTTGGTGTAAAATGGATTTCCAACTCACCTTTGAAAACATCACGTTATAACGTGAAACTGTATCACCTTATAAAGTGAAAACATATTTGGAAACAAGTGTCAACATTACTTATACTATTTTGCCATATATTTATATATAATATATAACACGCTATAATGTATATATATATATATAAAAAACACGCCATAGATTAGAACGAGACCCAGATGTTTTAAAAAGATTGACATTTATTTCTCGTGAAAAGAAATGCATCTGATACACTTACAATGTAACAAGTGCTTCATTGCCAACTTCACGTCTGCTGTTTTGAACTTTTCAGTCTATTAACAGGCGTTTGACAGCCTGTTAACATCCCGTTTTCAGACCTGCCACTTATTTTTTTAGTTTTATGCACTATGTGTTTTGGTAAAGTACAGATAATGTCGAATGATGTGTTACATACGTTTTATGAGCTTACATACACAGAAATGATCATTTACAAGAGTTACAAAGAGCTTTCCTTTCGCTGCTTTCAGTGGCGAGGCAGGCATGTATACTGCGACAGGGATGCCTTTTTTGGCATAAGACCGCCCCTGATCAATTTAACTTTTAACCCTATCGGGATAGGTTTTCCCGTTTATAACGTTTGTTAAGTGGCTGAACCCCTCTGAAATTTGTGGGGGAATTTGGCTCATTCGGTCCTAGTTAGTGGTGGCACATCAAAGAGTATCTTTGGTTAGGACTGGTCATGACATGCAGCAACCATTAGTTTTACTTTCACTTTTGAGTTTCATTTTTATCAGTTTTTGTTCAGAACAATTTAAGACCATGTAAGATCCAGCCCATTGCTGTAGTTATGTAATGCTTCATTGAATGGTAATGTATGCCTTTAGATACCACAGTTGAAATTTTGTTTTTTATTTTCCATAAAAAGAGCACTGAGTAAGGGAACATTGTTTTCCTTTTAAGGTAATCTTTATGGTTTTTAGGGGAACTACACTGTGGTTTGATGTACAATGTTTCTTGATGAATCATTACCGCCTCCTTTTTAGATTAAGCCAAGTTGCCTTTTAAGTTATGTGTCTATTCCTGAAAGGGGGAAATGCTGGGACACTGGCGAATGCAAAGAGTGCAGTGCATTATGTACTGGGGCGACACTGGCGAATGCAAAGAGTGCCGTGCATTATGTACTGTGGCGACACTGGAGAATGCAAAGAGTGCCGTGCATTATGTACTGTGGCGATACTGGCAAATGCAAAGAGTGCCGTGCATTATGTACTGGGGCGACACTGGCGAATGCAAAGAGTGCACTGAGATAGGCATTCTCACTGTTGTAACGGAAAACGGACCATGTCAGCTATATGCGCAGAGGTTAGAAAAACGAAGACGTGTTCGTGGTTTTAGTTTAATGGTGTTATTGACATGGCTTCTTGTGAACTTTAGCTGTGAGGTGGGCTTTGCAGTTTAGGAAACAATATTGTGCAGGTACAACACCAAGATAAAAGCACTGTCTACAGCAATCAGTACCATTAATGTTCGCAGTGGAACATATCGGTGCACACTGTCGGTTGTAAATGAAATGGATAGCTACATACACTGAAATGCACAACTGACAACATGCTATATACATTACAAAATGTGTATCAAACAAATGTGCTGCAAGCTTCATTGTTATTCTACTGCAGGAAATGTAGACTTGTGAATATTTGAAATGTAACTATTAACTCACTGCCCTGTTTGCTCTTAATCAGCACTGTTCAGCGGTTTGCTGTGCGGCTCTTCTGCAGATTTTACTTAAAGTCCATGGAGTACAACATGTAAAAGGCATCCAACAAGAAGAACTGGAAATAAAGACAAGAGATGCAGTGGCCAGTGAGATGGGACATTTCAGTTATAATGGAATCTCTAAAAACCTGCCTATCCACAACTCACCTGATAAAGAGCTGCTTATACGATGGCTTAAGCCTAGAACAGATAAAAAAAAGATGCAACAAAATAACTTACTGACGTAGTAACTAGTTTTCTAACAAAACATCTCTAGTGACAGAATTAAAGGTACTGTCGGGATATTCATGCATAGTATCCTAGGATTTACGGTATAAACCAGTGGTGTGTTACACACGTGCCAACAGCCACTGCACTTTGGGGCAGACTAACATACCCAAGATAAATCTGGGGGTGAAGTATACACTTCAGTATAAAATGTCTAGGCAAGGATCATATTGTGCTCTGTAGACATCCATCCAATTTTATTTAAGTAGGTAATGTTCAGATAGGCAAAATTGAAATTTATATATTTCATTCTTTAATAGAATTTAAAATATACATTTAAAACGACTTGTCTGATTATGGAATTTCATAGTGAGCTTACAGAGATACAGCAGCTCTAGAGACAAACACTGAAGCGGGAGCTTACCTCTTACCGCTATCACTTGCAGGTAACCAGAGACAGTATTGTATTTGTTGGCTTGGTCTCTGTTAAACACTGAGCATTTGTAGTTCCCCCCATCCACATCCTTCACTTTTTTAATGATCAAGTACACTTTTCCGTCCACTTCATCCAAATCGTATCCCTCACTGATTTTTGTTTGTGCGGCGGCCTTGTAGACTGAGTGCTGTTTTTCTCCCATGTGATGATGTCGGCCTTTTTCAACCTGTGTATACATTCGAGTCTCCCTGGCATGTCCGTGTTGGCATACCATTTCATGTCCGAGGCTGCAGGACAGTGAATACGGGATTCAGGACATAACGGTGTTAAACTCCATTCAAGTGTCCATTGGTCTGCAGGCGATGGCTCCAGTCTCATCCCCTGATATTCATCTTTTATAACTTATCGTTGCCATTTATATCACTATCACTGCACAGCCATGCACACAAACACCACAGATGAAGCATTTGGCCGGATGCCAGCCTTTCGGTGAAATACGGACATTAATTTACGCACGTAATTTGGTAAAAAGATTAGTAGTACGGCTAAAATATTGAGATGTGTTTTGTGATACCCAAAAGTTGGTAATCTGTATAAACTTTATGTTTCTTAAATTCGATTAGTGGAGCACCCCACATAATACTGGTTTGGTATACTACGGTTTAGTACACCTCAGTGCAATATGCACTGAAGTCGCGGTGAAGAGGAGCGGCCACAACACCTTTCAAAAAAACAGCATTGTGGATAAACCTAAAAAGATGTCGGCGGTGTGGTGGTACTTTTTGCCGTTCAAAGTCTGATACATTTATGAAACATAAGAATATGCCATATTTATACTAACAATGACTTTTGGACGTCATACAAATTTCTGCCATACTACTAAACTGCTTAAAATGTGGGTGTAAATGTCCGTATTTCACCGAAAAGCTGGCGCATGACCAAATGCCTCGTCTGTCATCTGAACCCTGGTGATTATTGCACATGTGCAATATCGATATATCTCCCAGCCCTACACAGAACCATGCTGTGCCCACATACATGTCAGACACGGATGCGTAACCATGTTAGAAAAACATAAATGCACTTGCCTGTGGTGAAAAATAGAAAATTTAGGAAGATTATATCCTTCACCAGTATTCTGAAAGACATCAGAACACAAACACATATTTCAATGGAGATTTTGCCTTTAAATACACTTTATACAGTCACTAAATTTGTACTGTAATTTGCCCTAATATACCCCCCCAATTATCAATTTTGGCAATACTTTGTAATGACCAAATAAAATGTCTTGTATTTTATAAATACAATCCATACACTATGCTCTTCAGTTCGCTATCTGCCTCTGTGTTTGTAAACCCCTCAGCTTTGCTGGTGGTTTGTTATTTAATGAATGTACATTAAAATAAGTTCAGTGGGTCTTTATTGTCATTCCTTCTACATACAATCCTCAGCATACAGCAGCATCAACTAATATTCCTGTTGAGTGCGCTGCAGCGTATATACATAAAGGGCAGCGACTGTAAGCAAGACAAGTGCAACACACTGAGGGAGAGGGGAAAATGAGAGTAATAGCTAATGCATACAAGTAATAGAGAATATACAAACACTAACACGGGGGAGCTAGGAGTACCCACACAATAAAACAGATACGGTGGCTACTGCAAAAATAATAATTACAACAAACGTAAAATTACCACAGATATATGGTACTGATGTGGGAAAAAGGGCAGTGCAGGGCACAGTCCACTGGTTTATAATGGCTCCAGTATACAGTTCTATAAAGTTCAGAGTTCCGCTTTGGACAAAACCTCCAAGGTGAATATGTACACACATTCACTAAAACACATGCAGACAACTTGGTGCATACACTATTTACACTACTAATATTATATCCAGTCTAGCAGACAGAAAATCTTTGTAACCCTGTTTGCAGGGTGCTTCAGTTCACTGGCATGATATCTAAATAGTTAAGTATTTGATACTTACTGCAGTAATTTCATGATTCTTGGAGTAGTCTGGATATTGATCTGCTGTGTGTCTTGGTTTGGCGTTGCTCTAGAACGCGAGGGATTACATGCTCACTGCAGCCTGCAACACATCCCGGATTATGAATTGTATTTCTAAAAATATTTTTTAAAAACATACAGCCTGTTTCAAAACAATGTGACCTTGGACTGCTGCTCCCCATTTGAACGTAGACTGAGAAAAAAAATTATAATATTCAGAAACAAATAACATTCATGGGTACAGCTACATTTTAAATCAGCAAAGATCTATTTTAAGTGGCCCAGCAATGTAGCCTCGCATTTATGCAGCGCTCGGCACAAAAACACCTCGTGCTTGTAAACACTGCTGACATTTAGCATATAAAGCGCAGGAAGGACAGGGGAGCATGAACTAAACTGCTTATCCGTCGATCCATTATCCAGCAGGTAATATTTCCATGCGCAACAGGTTATATTCCCTTTCAGCAGCGTAAATCCCGAACTCACAGATCTGTTCTTCAGACTATCTGAACAAACGAAACCGAAAAACGACCACAGACCCTCATCTTCCTTTATCCAAGCATATATATATTTCCCAAGGATATTATCTGGCGGTTATTTCAAGAAAAACACAAGTATTTAATCCAAGTCTGTTCAAGATATTGCGCAGATCTTGCCCGCTGTCAAAAAGGGTGGGTGTTAGCATGAAAACCGCCATTTTTAACAAGTTAACCGTTAATAAGTTTATCCAAACTTCGGCTAAACTGGTACTCAAGAAAAACTATATTTTAGATAGAAAGCATTACAAAAAAGCGATTACCAAAATATATTAAAATATAATACTCCACTGTCTTCTCCACTACAGAGGTACAAGCTACAG
Source organism: Brevimyrus niger (assembly GCA_015164015.2). NCBI lineage: Eukaryota > Metazoa > Chordata > Actinopteri > Osteoglossiformes > Mormyridae > Brevimyrus > Brevimyrus niger. The sequence goes on from JAABNY020000046.1 coordinate 16,690,609, forward strand.
AATTTTCCAACGGGCGGTCAGTCGTCTGCAGGCTGATTTTTTTTGCAAAACAAAACTAAAGACTAATCAGTTTACGAAATGCATACCTTTCCGTCTTCTATGCTCCGTTGAGAAAGGGGGCGGTGTGTGACGGTCGACATCTCCAATCCCTAAAGGCAGATGGTGTTTAGGCCTAGTTGTAGTGAGACGGGATTTCGTATTATCCTGATGTCTTTCTCTCCTAAATTCGGTAGTTGTCGATAGTGAATGATCTTACTATGTTCCCAAGTAGCTCCTGATCCTGTACTACATACGCGAGTAGCTGTGAATTAATCGGAAGCTTAGTCTCACTTCGAACAAAAGCGTCGTGAATAAAATAAATGCCTATTTTTCAGGCACAGGTTACTTGAACTGAAACAGCACAGCAGTATAACGTAATATTGACACACACCGTGTCTTACGGATATTTATTCAGGCAAGTGGATGTGAAAGAAACAGGGTGATGTGGGCTTGGGGGCGCGGCTTTAAGCGGTGCTTAAGTATTGCACGAGAAAGACAACTAAATAGAAACTCATCTATTTTTGCACGTACATATGCCCTCCGTGACTCAAGTTCGGTCCAGTATCCACGCAAATCGAGTTCTTACGATGCTGTTTTATCTTTTGTTTTTTCTGCCACGGTTTCCAGAATTTTTGCTTAAACTATGAGGTGCGAAATATAGCAATGTGTCGCAAATACAAATATATTTTTAAACTAAGACTAACCCCGATGTGAAGCATCACACCACACCACAGAACTACTTTATTTTTTCTTTAGCTGGGTTTTTAGGAACGTATCGTCAATGCTTATGGTATCACTGCAGTTTGGAATACTAGCAGGCTAACCAGATGTTTTAACTGTGGGGTTTGGTTTCTTTGCTCATTCTTGATTTGCTTGATATATGGGCTCTCACGCAACCGTGAGACACCCGATTTCAACCAATTCACACACCACACGCTGTTTCTCACGCCGACCGAGGTTTCCCGTTACTCAGAATTTTTGGACGATGCGCAGCATACGGACTAAATCCCAAAACAAGTTACATGTTATCTCCTTGCAAGCGCGTTATTAACATGGATTCCCGCACATGGGGTTCAGACAAGGGGGGAGTGAAAGAACAAGACGTACCGATGAATGCGGTAGGTATAGGGCTCCAAAGTGATACGCATTGACCGTGAGATACGAGCTTCGTCCCTAATAGTATATAACCTCACCACACTTTTGATGAAACCTGAGAGTCTTGGCTTAGTGTTAATGCTTCATGTGAACTGGCTTTAACAACCAATGTCGGAGTGATAGTCTCGAGATTGTGCGGCGCGCGCGGTGTTCTACGTTTTCTCAACCTTTTTCCAGATACCTAGCAGTTCTGACGAGTATTAATTTATTTTACTATAAATATCCCGAAAGTCAAGTCTGAAAAGTTTTGTGGGATCCAAAAATAAAAATGAGTCTATCTTCAGGTATGACTATTTCTAGTAATTCGTGTCAAATAACTTTTTATACCTTTTACTGAGGCATTTGGGAAATCCAGAGCTGGGCCACATGTAAAAATATTTATTTATGATATTTTTCTCCACATCAAACGATATCGGTAATGATATAATTCAAGTCATTATTTCTTTACTTCAATGCTCAATGTTTACGTAAAATCGCCCTTAAACCGATTCAGAACATGAAACGACGAATTGAAGTGTAATTTTAATAAATGAATCATACGAAAAATACGAGCAAATACACGTATTGTTGGCGTTTCCTAATATTAGACCTTACTGTATATTCTGTACGTGATAGTAGGGCCTAACACTAGAAAAAGCCAACAGTACGTTTGACCGCTAGTGTTTTCTCTGACTGCCTGGCGTTTTGTTCTAAGGTTTGACTAGGGCTGAGCGATATGCATTAAAACATTTTCACAGTATCAATATTTAATTAATATATTATCGATATATAAACAACGAAATTTATTTTTTTCCTGAAACTGATTACAAAATAGGTTTACTAGTAGTTATGGAGCATGTGTCAGGTTTAATGATAAATTTCACCAACAACAGACTCAAACCTGGATGGAATTTGTGTAAAAATGTACAGATATAGCTGTTCGTTATGCAAGAAAAGTGTTTAGGTTATCACGATATTCACATTAAAGACACTATGAATGTTCATACTAATAATACGACATTTTATCAATATGTCGCCCAGCCCTAAGAGAATCCTTACACTGAGACTGCAATTATAAGATTAGTTAACAATTTTTTTTACTTTGTATATTTTCTGGGTTTACAGTAATGTGCATATTTTTGAGGACAAGAAGATAGGAGGAAAAGTGTTTTAAGACTTTATAGTATTTGTTATAATATTCATATGAAATAAATCTAACAGCTCATCCTTTCCAGATTTGTAAATCATGGTAAAGTGAAATGAAACACAATTCAAATTATCTAAAGAAAAATGTATTTTTTATCTTTGTTCTTTATCCAAAAAATTTGGTTAAATGGTTTAGTGCAGGGGTGTCAAACTCCAGTCATGGAGGGCTGGAGCCCTACATATTTTGGGTTCCCCTCATTTTACACACCTGATTCAAGTCCTTGCACCTGTGATGGCTGGCAAGGACAGAGGAGGCAGACCCCGTAATCCTGTAGCAAACATGGGAAGGGAGGAACGAAGTGGATGAGGTAGCTGGGCAGGACGGAGCAGTCAAGCAGGCTGGACAGGAGAAGGCAGGTCGATGGAGCCGGTGTGACAGGCAGGGTAGGCAGGACAGCAGGGCAGGACATAGCAGGTAGGGCAATTGGAGAGAACGAAAGACAGAGAATCGCTTGGTAAGGCACATTAGAAATAATGGCAACGATATTTTGCACTGAGCCTCTGGGCTCGCCAGCTTAAGAAGTGGAGTGATTATCCAAAAATTATCTGTAGGTGCTTGGTCCCACCCATGTGGGCATGGCAGTATCTCCTTGCGCTAATTACCACACAGCTCTTGAAATGAATAATTTGTGGTGGAATAGGGAAAGAACTAAACTACACAGGGCTCCGGCCTTCCAGGGCTGGAGTTTGACGCCCCTGGTTTAGTGTGATGCCTTCTTATTTATTGTGCAAAAAATCTATTCATAGGCCACGTAAAATATATTAGTGTGGAAATTCGAAATGACAGTGATATGCATAGTGAGGATGTAATTTGAGTTGTTGGTTTCAGTTAGGAAGTCATTGTATTAAGAGGCTATGCAGCTGGAGCCTGCCTCAGGCACTGGGCAGATGGCAGGGGTGCCAGTTCTTTTTGCTCTTTTTAAATTATGTAGACATGTCCACAGAATATGCCAGTGCATCCTGGGAACCATGTAGTTGCTTGACCTTCTTTAATAATTTTAAGTATCATTTTTATTTCAGCCATGGAGCCTAAGCTGGAGGAGCTGAAGGGAAAAATCAGACACCTACAGCAAGGTAAATACCCCCCAGAATTACAAAGCCTACACTCAGTATCAGTGTGAGCATGTTCTTTTACTAGGTCAAAGATTACCTCGGGCTTCGTCCTCCTAGTGAGTATGTGCACATCTATACTTTATTTGTGTATACTTGTGTATATGAGAAATTGGTTCTATTCAGTACTTTTTCATACTCAATTTTCACTCTATTATTTTATTTCCACTTATTCTATTCCCCCTTTTATGCCCTATATTGTCTGTGAATTTTTGGACCTGTGCTGGCAAAACAAATCCCTAGTACATGTAGATGTACCTGACCATTAAAGTGAATTCTCATTCCAGTTCTGCTTAAACTTTTTCATCCTGTTCTATTTTTTTTCTCTCCATCCAGTTGTTTTTCTTTTCAGTTGATTGTTATTTCAGTTGATTGTCATTGTCATTGACAGTCAAAAGGACACTTGAAGAGGATCTGAGGGAGGCCCAGTGTCTGAAGCTTGCACTGCAAGAAGAACAAGATGCTTGTGGGAGAGTCGAACCCTTAACACATATTGAGATCACCAACATTTGTGTGGTGGTGTGTAAATATTTGTGACCTCCTTTACAGTGTGCACAGCGGTTCACCAACTGGAGATGACATACAAAGAGAAAGAAGGTACAGCATTGGTGCAGTTTATTACACAATCTTTCACTGTGCAATGGACACCCGATGCATCCACTTTATCTGTTTTTAAAAAATATTTAATTAGGGCAATATAACAAAACCAAATCCATACTATGCAAAATTCTTATAGAAATCTTTATTGCCAGATCCATCTCTAAGATTGACTGTTGCTTTCTGTGGGATGATTACAGTACATCTGTATTAGGAGAACAACTAGCCAAACAGGTTCAACTTTGACATGTACTGTCAGGTTTCTGCTTATTTTGTATGTAACTCAATAAATAATGTTGTATGGTAAAACCGTAGGGCAAATGAACATGGACAAAGGAGTTTTTTAAGGGCCAAAGTGGAGATTTCTTTTCACAAAAATGGTAGTGGACATAAAAAGAATGTCCATTTCAGAGTCAGTAATCCATCAGAAAAAAAGGATCAGGTCATGGAATTGGAGCTACAGTTATGTGATAAACGAAAAGATAGGCCAGTCATATAAGTAACTGTCAGCACACTTAATGTCTTAGGACTCGTCTAGTTGGATTTTTTTTTTCTCCCAGAGTCTTGCAAGGTGCTGCAGTATAAATGTGAGGAGCTGGAATTTGATTTAAAGAGGTAATTATTTGCATTGTAGCTACAGCATGTGGTTATAAATGAGAATATTACTTGCAGCACACAGCAGTTTCTCATTGTAAATCAAGTTATTGAAAAGACTAGTCAGTAATTTAGCTTACCTTTGTCAGCCTGAGACCATTCAAATATTTTAAATGAGGCACAGTGCTGTTTGTACATGTACAGCAGGTGCTTTGTGTCTCTCCTGGCTCTTGACTCTGGTTTTAGAGTCTACGGGGATTGTTGCTGACTAGTTCTGGATCCTTGCTGTTCCTTGCAGAGAGCAGCACCTGAGCAGTGAGACCGAGGACCTTGTTCAGCAGTATACCTTTCAAATACAAGAGATAAAGCTGAAACACAGGAAACTACGGTACTGTTTAGGCAACAGCTAATTTCAGCACCAGCCAATCAAATCAGGTTATCAATAGTTCATATCTGGATGTGTTAATATGAAGTGGGCAATGTGTAATGTTACAGGCTCTTCTAGGGTCCTCACTTTGTTAGAAGAATCATTTTCATTTATTTTTCCTTGAAACAATTATTGTTGGTATATATGTGGGTTAATCTTAATATGTGAAAAGGACATAAGCTATACGTGTTACACTATGTAAAGTTATTAGCTGTGAAAAATATTGATCTTCTGATGCGTAACAGGAGCTTGACCAAATATCTTGAAAAGCTGATAAATGATTATATAGCACAGAGCTATATTAGGTATTCAAAATAATTTTCACAGGATGAAATTTGAAGGTGAGCTTCAACATCTGATGGCCCAGCACAAACACCTTTGCTCAGTTTATGTGAGTTTCGGGTGGGATTCCAGGTTACTGTTTGAAATGGAGACTTAAGGACAAATTACATGTTGATTGTGGGGCATTCAAGTTGTGCCTTAGGGCAAAAAGATGAATAGCTATTTTGGAAGAATCAACATAAATGGTTTATATACACTGTCTGAAAAAAGTACCAATTTGTACCTTTGGGGATACAGTTACTTGTCACCCTGAAAGGTCTGCCAGTTGTACCGAAACTGTAGGTAAATGTACCTTAGAATTTAATGTAAGGTACAGAAATGGACTTAGGAACATTTTTGTAGCATTGGGGGTACATTAGTGTTGTTTATACCTTGGGGAGCAAAACTGTAGTTGACACACATGTATGTTATATGGTTAACATGAAAAGGCACACTCATCATTTGTCATGCCCCCCATGAAAGACAGTTGAAATATTAAGTTCCCAATTATGTTGTTTTGATATCTCCATTAAAGATTATTGTTAATTCATTAAAGTTCCTGACTAAAGCTCAGTTCTTGAGCTTTCAGTAATATGTTCATTGATAATTAGGATCATATTTTTAAAGAAAGAAAGTAAAATTCCCAAACTTGTTACAAGTTACTGATGTCCACTCTATATCTGTAATCTTTAAGTCTCCAGAAAAGCTACCAGGAGAACTAGAGAGGCTTCAGAAAGTCACAGCGCAGTTGCTAAAAGCAGGCAAGGGCCCTTCCCGTCCCATACCTTTCATCTGATTTGTGTCCTTATGTTCTGGTTCCATCAGTTATAGTCTATACCAGGGGTCTCCAACTTTAGTCCTGGAGAGCTACTATCCGGTAGGTTTTTTGTCTTATTGTCGTATTTACCTGAGAACAGGTGTGGCTCATCAGAAGTCAGGTAGGATTGAAAACTGACTGGACAGTAGCTCTCCAGGATTCGAGCTGGAGACCCCTGGTCTATACACCTTCATTTTATTCACTGAAGTGAAGAAACCACTGAGACTGATTTGTTCTCATGCTAGCAGAAGAGCTGCGGCTGTCACAGCTTAATTCTCTTGAGGAGGAGGTAAAGCGAATGGCCAATGGGCAGCAGCCAGTGGGGGGCGATGCAGACACAGCAGAGGCCCACATTCAACAGGCCAGTGTTCCTCACATCGCTTAAAGCAGAATGCAGCTTCATGGATTCCAGTTCGCAAAGCAAAAGCAAACCCAGGAGTTCTTCTCGTTAACACATATAGTAAGATCTCAAATGAAAAGGAGCCCAGACATGTTTCTGTCTTGCACCACCACAGTATTTTATAATGGCCCTCATGTATAGCTGGTATAGTTGGATGGTTTGTGGTATTCAAAGCAGTAAAGCAATGTAGCACGTGTTAGTGTTTATAATTTACCCGTTCGTCTATGAATATTGGAAAACAGTTTACAGCTCTTCCCTTGTATTGTTGCTTTATGAAATAAAGTTGATTTAAATTCAAACATTATTGGTAATTTATTCATCTTATGTTTATATAACTGTAAAATATTTAATATTACAGTATTTTACACGTGTTGAGCTGGCCGTAGGTTATTTTTTGCTTAATTTGTTTTGGTTTGGTGCCTTTGCTGTTTCTGGTGCTATTGCACCACCTACGGGTTGTCCGCTCAGTCAAAAACAAGCATATTGGCAAGCGGTAACTCATTTTACCTGCCGTGCGTTTCCTTGACATCACTGCTGACCAATCAGAGTGGATGTTTTAGCAGCATAATTCTTTCACATTCGGAAGCATTGGTACGTATTGAAGAATTGTATTGAAAAATAGAAAAACATAAAAAGAGTTTCGCTCACGTTTTTCATGTATAGTGGTACCTTGACTTACGAGTGTCCCAACTAACGACTTTTTCAATATACGAGCCGTCTCTCGGCCGATTTTTTGCTTTGAGTTGAGAGCTAAAATTCGGGTTACGAGCCAGCTTTATATGCCCCACCGCTAGTTGGCGCAGTGAACATTGCAACAAGTGAGTGCGAAGGACAGTGTTGAGAAAAAGAAGCGGTTGATGTACATTGAATTAAAGAAAGAAATTATCGAAAAACATGACTATGGTGTGCGTGTAGTCAACTTGGCGAAGCAGTACAAGTGCAGCACTTCTACAATCTGCACCTTACTGAAGCAGGAGTCGATAAAGGCTATAATGCCATCCAAGGGCGTTAAAATATTTTATGAACAGCGGACATCTATCCATAAAAATATGGAGAAGCTGCTGATGGTGTGGTTGACGGGGAAGCAGCTCGCAGGAGAATCCGTGACGGAGGCTATAATCTGCGAGGAGGCACGAGCTTTTTACATATAATGCGGTGTTTTGGGGAGGTTTCTGGAACTGATTAAAGGAATTTCAGTTCGTTTCAATGGGGAAAATTGATTTGACATGAGTAATTTGAGTTACGAACTCCATCACGGAACGAATTAAACTCGTAAGTCAAGGCACCACTGTAGTTTGTATTTCAGTGCACAACGTTTGACCATTCGCTGTAAGCAGTAAACCATAACACGTTTCCGACCTGTGCCTAGGGTGACCAGATAAAACAATAAATCATAGTTTGATGTGGAGTTAAAATGATATTTTTCAGAACCTGTACAGTTGTGATTTGTGTCATTAAATGATTCTGATATCTGTGAAACAGTAGAAATGGCAACGAGGAACAACATTTTCAGACACTTAAGAAATCAGCGTATTTTAATACAGCTTGCACAGTGCACAGAATATGGTACAAATAACATATAAAGGCACTTAAGTGTTGAGGAAATTACTGAATTTAATTTGCTACCACTTAATGTATTGCCCAGCCGTTTAAGAAATTCCAGAATGTATAGAAACAGTAATCATTTAATGATCAGACATGCGTAGTTCTTTTGTTGGACTATGGAGTACCTGTACAAAGTAAGATCAAGTCATTCTTTTTAAATCGCCTTGTGCAGCTGCTTACATCCCTGTTTAATAGACTGTGCTTCAGCATTCTTACAAATGCACCCTGAGTCACCGCATGCTACTGATCGGCGTCAGCTGGATAGTCAGTACATAGAAAAACAAGGGCTTTAACCCTACACAGTCAAGCTCACCTGAGAAAATGCAATGGTTGTTTGCTTTGGTGAAATATTTTCTCATTCTTTTATCTTTTCTGTTTTCCTTCCTTTCCCATTCAAATTCAGATTTTTGGGATGCAGGCTGTAGTCTGGAACAGCAACAGATCCATGGCTCACTGTCCACATTTCATTCAGGTCTGTAGGCATTGTTATGGCCACGTTTTCCACATAGCACTCTGGGCCTCGAGATGCGGCCATGTTGGCTAACTGCACGGCTTCGGTCGTTTGCATCCTGTACCGATGCAGGCACATTGTAGTTAATGGCTCAGCGTTTTACTGCTGTTCACAGCCATTCACAATGATCCTTTCATGTGAGGATGTTAGGTAATTTGTCTGTTTTTGCTTTGGTGTTTCACATGTTCAGATGTCAAAAACTGCACACAGCCAGGTGCAAAATAAAAATGATAGGACTGGATTAAGCGAATGTGACAACAGAACCGCGACATTGAAAGACACAAAAAAGGCGAAAAGGAAGGAAAATCTTTTGTCTGCCAGTGTCGCGTCTGTAGAGCTCTCATTCACATTCTTTTCAGCAAGCCTGCTGCGTGTTATTCTGCTGCTAATCCTGCTATATGGCAGATGCTCTGGAACGGGTCCTGAGTAGATCTCCTCCTGCACTAAATACATGGGCCTTTGTTGTGTTTTTCTGAGATGGAAGATCTAAGGCAGCCTCCGCTTCAGATACCCAGATCAAGCTTATTGTAGCAAAGTAGTCAACAGGAACTTAGCAGTTGTTTCCCGTCTGTTTCATTATCCAAGAGTATTTCCCATCTGTTAACATACAGAAAACAAAAAGTTGGAGAACATTCAGCTATCCTGACATACTGACTTATCGGTAGATCATGCAAACTACACTGTACTATCCTCTGTCAGGTGATCAACCAATCATTTCAATTATACAAAATATGCATTGTATAATAATTTGTATAAAAATTGTAAATTAATATGTATCATAGAAATGCTATATGAAATGGAAATACTAGAATTGATTTTTTAAAAGTCATTCATTTTATGCAAAGATGTAAAACGTGTTTTGCAATGTTTTTTTTCTTCATATTTTGGAGTAAGTGATAGCACATAAAATAGATACCCCCAGAAATTTAGTTTTCTGAAATCCCAGCTTCTCTATAGTACCTCAAAGCGGCTGTAGACTTTCTTCTCTTTACGCAAGCTCTCAATCCTCTTCAGGATACTGTCTCTTTCATGGCTGCTGGTTTGGGTGCGTTGGAACCGGTTCCTGCTCTGGTAAGTAATAGAGGGATTTGGCTCTGTATTCTTCTGCACGTTCCCCTCCCCTTCTTTGGCCTTTTCTGCACTGTCAGGCGGCTGCTTGGCCAGCTCCATCCTGTTCTTTTGGCTGTTTGCAGAGATCTGCTCTAGAATGACCTTGGTATCATCGCGAAGGTTACTGCTATAGAGCATGTTACCAGTGGAGGACTGATAACCAGGCCGGGTTGTTTTGGAGGCTGCTTTGTTGACTTTCTCTCCCTTACTCCCTGACGCCGATATGCTACTGTCACCTTGTGATGTCTTTGCGATGCTGTCAGATGCTGGGTAAACGTTTTGAATGGGATTCTCTGATACTTCTTTGACTGTATAGATCCCCTGACCTGCCTTTTCCTCAGTGACTGCCACAGCTTTCTTGTCACTTTTCGTTCCAAGCAATTCCTTCAGTCTTTGTTTCTGCTTTTTCAGAAAATCCATCGCCTTAGTGTCTTGCTTGCCTTCCCCTTCTGAGCTTAGCGAGCTGGTGGAGCCGAGCCTCCTAGTCAGCCTCCCCCCTGACTCCCCACTTGTGGCGGTAGCCTTCTTCATTTCACTCTTCTCGGCATCCGTGGCATCTGTGAACATCTTCTCATCGCCAGAGATGCGTCGAGAGTGACTTTTGAAAGGATTCAGTGAATCTTTTTTGAAGAACTTGGGAGAAGGGGATAATTTTGTTGGCTTGGACGGCAGAGCTTCCTTGTTTGGCACTTCTGGAGCATCAGTGAGTTCACTCTGCCCTTCAGACTGAAGCTCATCTTCTTTAAAGACTTCCGATGGTGTCTGAGTTATTGCTGTTGTTTCAGGCTCCATCTCTGCTGTTTCTGGTTTACTGGAATTAGGTTTCGTCAGTGTGTCAACAATGGCTGATTTCTGGGGAGCAAGATCTGGTGGAGTGTCTGAGAGGTCTGGCTTTTTGACAGCAGGCTCTGGGCTTCTGACAGCAGATTCCATTGCCATCCTTGATGCCTTTCGTTTGGCAGCGAGTTCTTTAAAGTATTGAAGCCTGCTCTCAGGATCATTCCAGCTTGTTGCACTGCTTAAGGGGTTTGGAGGCTTCACCGGTGCTGTGGCTTCAGCTTTTTCCTCGGGTAATGGCTCCTTCATCTCTCCTTCACTAGAGGGGACTTTAGGTGACTCCTGAGTCTGTGGAGTCTCTGTAGGGGCTGAGTCTTTTGCATTGAGCTTTATGCGACTGCTCCAGTCAAATGGCTCTCTTGACAGGGATCTCCTCTTTTCCAAAATCTGAGCAACGATAGAGGTGGTTTTACTGGGATTTGTCTCGTCCTCTTCGTCGTGACTTGGGACAGTTTTCTCCACCAGAGAGCTGTGCTGCTCAAACTTGGATGGCCTGAAGATCAGTGAAGATCGTAGTCGAGAGTTTCTATGAAGCATTGGGTTCAGTCTGCTGCGGAAGGACTCGTGCTTTGTGAGGCTGAGCTCCCGGTTCTGCTCCTCCTCTGGTTTGCCTTCAGCTCCAGTGGTGTACGGTAAGTCAGAGGTAGCTCTGTATTCTGTCACTGGCTGAGCCAGATCTCCAGTGTGTGGAAACCCTGCAACCCCAGGCAGCACGGGCTTCCCGTAGCGTGGGAGCATATCAGTCCTGCCAGATCTGAGTTCTACAGGAAATTCTCTGGTACGCAATCTGGGCTCCTGTTCTTGCAGCTTGCCCTCCGAAGGCTCGTCAAGAGCATCAGGCCCCAGCGGCTGCAACAGGCCCTCCTCTTCTGTGTTTTCATAGGTACTTAAATATGAGGAGATCCTCCAGTTCCGCAACCCCTGCTTTGCACTGTGGTCCTGTGGTTGCCGGTCCATATTGTCCCCAGCATTGAGCAGTTTAAAATCAGGGGGGTGTGACTGTGTAGGGGAGGTCTGACATGCATATGACTGGCCCATACTTGGCCTCATTGGTTTTGTCTGAGTGTAGCGCCCCCCACTAGGACCCGTTGCATTCCCAGATTCAGGCATTGTCCCTTTGTCAGGAAGCATATAGCCTCCCAGGCGATTATAGCTCTCTGGAGGTTCTAGCTCAGGTAGGTAAGCTGATTCCAAATGCTGGTCCGAGTGATGCTGACCTTGGTTCCTTATTTTATCATAAATTCCTCCTTGGATGTGAATCTGATCTCTCTGGAAGTGTGTCTCTTTCTCTTCCAGGTTATTCATGACTCGGTGCTTCATGAACTGTCGAGACGAGGAGTAGCTCTCGTATGTGCCCTCTGCATAGCTGTGCCTCTTGAACGCATTTATTTCCATCTGGCGGGAGGCTATCATTGGTCTGCCTTGGTCTAGGAAAGATCGTTCCATCCTGGAGAATTTATTGCTTGACACTTGCATCTGGCCTAAATCTTTGGTGGCATGGCGAAAATGGTCTTCCATCCTGAATGAACGATCAACATCCATTCGTTCTCCAAAGGGGTATCCAGACAGCTCCCCATGATGGGCTGTCTCCAAGTGCAGGAATGGGACGCCTCTGGGGTTTCTTAGTGACTGGGTCCTTTTAAAAGCAAACTGGCTGCCGTATTTGCTGACATCCCCCGGAAATGGAGCCACGGCGTTCTCCATGACCAGAGGCTGAGACTGAGCAAACAGGATCCGGAATTCCTCATCAAACGTGGTCACCAGATCCCCGAGGAAAAGGTGAGCGATGCAGCGGTGGATCTTCTCAAACGACCACATGAAGCTGTGAAAGGGGCAGAGAAGAGCAGAGCAGAAGAAAGTGAACTACCTCGGACGGTGACAAGCGGAACACGTCAGCCACTACATTAAAAATGTATCTGAAACATTTGTATTGTTAACAGTGTAAATAATTAATGCACAACATAGCCATTTACTGGATGCCTGCCTATTAAATGATGTGCAAAAATGACTAATGAATAACAAACAGTCTATGAGGCTAACCTGTAGCTGCCGCTGAGCACGGCCCGGCAGTCGACCAGCAGGAAGCGGGCCATCAGCTGACCTTTGAAGGACTTCCCAGTGCGGCAGTAGTACGTCGTGCCCGACACGGTCCTCACGCGAATCATCTGAAACAGAAGTCATGTGCCTCACACACCCAGCACCAGCAGCTTTCTTCCTTTGCAAATATCAGTACAGAATTTTCTATGAGCTGTCCTCCATCTGTTTTCCGATTACTTATTGTGGAATGGGAAGCCTATCCAAGGCTGAACAGGGTAGAGGCAGGTGGACACCCTGA
>JAABNY020000046.1:16717719-16730547 GCA_015164015.2 Brevimyrus niger
TTTGCTTTAATATTAGGGGAAACATTATTTCCTGATAGACAGGGGAAACATAGGGAAACCGAATTGCCCGTAACACCTGTGTTGTGTTATGCGTGCACCAACAACTTGCCGGTTTATGGAGAGATAAATGTACATCGGTATTTATCCGCGCAATACGCGTCACACAGTCAAAGTAAAAGAGAAATTTGTTATTCAAAGTTTCGTTGTGATAAACCAACTGCAATATGTTTAACCCCCGATCCACTTATGTGTGAATACCGTGTTCATGCCATGATGTGATGCTGCATATATGCAATGAAACTGGAAAATTTAAAATCCAGAAAAGTTGGGCAAAAGCTGGAAATCCTACATCTACGTATTTGCTTAGTTTTATCTAACGAGTATAAAATGTATGCCATGTAACGCAGGAAAGCAGACAAAAATAAAACATAAATGATGTATTTCTTTCAGATACGCGATTAGCCTAAATATATACAGAACCAGAATCAGAGAATGACAGCCGTCCTGGGCCCCGCGTTTCCCTCGGGCGTGGCTGCTGATGAGCCGTACAGGAGGCTCGTTAGGTCCGTTAGTCTCACCTCCTGTTTCTGTCCCCTTGATAACCAGCCACAGCTGCCTCGTGTTTCCTCCTCCGTTAATCTTGTATAAAATACAGTCTTATAATGAGATGCTCATAGTTCGTTTATATAGTTCTCTGTCCGCGTTGCTGCCCTGCCTGGTTTCCCTGCAATAAACACCCTACTTGGCGTTTCTTAACGACAGTCTGCCTTAGGGTCGCTCCGACGTGACAACAGCGTTACTGTACGTTCCCAAACTATACGTAAAACTTTGGTAACACTTTGACGGAGCACAAATGATGTAGCATTATACTATTTTCTATGTATTAATTAACCAAAAACGAATTCAGTGGTTTCATACCGATCCCTTGTTAAAACATTCGTCACGATTCAATAATACTGAATTATCTCAACCAGTTACTATATTTGTTACTATATCTGTTACTTCTGTACACCTTTGTGAACGACTGAAGGAACAAGTTATGAGTAACAAAAGGTAAACACTAATTTAATGTTTGTTCTTTATTAATGAATCATGACGCATCTTTTATCTGAAGTAGCGACTGTATTTGTTAATGATTTGTCAGTAGTAACTTACTTATTGTTACGTTTTTGTGCCCCATCAAGAAAAATGTCACCAAAACATTTGATAGTCATTGTCATCCCCTGGGCGATAGATAAACAGAAACGAAACAAAATTAAATGAAAGCGAAGTGCATCACAATATTTACACGCCTTTGGTTTCGGTTTCCTGACTTCACAGGCTGGGCGGCATAAAACGGTTAAAATGCGTCCGAGTCAAGATCGGAGAAGTCAGTCATCGTCAGGAATAGACAACACTGGGCTCTCTAGACAGGAGGAGGTTGTGTAAAATGACTACAGGTTCGTATAATAATAATAATGATAATAATAATATTTGGAGCGTTTCATTCTTGAAAAATTCTTAGCAACTATATACCAACCGTATATTACGGATCCTATCTTTTATAATTAAAAAGCTGGTATGTCTGATTTTATACCCTTAACTATCAGACTGGACTCCCACTCTCTGGTCGGATACCTTCGCTCAGCTGTTAGAGGACGAGCTGGAACACGGCGACAGCTGGGCTTTTCAGTTCAATTACAGCTTGACGGAGACCCTGACTAACGAGGAGAGGAGAAGAGGCTGGAAGATCTACTGTCACCATGCTCACGGAAGGTGAGGCTGCCTTTTCACGGAAACTGTGATTTTTTATTACAGTGTATAATAATATATATTTAAAACTACAAAAACGACCTTATAGAACTACATGACGTGCAACGTGATATTGAAAAACGGAGTGAGTTTAGTCTGCTAACAGCCATGATCAGGGCCGGTCCGTGGCATAGGCAATATAGGCAAATGCTAAGGGCGCCAACTCCTGAAGTGCCGAACTGCCAACAAGTTTCATTTTGCCTCAAGCGGGGGGCACTGGCGGTGATGCTGGCCTAGGGCGTCACACCGGCTAGGATCGGTACTGGCCATGATATATGACTTTATAAACAAATATATTCTTGAATTCACTCAACTGATTTACAGTGACCCTTTCGGGACCTGCGATAATTTTTCATTTTAAATTATATGAATATTTTCAATAGTGTAATATGAGGAATGAACACTGACCACACGGTATTTTGCATGCTGAGTGACTGGTCCAGAATGATCACTCATACATTTAGCAGTATGAGGACCAGCAGGCCCCGGCCACAGACACCAGCGGTGTAGATGATAAAGTTTCTTCACGGCTCCCATTTCAGTTTCAGGTGCAGTAGATGTTCCAAACACTGGCCCTCCGCCAGAGCTGTAGTCCTCTTCCGCTACCGACTGCAGAGCTCTTTGTGTCGGGGAACCGTCATCATGCGGCCCTTTGGCCAGGCCTGCCGCCAATGCGATGGAGATTTTGAACGGCCGGGGTTCTCCCCGGAGGTGGTAGAGGATGCCCTGCTCCGCCTCTTTGGCAAGATCAGGAAGAACTGCTACGGGGAGGAAGAGGAGGGTGATGAAGACCTTGATTCTGACTCTGAGAAGGTGTGGACCAAACCCCATGAGAGTGCGCTATGCGAGGCCTGCAGTCAAAACATCTGCTGCCAGGATAAGTAGTGCCTGCGGGGCCCAGGAAGGCAGGCATTCTGCAGGCCTAACTCTGTAGAGGGGACGTGGGCTGCTGGATTGTGTGCTGCTTTGGTAACTGTCCTTTTTACCTGATAAAAAAACAGCATTAGGGGGTTTTAAACCCTTGTTTCTGTAAGAGTATTACAAGCCAATTAACCATAAGTAACTGTGTATAAGCAGACTGATATTTATACTCTGTAAAATAAGTTTTGAATTCAACATTAAAATCTTTCCGCTTCTGAACTTAACTATATTTAAATGCAACAATATATTTTTATTGTCTTGTGTAATGTAAAAATGTAAATTCTTATATTAAATGTTAATAAATTTGAAGAAATCATGAACAATATATACTAATGTAATCAATATTTTTTGGTGTAAGGAGTATTGGGGTTAGTGCTTCTTAAAAAAATTATATACTGTGCTCACAGAAAATCTGTCATGGCGGGAGCGACAGAAGGTACACAGGATGGAAATTTTTTTGAAGATACAATTTGCAAAAAAATAAGTTTGTACAGTTAGTGTATCGGGAAAAATGCGTTACTATAATAGTCTAGATGATTTTTTGTTTCCACATATTGTGTACACTGCTTGGTTACTTAATTCCACACTGTTTCGATTTGCGCCGTTTTCGGTACCGCCTCTGAAGCAATCGCTTTTGTTGTGCAGACAAGATTACAAGCGCAAGGCATAACTATAAATGGACTCCATTACTATTGGCCGCTGAGGGTATGTGTACTTACAGCTGGGGGCGTTTTGTTCTGTGTATTTCAGTGAATCTTCCTGGTCTCCGACAGAGACAACCCGTAAGTGTGGCAGAAATACAAAAAATTGCTTAAATTCAGATTGGGAGCCATTTCTACAAAAAATTGCTTAAATTCAGATTGGGAGCTATTTCTACTTACCTTCCTTTGCTGGATTCCCACCGAGTCTAAAATACTGCTGTCCGGAACATGACTCCTGTAAGCGCTTTCATTTTAGTAACTTGCGTGGCTTTGTGTGGCTCTAAGGGCGCACTGAGCGGCAATGTGCTGGTGGTGCCGGGAGAGTACAGCCACTGGCTCAACATGCGTGCCATGCTGGAGGAGCTGGTGAACCGCAATCACAGCGTCACCGTGCTGGTGAATTCTGCCTCCCCGTCGGTGGACTACACCCGCCCGGAGCGCTTCCACTTCGAGGTCTTCCAAGTGCCTTTCAGCAAGCGCCAGTTGCACGGAATTTCCGAGGAGATGATCCGCTTCTGGATATACAACGCGTCCGACGCTTCCGTAATGGAAATTGCGTCTAAGGTCATGGAAGTGATGAGCCAGGGGACACATCTGCAGATGCAAGCGTGCGACATAATGCTCCGCGACAAGAAGCTGCAGGACAAGCTGCGACGCGGCGGCTTCCATGTGCTGCTCTCTGATCCCATGATCCAGTGCGGCGATCTGCTGGCCGAATCTCTCGGGATCCCCCTGATCTACTCCTTAAGGTTCTCCTTCGGTCACACCATAGAGAGGTTTTGTGGACAGCTGCCAGTCCCCGCTTCTTACGTCCCAGCCGCCCCAGTACAGTATTCCGACCAGATGACTTTTGTGGAAAGATTAACAAACGTCTTACTATATACTTTTCATACCTCATTTTTTTACATCCACTCGGTAGTCAACTGGAATAGATACTACAGTGACTTTTTGGGTAAGATAAAAATTGGAGACAAAGATCATGTGTAGAAAAATTATACCCAACAAATCATACACTTGCACAATAAACGAGTTCTGATAGCTAATTTCTCATATAGCCTATATCATAAATGAAAACATTTTGTGAAAGTAATTCTAACTTAAATTGATCACATCACTATTTTTCGGTAAAGGTTACTTGAATTAATATTTACTGTCATACCGCTGAGTTTATGCTTGTTTGTCCATTATGCCTGCAAAATGTAGGAGAATGATCAAATACATACAGATAGTACAGAAGGCAGATTGTAATGGTGGTAGCAAATGGACAGCTATGCTGAGTCAGTCAGTTGGCCTACATGGTTCCATGACATACAGCCGCAACTGTAGTTGCCTGGTGTCCTGGTGATTAGGTCTGGTCTTATCTATCGCAAGATAAGGATTGCATTTAAAGTTCAAGGTGTACAGTTCATTCATAATCATTCATTATATTTTGCGAAATGTCAAAAAGTCCATTTGTAATGTTCCTAATCATCTAAAAGATTGTTGCATTTCTCTTAAAAAGAAGCTATTTGTGCTGTGGAGTCCTTTTGTATGCTTAGGTAAGTACGCTCCAGTGAAAGTGGCTTCAGTGATGCACAGAATCTCTTGATGATCTCAGTTGATAAACTGGCCGAGATGAAAATGCCACCTCAGTACAGAGCAGTGAACCACCACAGTACAGAGCAGTGAGCCACCACAGTACAGCGCAGTGAGCCACCTCAGTACAGCGCAGTGAGCCACCACAGTACAGCGCAGTGAACCACCACAGTACAGCGCAGTGAGCCACCACAGTACAGCGCAGTGAGCCACCACAGTACAGCGCAGTGAGCAGCAGGGTGGCATCAGACACGTCTGGGGCTGCGAGTCTGATACGGCCCTGATTGTCGGTGTCTGTCGGTTAGGTTTTATAAAAAATCTGTGACTGCAATTGAAAAATTGAAAATGCCAAAAGACTTGCATTTTGTTTGGTTACTTATGGTTAAGATTAGGGCTGGGTAGGGGTTAAGGTTGTCATCGTTGGGATTAGAGTTCTGCACATAGAAATGAATGGGCAGTCCCCAGAAAGATACGAATACAGATGCGTACATCTGTGTGTGTGTGTGTGTGTGTGTGTGTGAGCTTGCATCTTCTCCATGTGTTTTGCTCACCATCACCTGATGCTCGGTAACTCCCCCCCCCCCCCCTTTGCGATGTTGCTGCTGCTTCATTGAAGAATGCTCCATCCATCCTGTGCAGGCAGACCCACCACGGTATGTGAAGTCATGGGGAAGGCGGATGTTTGGCTGATTCGCACCTACTGGGACTTTGAGTATCCTCGGCCTTTGCTGCCAAACTTTCAGTTTGTGGGGGGTCTTCACTGCCAGCCGGCCAAACCGCTGCCCAGTGTAAGTGCCTCAGTGAAAGTCACCCTCAGTCAGGCAGCTCATGAGCGTCCAAAACCGTTGATAATCACAGCCTGATGTGTCAGGTGCTTCTCCACAGATGAATGTGAACCCATATTCAGAATATGTGAATAAGCACTTATTTGACATGGTCTCAGAGGAGAGCTTTGTTATGCAGCATAAGAGAGGTGTATCATTTTGATATTCACTTGGGAATTGCAGCAATACCTCTTTTGGTTCCTGTGAATTTTACATAATAGTGCAAAGTACTCTGCAGTGAATCAGCCAAAGTGACAAAAATGATATGCGTAAGAGAGTGGCCTTAAAAATGACAGCTCATTACATCATACCGTAAAACTGCATATTGCTGTAGTTCTGCTTTGTGGTTCCCCACCTTCCGCCCAGCGCCAGCAGCTGGAAGGTGGGCGCAGAGAGATTTTACAGAACATCACTGAACAGTTTCCAAAGCAATACGTAGTGAGGGGTGTCTTACAGGCCATTCTCATTGTTGTTTGTGTCGCTGTCATAAAACCTCTGAGGGAACCTAATCTGTTGTGTTTCAGGATATAGAAGAGTTTGTGCAAAGCTCTGGAGATGCTGGCATTGTGGTGGTTTCTTTCGGAACGCTGATTCCGAACCTGACCCGGGAAAAGGGGAACGTGATTGCTTCTGCTCTGGGGCAGATCCCACAGAAGGTCGGGGCCAGACTATTAACCAAACTAAACTATTAACCAATCAAACTCACTCCCATGTATACAGGACATTTGCCTGGCAGGATTCATGCTAGATACCTGTTCAGCAACAGCAGGGCCCTTGTTGTTCTATGTCCTTAATTGCTGCAGAATCTCCTCTCAGTAATGATCCAAGGAGGTTCACTGTGTATCTGTGTTCTGCTGGCAGGTTCTGTGGAAGTACAGTGGGGAGAAACCAGACACTTTAGCTCCGAACACTAGAGTTTATGACTGGTTACCGCAAAATGATCTTCTGGGTAATGCGTTCATTGTCTGTAAAATGCCCACTGTCGCCTTGTCAGTCTTCTAACTTAATAGATGGCATAGAATAACCCAGCATCTTCTGTCACGTCAATAAGGTCACCCCAAGACCAGAGCTTTCGTTACCCACGGTGGCACCAATGGCATCTATGAAGCCATCTACCACGGCGTCCCCATGGTTGGCGTCCCCATGTTTTCTGACCAGCCGGACAACATGGCCCGTATGAGGAATAAAGGAGCTGCTGTTGTTTTGGACTTTAACACCATACATTCCAAAGACCTGGTCGACGCCCTGAACACCGTGATCAACGTGCCATCGTAAGCCAATCACGAGTGTCATTGCGGCAATAAATTCAGAAATCTACAGCAGTGCATAATCTTAAGGCGAGCCTTTAAACTGAGGTTTACTGTGTAACGTCACAGCAATCCTGAAGCTAGAATGCTAGAATACATATATATTGAAAAAAATCATCAATCTCAGTTTAAAATGTAACCCAGGTAATTCAATCCAACACATACAAATAATGTCCAAGGGCAGTGACAAGATAATTCATTATAAAGCTGCTTAATTTCCACTTTTAATTAACTTCTCGCCTGTCTGAAGTCTCCTTTGGTTTTGTCTGTGCCTCCTTGTGATTTTGCACTCACAGGTACAAGGAAAGTGTCATGAGGTTGTCTCGGATCCATCACGACCAGCCGATGAAACCGCTGGACCGCGCCGTCTTCTGGATCGAGTTTGTGATGCGGAACAAAGGAGCCGAACACCTGCGTGTCCAAGCTCACAACCTGACCTGGTACCAGTACCACAGTCTGGACGTGCTGGCTGTGCTGCTGGGCAGTGCCACACTGGCTCTTTACACCTTTCTGAAGACATGCAAATATTGTTTCTGGTTGTGTTGCCAGAGATCGAAAGCAAAGAACAAAACAGAATGATTTCTGTACTTTTTTATACTTTATTAAAGAGCTACCTGTTAGATACTTTCGTATAAATTTCCTGTAGGCAGTTCAACTTTTAAACACTTTGCTATATATACAAATGATTTGTTTTGTCAGTACTGTAGCTCATTGATATTATTTTATCACTGCAACACCAGAGTTAGTTCCTTTAAATAGCTACTTGCATCTGTTTAATAATCCTTCTGTCTCAGAAGGTGATTGAAGCAATTTCATTAGGATGCTAAGGGCATAAGTGGTGTTCCTTTCTTCCACAGAAAAATATAAATATTCTAATTTACATTGCACTAAGATTCAAAGTACAATGTAACTTTTACATGGTGCTGAATGAGAAAGGGATTTTTCTATTATGCAAATATTAAATTACCTTTTTCTCTTGGGGTAAAAACCCAACTTGAAGTGCCTAATTAATAAAAAATACTTAATGTTTTAAATTTAAGTCTTTATGAATAGAAAATTAGGCAAAGCAGCTTAACAGCATCTGACCCAGTCAATGTTTCCCTGCATGACATAAATCCTGTTAGTGAATGAATGATGTGGAGCTCCCCCTAGTAGACATTGGAAACCTTACACTCCTTCTAGGTAAATATTCTTTCATTCTGGGACCAATTAACAGTTCAGTTCTAGTCTGTCACTCAAGTGTGTTTTTGTTTAAACTATGACCGAATTGTCTGTATCAAAAACACTGCTCTTAGTCTCAGGTGGTAACCTATGGTGCCCCCTGGTGGCTCAGCTGGGTATTTATGAGGGGCTGAGCTTCTGCGGTTGAGTAGTTGGTGATTCCACACAAAGTGTCAATGAACTGGGAGGCAAACTGTGACGTTCTTTGCAGCTCATGAATATTTACTTATATCTGCTGCCATTGAATCTCCTTTGTTCAGCAAAGAACTCTCAGTTTGATAGTCACAGTTTAACAGAAGCAAGCTGAATATGTGTTTGAGAATTTGTTACACTGTTTTATATTCACTCAGTGCATCTACTGTACATGCCAGGCAGGGTCACCGCCTGGGGGAAACCGGCTCAGCCTGTAACCTTTAAATAATCTGTTGGAATAATTTATGAAAAACATGTATTTGTGAAATCTAGAGTGAAAATGGTTTGGTCTGTCATGCCATGACAAAGTCAAAAGTGGAATATTCAGCCACCCCCCCCCAGTGTCAAAAAGGCAGGTTATCAAAAATCAGGTGTGATAAGAAAATGAGAGATTTCAATAAACTGTTCAGAAGGAACATTACTTAATAGAACATATCAGCCTATCAGGTCACAGAAGCCAACTCAACTCCAACCAATCATGAGGCCAATCATGAGTTTTAGTATTTTTAAGTACAGACAACCTATGAGAATGAAGTACGCAGTGATGTTGATTGAGTTATGCAGTACATGCTACTGTTTTGGTAATACAAGGTATGGATGGGTGATAACACGGACTTTCAATATGGGTCTGCAACATCACTAATACTCATTAAAGAAGAGATTTACGCTCCCTTGGGTGAACCATCGAATGTAAGTGAGGAAAACGTCAGCTGGGCAGCCACATTTTAAAAAGGGACATGTTGTGGGTGGAAGGGAAAAAAACTCAGTGTTGTGACTGTACTTAGTCTGTTTATTATCTGACACTCAACAGACTGGTTTTGTGAGTGTAAACTCCGAAAATTGTGCCAACTGAAACCAGAAATTCTGCTGACTTTTCAGCACCTAAAGCATCGCCATCCAGGAAAACATGCGGAATGCAAGCGCTTACAGTCATAGACGCCGGTAACGTCAAACCTGCACCCTGCAACAAGGAGTCAGGCAGTCAGGAAAATGGCAGCAAAATATCATACTGTCAACTTATTCTAAAGATCATCGTGGGTCTTTAGTTTTGTATAAATTACCCAGCATGTGTGAGCTTTACCGTCTTGCGTCTGACTTCCTTGTGTTTCCCCATTGGATTTGGGTTCAGTGCTTGTTGGGTTGTGCTATAATCCTTTTCAGGACTATAATAAAGAGCGTGTTCTGTCCTGGCAAACAAGACTCCTCGTCCTTCATGGTCTTCACGATGCCTCAGTCCTACAACATACTAAACTTTGTACTAGGGTTAGATAAGCTGTGACACAATGCCTATCTTTGGGGCGTGTCTTCTGTGGGCCCTTGGATAAGACCCTTAACCCAGACAGCTGATCCCAGTATGCTCTGCAGTTATGTGTATAATAGCCCATTGTTTGTGTTAAAAAGCAGCAGAAGCAGAATAATGTTATGTTGGAAGGTAGAATTGAACTCATAAGCCCTATGTGTATAACTTACATCTATCCATTCATTCGTCTATTTTGTATTTCCATTTGTTTTTGCAGGGTAGCAGGTGTCCTGAGCCCATCTTGGAAAGAACGTGCGCATGGCAAGGAATAACTCTGGATGGGATGCCAACCCACCGCAGGGCACACTCACACACCACTCGTGCAAGCAACTCAATAAGCAACTCAAATTCACAGAACAACCAGAAGGAAAGCTCAACTGGAGAACATGCAAACTCCACACACTCCTCAGACCGTGTGCTGAGGTGTCACTCAATATGTTTCGGCATATTGTCTACACTGCTGGATTACTTAGCTCCACACTGTTCCGATTTGTGCCATTGTTGCTATCGCCTCCGAAGCAATTGCTTTTATTGAACTATTGAACTACACTAATAATGGCCGCTGAGACTGTATGAACTTACAGCTGGGGAGTATTTTGTACTCTGTATTTCAGTGAATCTTCCTGGTTCCCAGGATGGAAACAAGTTTTATGTAGATCAGAAATAACCTGTAAGACTGGCAGTAATACAAAAAAGTGCTTAAATTAGTTGTGGACAAAAATATTCAGATTAGGAGCCATTTCTGCTTATCTTCCTCTGCCGGATTCCCACCGAGTCTAAAACACTGCTGTCCGGAACATGACTCCTGTAAGCGCTTTCATTTTAGTAACTTGCGTGGCTTTGTGTGGCTCTAAGGGCGCACTGAGCGGCAACGTGCTGGTGGTGCCGGGAGAGTACAGCCACTGGCTCAACATGCGTGCCATGCTGGAGGAGCTGGGGAACCGCAATCACAGCGTCACCGTGCTGGTGAATTCTGCCTCCCCGTCGGCGGACTACACCCGCCCGGAGCGCTTCCACTTCGAGGTCTTCCGAGTGCCTTTCAGTTCAGAAATCTTCTTTTCTTGTACATTGATGACTTGAGGTGTCAAACCCTCTAGGGTCCATCCAGAAAGAAGCACATGCTATGCAGAATTGTATGATCCAAGGATGGCATATTTGCTTGGCAATCTCCACCCCAAATATTGCTCCTCGCTTCATGCCATTCAGCTTGCACTGCTATGCAAGGTCAGCGCCAGTCCTTTGCCCTCCTGTTACGGACCTTGTGTTTCTTGAGAGTCAAGGTGCGTATGTTAAGCAGTTAGGAGCCAGCATTAGAGGAACTGTTATCATTTGCTGCTGCAGACAATCTTGCTGCTCGTCCTTTGGGCAGATTCTTTGAAAGCTTTAAAGTAAGTCACATGTGTGGATTCTGTGTGGCTACGCATGAGGAAATACAGCAGGAAGGAGTGCAGTCATGCACATTCCAAGAAAGAACAAAACAAAGGCATGATCATATTGTTCAAGAGTTACTGCAGGATGCAACCTTGGGTCCACAATATGGTGTAAAAGAAGCTGCTTGCTGAGTGAAAGCTTGACGACGCACTTTCATGTTGTTAATGGTCTCCCACCAGACCGTTTGGAGGGTATAGTTCCTTTAGAGTTGGCCTTATGTTTAAAGGCACTGATAGCAAAAGCACACTTTTCACTTTTTGATTTGAATATGGCCATCAAGCAGTTTCCTTATTCATTTTCTGAAAAAACAAACCATTCTCAGGTCATCAGGAAAACATTTGCCTCCCAGGGAACAATTGTGAGAAATGGCCGCAAAAATTGGACTCTTCTTCGACTTCTACCTCTTTTGATAGGCCATCTCATTCCAGAGGGTGACCAGGTGTGGGAGGTTTTGATGCTTTTCGAAGACGTAGTGGAGTTGTCATTGTCCCCAGGTGTCATAGAGGAATTGGTGTACTTTCTGCAGAGCAAAATTTCAGAACAAAGAGATGCATTATAAAGAGCATTCCCAGATGAACAACTACGACCTAAGTAGTAACTCACTTATTGCTACGTATTTCTGCCCCATCAAGTAAAGTATCATCAAAACATTCCGTAGTCATTGTCTTACCCTGGGCGATAGACAAACAGAAATGCAACAAAATGAAATGAAAGCGAAGTGCATCACAATATTTACATGGCCTTTGGTTTCGGATTCTTGACTTCACAGGCTGGGCGGCATAAAATGGTTAAAATGCGTCCGAGTCCAAGATCGGAGAAGCCAGTCTGCCTAAAGTCAGTCATCGTCAGGAATAGACAACACTGGGCTCTCTAGACAGGAGGAGGTTGTGTAAAATGGCTCCAGGTTCGTATAATAACTATAATAATACTTTGAACGTTCTCCTATTGTTGAACAATTCTCAGCAACACGTACCATACAATGATTTAGCATTGTGTCTTTTATAATTATAAAGCTGGTATGTTTGACTTTATACCCCTAACAATCAGGCCGGACCCATGTTCTCTGGCGGGTTACCTTCGCTCAGATGAAACAGAACGAGCTGAAACATGGTGACAAATGGGCGTTTAAGTTTGATGCCAGCTTGACTAATGCGAGGAAGAAAACAGGCTGGAAGATCCACTGTCACCGTGCTCGCGGAAGGTGAGGCTGCCTTTTCACAGAAACTGATTTTTTTAGATGTTTTATTACTACACTCAACAAAAATATAAACGCAACACTGTTGTTTTTGCTCCCATTTTTCATGAGCTGAACTCAAACATCGGAATTTTTTTCTACATACATAAAAGACTCATTTCTCTCAAATATTGTTCACAAATCTGTCTAAATCTGTGTTAGTGAGCACCTCTCCTTTGCCAAGATAATCCTTCGCACCTCACAGGTGTGGTATACCAAGGTGCTGATTGGACAGCATCAATATTGCACAGGTATGCCTTAGACTGCCCCCGATAAAAGGCCACCCTGAAATGTGCAGTTTGATCACACAGCACAATGCCACTGATGTCGC
>JAABNY020000046.1:16730647-16740821 GCA_015164015.2 Brevimyrus niger
TTGCTGTGAGACAAAACTGCACATTCCAGGGTGGCCTTTTATTGTGGGCAGTATAAGGTACACCTGTGCACTACTCAAGATGTCAGATCAGCATCTTGATGTGGCACACCTGTGGGGTGGGATGGATTATCTCAGCAAAGCAGAAGTGCACACTATCACACAATGAGACTGATTTGTGAACAATGTTTGAGAGAAATGGTAATATTGTGTATCTGGAATGAATTTTAGATCTTTTAGCCCATCTCATGAAAAATTGGAGCAGAAACAAAGGTGTTGCGTTTATATTTTTGTTGAGTGTATGTATAATAATTATGTCTACTTAAAACAAGTTACAGTGGAAACGTTTACAAAAAACGACCTTAAAGAACTGCATGACGTGCAACGCAATATGGAAAAACAAAGTGAGTTTAGTCTGTTGACAGCCATGATATATAACTTTATTAACAAATGTGTTTTTGAGTTTACTCAACTGCTTTACAACGACCCTTTCAGGACCCGAGATAATTGTTTTAATTTTAAATTATATGAATAATTTTAATAGTGTAGTCTGGGGAATTAACACTGACCACACAGTATTTTGGACCCATAGGAACAACTACCTCTGCACTATGCAAATTGCACACATCTGTTGCCATTATTATTGTTACCATTATTATTAACATTAAAACTACTATTATTGAATGTCTCAGCACATAAACACTTTATAATACTGGAAACACTTATTATTACACTCTAATTTCTAAAATATATGCCTTAAGCTACCTGCACTTTATATACTGTCACTCAGCAGATAGAATGTGTTTTTTGTTGTCCTTTTGCACTTTACTGTTTGTCCTGTCCGGTCACGTCTTGTCGTGTCTAGTCTGCGCATGGGACAGTGAGGAACATAATTTTGATTTCTTTGTACTGTATGTCAAGTACATGTGAAGAAATTGACAATGAAGCTGACTTTGACTTTGACTTTGAGTGACTGGTCCAGAATGATTGCTCAGACATTTAGCAGACACTGGCGGTGTGGATGATAAAGTATCTTCATGGCTCCCGTGTCAGGTTCAGGTGCAGCAGGTGTTCCAAACGATGGACCTCCGCCAGAGCTGTAGTCCTCTTCCACTACCACCGGCAGAAGTCGGAGGGCCAGGGAACTGTCATCATGCGGCACTTTCGCCAGGAATGCCGTCACTGCAAAGGGAAATTTGAACAGCCGAGATTCTCCAAAAAGGAAATAAAGGATGTCCTACTTTGTCTCTTCAGAAAGATCAGGAAGAACTGCTATGGGGAGGAAGAGGGGGGTGATGAAGACCTTGGCTCTGACTACTCTGAGAAGAAGTGGACCAAACCCCATGAGAGTGCGCTATGCGAGGCCTGCAGTCAAAACATCTGCTGCCAGAATAAGTAGTGCCTGCGGGGCCCAGGAAGGCAGGCATTCTGCAGGCCTAACTCTGTAGAGGGGACATGGGCTGCTGGATTGTGTGCTGTTTTGGTAACTGTCCTTTTTACCTGATAAATAACCAGCAGTAGGGGGTTTTAAACCCTTGTGTCTGTAAGAGTATTACAAGCCAATTACCCATAAATCACTGTATATAAGCAGACTGATATTTATACTCTGTAAAATAAAATAGAGTTGAATTCAGCATTAAAATCTTTCAGCTTCTATATTGATTCTATATAATATTTTTAATGCAATAATATATTTCTATCGTCTTGTGATATTGTGTAATGTAAAAATAATTAAAAGCCTTATATTAAATGTTAATAAATTTGACGATATCCTGAACGATATGTATTAATGTAATCTCAGTATTTTTTGTTGAAAGGAGTATTGTGGTTAGTGCTTGTTAAAAAAGAAAAACACAGAAAATCTGTCACGCCGGGAGCGATGGAAGGTACGCAGGCTGGAAATTTTATTAAAGACAAAATTAGCAAAAAAAAAAAATTTATGGATAATTTCATGAATGAGAGACAGAGAGGAAGGGATGGAGTCAGACAGGGGACTTACAGAACCAACGCTTAGTGAATGGAAGGTGTCACTCTAGAAACCTAGTCTTACTGACCTGGAATGAAAATCTTCAAGGCAGCAGTTGGACTCCTGTCCCCTGAATCCTGGAAGAAAAACTCAAGTTTCAAACAACTTTAATAAATTAATTAAAATAAAAGTGGTAAACCTTAATTTTGTTCAAATTAGTACTTACTGAGTGGTACGATTATGCATACAGTGAATCAACAAGATTTAGTCCTAAAATACTTTGAAAAATGTTAACCAGCTGAACATAACAAGGCAAGAGCCAAAACGACAATGGAAATGAAAGCATGACTCTTCTGTGCTGAAAGCAGCTGCCAAGTGGCTGCTGGGTCACGTACCGACAAAGCATTTCTCTGCCGAGGAATGAAATTTTTGGGTGAAACCAGACACGTTCCTGTCAGGCCCAGCTCCATCCGATCCTCGTGTGTGCCACGCCCACCTCGTTACCTCGTGTTAATCCCTGATTGTCATCACCTGTATCCTGCTCGTTTTGACTTATCTTGTGTATTTAGTCCGCGTCTGACTTAGTCTTGTTAGATCGGTCATTGATGTATTGTTGATGTTCGTGAATGTCTGCCCTTCTTTTCTCAATAAACCTCGGTTACCCGTCTGCCTGGCTCCATTCGCCTGTTTTCCGGCTCGCACTCCACGATCGTAACAGATACTCCCTGCATCACCAAAAAGAGGGTCGACATCCATGCAACTACATTGATAATAAAATAATAATAAAACACTTACAGAAATGACAGGTGGGTATTCAGTCTCAGCCCTGTGCTACAAAATGTGCATTATAGGCATAATAATAATTAAAATCATGCTTATCCAGGATGCCCTGGTCTTCTGGTCTGTGATGGGAGGTGCGGGTTGGGTTGGGTTGGGTGGTGGTTCTGAGGCTAGGAATCCGTGCCGGCCATCTGAGGGTGGCTGGTTTGAATCCTGTAAATGCTAGGAGTGGTCCTGCTCGGTTGGGCCCTTGAGCAAAGCCCTTAACCTGCAATTTCTCTATCTTGGGTATGATGTTAATCTACTTCCAGCCCTATAAGCAGATCCTTCAAGTTACAGTGGAAATTTGAGGGTTGGTGGCAGGATTAGCACTCCAGCCATCAGAAAAAAATTACACTCTTCCATTCCATTCAACTTGTGTGGTGCTGAGGTATCGCCCACCCCATGGCTGCACTGAGGTTCTCAGTGGAAAACTTAAACTCCTTCCAAGTAAATATTCTTTCATTCTGGGACCAAGAAACAGTTCAGTTCTTTTCTGTCACTCAAGTGTGTTTTTGTTTAAACTACGACTGAATTGTCTATCAAAAACACTGCTCTTAGTCTCAGGTGGTAAGCTGTGGCGCCCCCTGGTGGCTTAGCTGGGTATGAGGGGCTGAGCTTCTGCAGCTAAGTAGTTGGTGATTCCACACCAAGTGTCAATGAACTGGGAGGCAAACTGTGACGTTCTTTGCAGCTCATGAATATTTACTTATATCTGCTGCCATTGGATCTCCTTTGTTCAGCAAAGAACTCTCAGTTTGATAGTCACAGTTTAACAGAAGCAAGCTGAATATGTGTTTGAGAATCTGTTACACTGTTTCATGTTTACTCATCTACATGTCAGGCAGGGTCAATCGACTAGGGGAAACCGGCTCAGCCTGTAACCTTTAAATAGACATATCAGCCTATCAGGTCACAGAAGCAAGCTCAACTCCAACCAATCATTAGGCAGAGTTTTAGTAATTTTAAGTACAGACAACCTATGAACATGAAGTGCGCAGTGATGTTGACTGATTTATGCAGTACATGCTACTGTTTTGGTGATACAAGGTGATATGGGTGATAACATTTTCAAAAGGGACATGTTGTGGGTGGAAGGGGAAAAAACTCAGTGTTGTGACTGTACTTAGTCTGTTTATTATCTGACACTCAACAGACTGGTTTTGTGAGTGTAAACTCTGAAAACTTGTGCCAACTAAAACCAGAAATTCTGCTGACTTTTCAGCACCTGAAGCATCGCCATCCAGGAAAACATATGGAAGGTAAGCGCTTACAGTCATAGACGCCGGTAACGTCAAACCTGCACCCTGGAACAAGGAGTCAGGCAGTCAGGAAAAGTCCAGCAGAAAATCATTCTGTCAACTTTTTCTAGGGTTACACCCTGTGACAAAATGATTTGTTAAAATCAGAACCCAGTACGATCCTCGTGGGTCTTTAGTTTTGTATAAATTACCCAGCATGTGTGAGCTTTACCGTCTTGCGTCTGACTTCCTTGTGTTTCCTCATTGGATTTGGGTTCAGTGCTTGTTGGGTTGTGCTATAATCCTGTTCAGGACTATAATAAAGAGTGTGTTCTGTCCTGGCAAACAAGTCTCCTCGTCCTTCGTGGTTTTCACGATGCCTCAGTCCTACAACATACTAAACTTTGTACTAGGGTTAGATAAGCTGTGACACAATGCCTGTCTTTGGGTTGTGTCTTCTGTGGGCCCTTGGATAAGACCCTTAACCCAGACAGTTGATCCAGGGTACCAGGTAAAATGTCTGCGTGTCTTCTGAGAGAGTTAGATGGGGAGCGTGAACAATAAAGAATTCCTGTCTATTCATACTTGTACAATGGCCACATAAATATCATTATTATAATTGACTGTAAAGTTATTGTAGGTCCATATAAATTAGGGAAGGGCAACTGACAGCCGTCATCAAGTCCCTTGTACAGAGCACTTGCTGGAAAACAGTACAGAAAGAAGAAATCTTTTTCCAGCCAATCAGCAGCGAGCAGGAAGTCCGCCGCCTACCCACAATCCCTTTGGTGCCTGTGAATCAGAATGAGGGAAGATGGCAGCGAACCCGAGCACAAACACACCTCTTTTTGAATGTCCATCATGGTAAGGCGTGGCAACTGAAGTCGTTCTTTAGTTAATGGATTTTTAAATTGGTGACCATATGCATATGGCCCTGATAGTCGTGTGGAAATATGAGAGCTTCGTGCTCCTGCCGCATGCACATAACCGGTAGCTATCCGCCGCCAACAGCAACCCTGCATTGCATGTAGTCCGGAGCTCTAATCCGCTTTTGTGACCCATATTTGCTGCACAGTGCGTTGTGTGGGGCCGCTGTGTTTTATCTTTGCTTTTAATAAATATGTTCATGGTGACTGTAAACCAGGGGCGCGACTGCCTTTAGAAGTACCCGAAAAATGGGCACATCATGTCACACTTAACTTGTCCCCGGTGCCAGTCGGCGTGGGGCCGTTTCAAAGTTGCACTTTGGCAAGTTTTGTTCATTGGAAGCACATGCCGTTCATGCGTGGGTGTCTGGAGCAGCTTTTTTAAAACACTGAATTTCCTTGAACCCCAATTTAGAAGGCTGCAAGTAAATTCGCATTCCGAGTTCAGGTGCCTTGTTTGCTAGACTGTTAGCGTTTCTAATAAGTTAACAGTAATGCAGTGTGCGGTCTCACAAAATGTTTTTAATTTTGGAACCGTATGTACTTTATTTTTAAATGAATGCCTGTCTATTTGAATAAAGTGTCTGGTTAATGCACATCTGAGAAGACATTTCGTGGTTTTATTTTAGGGCAGGGAAGCCACCGCAAGGTCTACATCTGGATGTGGTGAAAGGAGAGAAGCTTGTAGAGGTATGAGTCCGGGTTTTTTGACATTTAACCTGTACAAAATATGATGAGTAGTGATACTGTTTCATGGCCTTATCAGCCTGGTTCAAATACTGCCATGTTCTAGTGCAGGGTTCTTCAAATCTGGACCTCTATTCCAAATGCAGGCCTTGTTATCAGTTCTCCTAGGTAGTTAGTTTAATATTACTGACGCTGATTGGTCAGAGGCTTCACACCTGACTGACAGGTTAAGGAAGGCTGGAAAACCAGCAGTGCTCTGACCTCCAGGACCGTGACTTGAATAATAGGGTTCTAGTGTGTGGCCTGGTCATACATCCTGTTCTACCTGAAAACTAGGGCAGATCTGATTTGTGATAAAGTTGTGAATGTCATTTGATGTCATCCTCTCCTTTTGGTGACTCTTTAAGATACAGGTCTTAAACTGGACAAATAATTCCAGTTTTAATGTAGCATCTTAGATTTGCTTGGTTGATGTTTAGTTTGTGATCAGGTTTGGTTGCTAAAGACCATATTACTACTCACTTCGATTAGGAACTGGAATTCCAGCAGATATGACTTACTATGCATATTTTTACCTCAATGATGAAAGTTGACCTGGATCAGCTTCACAGTTGATATTGTGAAGGTTTGGTCAGCCAGCCTAATGGCTGCAGCATTCCCCGTCTGTGTACGTCTGCAGAAGCTGATCATCGACGAGAAGAAATGCTACCTGTTTGGGCGCAACCCAGATATGTGTGACTTCACCATCGACCACCAGTCGTGCTCCCGCATCCATGCCGCCTTGGTTTACCACCGGCATCTCAAGAGGGTCTTCCTCATCGACCTCAACAGCAGTGAGTGCCCACAAGCATGCTGTCCTCGCTTCTGTCTTGGCTGGCAGTCCATTGATCCTTACAGACCTCCCTTTTCTCTAACACATCAACCGGCTTATTTGTAGTACTTTCTAAATAACGCAGTGGGTGATT
This sequence comes from Brevimyrus niger, assembly GCA_015164015.2. Taxonomy (NCBI): domain Eukaryota; kingdom Metazoa; phylum Chordata; class Actinopteri; order Osteoglossiformes; family Mormyridae; genus Brevimyrus; species Brevimyrus niger. Next base: position 16,737,249 of record JAABNY020000046.1, read on the forward strand.
GGGTGTAAAGTGGAAAAAAATGCATTGAAACATTAGTATTCTGATGCCACATTACTGCTGTAGTTAGGTCAAGTCCGTGAAGCTCTGCTATTGCTCCCTCAACGTTTTACTTCCTCCGTTATTGGTTGATTGAAATATAACGAACAAAACATAAAAGATGTTTATTGGCGGAAAGATGGTTGTATAGTAAATGTTAATATAATTTGGGGTGTTTTAGTGAATTTTGTTAAAAGTTATATGCAGTGGCAGTGCTGGAGCATTTCATGAGCGTCAACCCAGTGAGTGATCAGCAAAATGGAAGCGACTTCACCAGACGAAGGATGAGCATATAGACACTTATTAGGGGCTGTATTTAATTCAGGCAAATTACGTCTTTATTGGGACCGGACATGCAGTTTATCTTAGCATTCGTGACTATTTCTTAGAGCCAAGCTGCATAAACTACATATCAGTCCTTTATGTAACACATCTAATTTGTGCATTGATAGCTGTTATGTTAAATTAAGTTTACTAAATATAGCAAAGCAAGTAAGTATACTTTACCTGTGCACGCAGTTGTTGTTTCCCCTCAGACGCCGCGCTGCAATTGCGATCATGCGCGTAATTCTCAAAACACCCACAAGATGGCAGCGTTTATCGGTGAACCCGATATTCCAAAACCCATAACCGATTATGGTAAAATGCTTAAATAAAAATATCGTTAAATCAATATATCGGTCGATCTCTGGACACCACTGCTAGCGTTTGTCGCCAGTTTGACAGATTCTTTCATAGGTGACTGTAGTAGTGAACGTGGGTGAAAAAAAATAGCATCGCAATTGGACAGATTTTGATCTGTCAAATTCCCATCCGAATATTTTGCAGATTTGTGGTGTTTGTTCATGTGGCGTTTGGTGTGAAGTGGCCTTCAGTTGGGTTCTTTTCAGTCGCTGATGGCTGCCTCTCCGCTCTGGGACTGAGTGGCTCCTGTCGCCCACCAGCTCATGGCACTTTCTTGGGTCACATCCGTCTGGAGCCTCACAAGCCTCAGCAGGTGCCTATCGACTCCACCATGTCATTCGGGGCATCGACGCGAGTCTACACCCTGCGAGAGAAGCCCCAGGCCCAGCCCAGCGCTGCTGCGGGGGAGAGCAAAGTCGGGGAGGATGAGGAGCTCCGTGGGCTGCTGGGGCTGCCAGAGGAAGAGACAGAGCTAGAGGTACGTGTGCGTGTGCCTGCGCGTGTGCGTGTGCCTGCGCGTGTGTCTGCGCATGCGTCCGCCTGTTTGTGCATAGAAGAGGACGAGGATAGGTCAGCTTTTAACATGCATTCTGCATCTGACAGAACCTGACAGAGTTCAACACGGCCCACAACAAGCGGATCTCGACACTCACCATCGAGGAGGGCAACCTGGACCTGCCCAGACCCAAACGGAAAAGGAGGAGCTCCAGGGTCACTTTTAGTGAGGAGGAGGAAGTCATTAACCCAGGTAGACACACTGCTTCCTGCGGCACGGCCATGTCCACAGACACACTCGTGCTGCATGCATTCACGTCGGCGCAAAAAAGAGTACAAGGCAGCTTGCCTGTCGCACCACAAATACAGTTTTCCGGAACTGCAATTGCGTGTTTTGATCTCTGCCCTTTGACTTGTGCCACACAGAGGACGTGGACCCATCAGTTGGTCGCTTCAGGAACATGATCCAGACTGCAGTCGTTCCCCTGAAGGTAAACAGTTTTGTCATAAGTAATAACTCTTGCTGTGGATGGGGCAGATGGCAAACAGGAAGCTGCTGCATGGTCCAATTAAAAATACAGTGGCTGCATATTGTTGAGAGACACCCTAAGTTAGGGTGAACACCAGCTAAATGTCTGCCCTCTGCAGAGGAAGAGGTCCGACGGCCGCGGGGGGCTGGGTCTGGAGGAGGCGATGGCTCGCCGCTCACACAACTTCCCCTTAAGCGGGGGCCTTTATGGAGACCTGCCCCCCACCAGTCATGAAACGGGCCCCCACCTGGCTGCTGCCCAGAGTGGATCCACCATCCTGGGGGGTCTGCCACTGCCCTTCCCCAACCCCGCGCCGGAGGTGGATCTGGCCCCCGCTGCCGCCCAGCCGCCCGTCACTCTGAATCCCGCCCCTGCGCCTGGACCCTATGTCGCTGAGCTGCACAACGAGCCTCGCAAGAAGAAATATGCTAAGGAGGCGTGGCCTGGAAAGAAGCCCACGCCCTCCCTGCTTATCTAGCTCTGCCCACCAGGGAAGGGGCGGAGTCACTGCTCAGTGGGCTGGCTCATGGGTGTGTGTTTGCGCAGGACTGGCTGAAACGAGGGCTGAGGACAGAGAGGGCTTTCATTTGTGCTGTCATTTTGTGTGTTTCTTGATTCTTATTAAATCCTGAGGTCACACTAGTTGAATACATAAGAATTATTAAGAGACTAACAGGTCACTTTTCTAAGTATGATCAGTAAAAGCTGAGAACTTGGCTCACTGCGGGGGCCGGTGTTGGAGCTCTCTGCCTCTGCGGGGGCTGCTTCCTGCCTCTCCGGCCTCCCGGCTGCCTCGTCTCGGAGAACGGCACGTCCTGCTCTGCTGCAGCCTCACGGACTTATTGGAGCTCCGTGTCTGATCACATCACCCTGCTTCTGTTAAGCGATTTCCAGTTTTCGTTTTTTTTTTTGTATATCTGTGTGTGAGAGATGACTTCCCGTGGCATGTGAAGACAGTGGAAGGTGTCGTCAAGATGCAAAGGTTACAGTCTGATCCCTGCGCTGCTCTCTGATTGGAGGTTTCTCATTTCCGGACCTTGTGGGTGTGGCTGCGGTCCAGTTTTGATGGGCCGTCACCATCTGCAGGTGTTTTTTGTATTTGGACATGGATATGAGGTGGACTTGATTTTATATTTTTATATTTAATGTGAGCCGAGGTGGGTTTTCAGCTAAACCTCATTGTGATGGGTCTTGTCTGTGTGTTTGGATACTCCTTGTGTAATAAACATTCACACATACACATTCAGTGTTTCAGTGACTACAGTGTTGGCAGTTTGCCAAGCCCCATAATCCTTATCTCATAATAAAGTACTGGGTTTGACAGGCATGTCAGAAGATTCATTACAATTGCGCAGCATGTTGATGCAAAATATGAAAGGAGTATCGGGCTTAAGTATTCTGCTGAGCGAACAGAGCTTCGTCCACATTCCAGTGGCCACAGAGGAGGTGATCTGGATGGTCATGACCCCCCCTTTACCCTGTACACTGCCGAGCCTTACCCAGTGATCAGGTGAGTGTCATGCAGATATATGCAGTATGTGCTTGTCGTTCGATGTTTTTCAGTCTCTCACACATCACGACTGCTCTTGGCATGAATGTAGCTCTAAGTAGACACTTTCTCATTGGTGCAGCGGATGTAGGGATTCTAGGTGGGTGTCGCTTTATCCCCACTGGTTCCCAATCCTGGTTCCGGCACCCCCCACCAGATTGTGTTAATTCCAAAACAATTTTGGTGGGGAGAGAACAGAATTGAGATGTGCTGCTTTCTCAGCATCACTGTTTTCTGTGTATATTCCTGCTGTTTCATATTTTGCACATTGTCTGTCCT
>JAABNY020000046.1:16762269-16790780 GCA_015164015.2 Brevimyrus niger
CCATCCGTGATGCCAATTTGCTGGCCTGGCACAGGCATTGAAGTCGAGGGGTGCCACGCGAGAGGCCAAATCGCTGCTCTGGCGCAGGCAGGGAACTCGAGGGGCGCCAAGCGAGACACCAAGTCACTGCCCTGGTTCAGGCAGGGAAGTCGAGGGGTGCCATCCGTGATGCCAATTTGCTGGCCTGGCACAGGCATTGAAGTCGAGGGGTGCCACGCGAGAGGCCAAATCGCTGCCCTGGCACAGGCAGGGAAGTTGAGGGGCATCACGTAAGATGTCAATTTGCTGGCCTGGCACAGGCAGGGAAGTCTAGGGGCGCCACGCGAGATGCCAATTTTCAGGCCTGGTGCAGGCAGGGAACTCGAGGGGCGCCAAGCGAGACACCAAGTCACTGCCCTTGCTCAGGCAGGGAAGTCGAGGGGTGCCACGTAAGATGCCAATTTGCTGGTTTGGCGCAGGCAGGGAAGTCAAGGGGCGCCAAGCGAGATACCACATTGCTGCCCTGGCACAGGCAGGGAAGTAGAAGGGCGCCACCTGAGATGCCAATTTTCTGGCCTGCCGCAGGCAGGGAAGTCGAGGGGCGCCACCCGAGATGGCAATTTGCTGGCCTGGTACAGGCATTGAAGTCGAGGGGTGCCACGCGAGAGACCAAATCACTGCTCTGGCTCAGGCAGGGAAGTCGCGAGGCGCCAAGCGAGACGCCAAATCGCTGCCCTGGCACAGGCAGGGAAGTCGAGGGGTGCCACCCGAGATGCCAATTTGCTAGCCTGGCGCAGGCAGGGAAGTCGAGGGGCGTCACGTGAGACGCCAATTTGGTGGCCTGGCGCAGGCAAGGAAGTCAAGGGGTGCCAAGCGAGACGCCAATTTTCTAGCCTGGCGCAGGCAGGGAAGTCGAGGGGCGCCAAGCGAGAGGCCAAATTGCTGCCCTGGCACAGGCAGGGAAGTTGAGGGGCGTCACGTGAGACGCCAATTTGGTGCCCTGGCACAGGCAGGGAAGTCAAGGGGTGCCAAGCGAGAGGCCAATTTGCTGCCCTGGCGCAGGCAGGGAAGTCAGGGGTCGCCCCTTCAACTCTCAACTCCTGCCCTTTCTCTCTTCTCACTTCTTCGCTCCTTCTCATTCGTTCTCTCTTTTTCGCTCCTTCTTACTCCCTCTCTCATTTTCTCTCCTTCTTATGCTCTCTGTCCTTCCCATCTCATTTCTTCTCTCTCCTTTTCTCTCCTTTTTACTATCTTGCTCCTTCTCTCATTTTCTCTCCTTCTTGCTCATTTTCCCTTTCTCACTCTATCCTTTTTGCTTCTCTCCTTTTCTTTCCATCTCACCCTTTCCCTCTCCTTCTCATTTTCTCTCTCCTTCTCTCATTCCCTCCTCCTCACTCCTACTCTCCTACCCTCTCCTTCTTTCCTTTTCTTTTCATTTAAGTCCTTCCCTAGCTCTTCTGCTCTATTTCTCTCCTTCCCATTCCTTCTCACTGCTTCTCTCTCCTTTCTGTCATCCTCCCTCCTTTTCACTCCTTCTCACTCCTTGTCTCTTGCGCGGTCTCTCATTGTACATGTTGACATCTTTTTTGGTCACAGTATGGCCATGAATAATGTGCAGTAGACACTTTTGCCCAAGGAATGTTCCCAGAGCTCTGTTCCAGCTGAAATCGTTTATTAGAGGCTCCGGGATGTTAGGCAGCCAATGTTAAAAACGGCGGCAAACCAGACAAGAACAGCTTACTTGGTGAGTCTGGTCCTGAGCACTCATAGCAACTAAAAATGGAACTGGGGGCTAGTTGCTAGGTGGGAACACTAAGAGATGGGCTGGGTGTGGAGGCCAGGACAGATGTACACATGGAGAATGAGTTTCCCAGTCTGCCACCTTAATCTCAGTCATCTTCAGAAACCCTCTCCTCTCTCACTCTCCCCGCTTCCCTCTCTCCACCCACTTTCTCATTAAAAACAGGAGACTTGGCTTCTAATTAAATCCCACTTGAAAGTCTTAAAAGTCAGACTGTGACTCAATTTGCATTTCTGAATATGGAACATGGCTTAAAGAGGTTTAATGAACTGCCTGAAAACATCTCTTCCTGAGTGACGCTGTTGCGACAACACTCTGAAAGGCTCAAATGCAGGCATGTTCACACAAATACAAAGACGCACATGCATGTGTGCACACGCAGACATGCATGAATGTGCACACATACAAACACTGACATGCATGCCTGTTTACACAAACAAGCAGATCTGCAAACATTTATGACACATAATATGATGCATATGATGCATATCTATGTGTAATATGAGTGTATGTTCCTCCAATGAAAAGCGGTGCAATAAAAACACATTCAGAGGCACTTATGAACAGAAAAGGTCTTTTACTTGCATATGTGGCAGTGTTCACATTGGAATGCATTTCAGAAATATTCTTTGCAGCCTGAAAACAATGGGGGTTTCATGCTACATATTGTGATACCGGAAAGAACAGGACAGTAAAATCACATCTCTTCCACAGGAATCATTGACTATGGTACAAGTAAGAGAGGTGGTATAGTTATACCCACAGGTTGGAAGTTCAGAGTAAGACTGTGTGACAAGGGTTAGCATTTATATGGGGTACTAGTCCACAAAATACAGGAATCTAATCTCAGTCTTTCTTTTAACCTTTCTTTTGGTGACTGTATTCAATCACAGATACAACACAATCAGAGGACTGACTAAACTGAAAATTTCATCACCAGTAATCAAAGTCATGCTGGAAAGGAAGAAATATCTCTTTACTGTGCAACAGTGGCACCTACAGCTCAGTTCTGTCAATGCACGTTTGAAACGGCCAGGATCACAAATACCTGGTGACAATTCCCGATTTTGGATTCATCTGTAGGGGTGCTTGAGGGATTACCTGCTAACTCCGCCCCAAAATCACTAACTACACCACAGAAGCTCCATCACCTCATATAGAGCAGGGACTCTGATTGTGCTAATCTGCTTCTGGATGCATCCAAGCTTTTGACCGCAATTTCATTGATTCCTTCGTCCTCCATCAGTGCATGTGATACTGTGCCTGTAAATGTGCAGAATGCTCTGTGCTTCCCTCTTAAAATGACAGATTACGGTTATTCGCTTTAACTTTATACCGTTACAGTTTTTGTCACTCATAGTACTGTACTAGATAGTTGGTCAGCAACCAAGGAATTAAACTGGGAATCAAATGGTTATATGGCTCTGAGTTCTAAGAACGAATATCTTGTACTACTTTACACCAAGAGCCGTAAATATAAATACACTTATACCCTGTTATTCTTGGTCCTGCTATTCAAATTTCTGCCTTAATGAACAGTTTATATTAATATCCATATCTGCTAAGGTTTCCTCCTAGTGCATATGTGTGCCCCCTGCCCTGTAATGGACTGGCATCCCGTCCAGGGTGTCTCCTGTCTTGTGCCCTGTGGCGGACTGGCAACCCGTCCAGGGTGTCCCCTGTCTTATGTCCCATGATGGACTGGAAACCCATCCAGGGTGTTCCCTGCTCTGTGTCCTGTGATGGATTTGCATCCCATCCAGGGTATCCCCTGCCCTGTGACTTGTGATGGACTGGCATCCTGCCCAGGGTCTGTCCTGCCCTGTGACTTGTGATGGACTGGCATCCTGCCCAGGGTCTCCCCTGCCCTGTGCTTTATGATGGCAATTTGGTAAGCATCTCTTTGGACTGTGGGAGGGAAACCCATGACGACAGAGGGAGAAAATGCAAACTCCACACACATGGTGCCATAGTGGAGCCTTCAACTTTGGTCCCAGAGGAGTGAGGTAACAAAGCCCCCCCCCACTAAACGTCCATATCTCCTAATAGATTTCAAATATGAATTATCTGTAGGCCAAGCAATCCTTCGTTTTGTATACCATGTTTACATCAAATTAAATGACATTCCACTTTTTTATATGAAAATCGAAAAACAGGGTCACTGTGTATCGACCAGCAAATCCGTAAGTTTTACAATTAAAGATACGCGTTCTTTATTGGGTTAGTGTAAAGTTTTAACTGCATATTAATTTGCACCACCACTATGGTTAATTCCATATTGCGATTCATTTTCCATGAAAATTCCAGGCAAATTATTTTAAATTGAAAGTTATATTTTCCAGTAGAAAATTCAGGGCAAAAACTTCCGTAACAGTAGTAGTAACAGAAGTAACACCAGAATTGCTTTTTTCTTTTTTTAAGAGCCATCGTATTTCAAAGATCTGATCGCACGGACGGCGACAGCGGAAACGCTTCAGTTCCTCCCATTCAGAGGGTTCACAAACTTCACATATAGGTCTGCGGACTGAAACGTGAAAGACTCTGTTTCCCGGCGTGCTTTGTGCTCACCTCCCCTTCTCGCGCCTTTCCTTCTCGCGTCACTCTAGGACCTGTCGTTGTTGTGGTGAAGTTAGCTAACAATGGCGGCGGCGGGTTGCGGATTAGCTGCCGGGGCGTCAGCGGGAGGACCAGCCTGTACGACCACGGCCCGAGGTCGCTTCCCAGGTCGGCCATGGACATCTCGCAGCCGACTTCGGTTGGACAGACGCTCACAGCTTGGTCGTCTGGGAGTTATAGATGGAGAGGCAGCTGCCGGAGGCCCGCGGCCCTCCATCTCTGGGCTGAGTCTCAGCGAGGATCCGTCGCTCTTGCGTTTACTCGGTATAGCAGAGAACCACAAACGTCAGGGAGCGGCGGGTTACAGCTCAAGTGGAAGTGAGGAGGTAAGTTGCTAAACGATTATGTGTCATACACAGTAGTTTTGAGGACTACTTTGTATGGACGAAAATAAATGAACAGGCGGGATGCTTTTCATGATTTTAAAAATGGCCAACTGAAATGTAATGGCAGAGCATTTCGGCGGGTCAAGTGCCAGTTTAACCTAGAAACAGTCTAGTTGAGTATAGGACGCTTGGTTGGATGAACGTATTAAATACGACGGTATGTTAACTGAAAGGGCACGGTTCCGTATTTCTTTTTAGAAAACGCGCACTGAATCAAACGGATGAGATGTCTGACAGGCAATTTTGTGGAAGATGCATACAGCTTAGCAGCTAATTCAGAAACATATGCTGTGTTGTTAAACTCTTACGTCAGCAGTTAGTGCGGCCTCCTGTTCGCCGTTCCGCTGCCGCCAGTATCGACTGTAAACACATGGGAAAGGGCATGGCTATAACTGACCACGTATTTGTTATTAACTTACTAATACTGAGAGATGCCATCTGTTACGCTGCAAGGCATAATCACATATCATATTTCCACGGAACTTTGGGATACTTAAGATTATTATTTTTTCTTCCATTCAGCCTGAAAGGAGCTGACAGTGCGGGTGCATTAAAAATGGACCATAATTCCAAGGGCAATTAAAAAAGATACAGTAAACAGAACATTTACGAGTAATTTATAATTTGTGTTTTTTGTTTGCCAGTTTTCATCTAAATCAACAATGGTGATGCACAGGCGTGATTTAAAATGGAATGACCTGTATATTAAATGCAGTCATTTTTTCAATGGTACAATAATAGCCTTCTTGGATTACACTTTTCCTCATTGATTATACCAGCTAACATTTCCTTTTGGACTCAAAGTGATGTGGTCTCTCTGGAGAGGTTCCATGATGAGATTCAAATGACAAAGCTGATCAAACACATGTAATATGGTACATTTTATTTAGAAGATTGCAGTGTTTGTCCTAAAGGCTCGTTCGGCTAGGAACTATTGAATCATAAAACAATGACCGGCATGACCGACTATTTAGCAGGAGACCCCATATATAACTGTATATTGTTTGTCATTGACCAAGAAAGTTATGGATTTGTGTATCTGCTTGAGATTTATAGGAAGACTGTTTACTTATAGCTTTAATTTTGGAAAAGGCCTTCATGCAGAATTAGCACCTCCATTGTATTAAATGCAGTTCTCTATTCTCCTCTTGTGGGAAATTTTTACATCTTATCTCGCCAGAACTTACGATGCTGTCATTTAATATTGAAGGAATAAATCATTTTGTCACAAACTCAGGGATTAAAGTAAGGCAGCAAAATTCTGTGCATGGGGTATGGGGTGTGTCTCAGTGTCATCTGCTCAGTCTTCTGAAGTGCACTCTTGATTGCTACCATTTAGGAATGTGAAATTGATGTCTGCTTGACATTGACAAATATATACATTTTCTAAATTTAATCGAGCACTCGTGTGACTGAGCTTGTGCACAGCTAAAATGCCCAGTGACTTAAGTTTGCCCAAATAACTGCAATTAAGACTTGTATATATACATAGTACTCTCTGGTTTCGTGTTTTTAAAGTAGTATATTCAGAATGTATACTGCTCTTTTAAATGACATGCTTGTGTGTTATTCTTATTTGGGGCTGTCACTATTGATTATATCAATAATTGAGTGATTTTCACATCAAATGAACTGGAATCGTCTGCTGGATTCTAAATGTCAAAAAAAAAACATTTTTACTCAGTCACAGAAAACTAAACTTGGAAGGCTTTGCTATTTTAATTATGGTTTCTTGATAACATTATCTAGCATATGTTTAAAAAGTCTCTTACATGAGCTCTGCATGTGGTCTCAGACATTCAAAATCGTCCTTATCCTTGCTGTTGGACTCGCTCATAGATTTTGTGGCCCATTTGTGAGATACAAATTCAATGTGAGATACATAATGAAGATGGGAAAATTGAACAGAAACTGGTCGTGAAAAGACATCCATCTTCCGCTATGTGGAAATTTCTTGTGGTCCATGGAGACATTAATGATCAGATGCAAGTGTTATCAGCACTACTTTGTGTCTGCAACACCACCTTATTTGACAGACTCTGTTGGTAGATGTTAAGCTCTATTTGGGTATATAATTAATTTTCAAGTTCTAAATATAGCGAAAACTTCAAATATTGTAATGTGAGCTTTTTCCAGTGTGTTTCAACCCAAACACAAAATGTTCACAAAAATACTTAGTATTAAGTGGTTATATGTACAGCTCACATCCAATCAAAAGTCTGTCAAATGTCACCTTTTAAGCTGTATTTGCATTGCAGTCGTGCCACTTTGCAGTACTGACAGACAACAGCATTTTCACCTACCTTTAATGTGAAGTGCTTCCATGCAAAGGATGTTTCTGTTCTTTTTTTGAACTCTTACCAGATATGTACCATCATCCTTATGCTATATTTATTGCCCAGTAATCGAGAAGGAAAATTTTAATCAATGCTTTTTAATAAACAGATAATCAAGTTCAACTTGGTAACCGTGATCGCCCTGTGCTCATTATCACTCCGTTCCCTATGAAAATTTCAGTCTGTGCAGCAGACTTGCAATAGATGTCCCTGGTTTAAGAGCTACCCGTTCATGTTTCTCATAGGAGAAAATAAGAAAATTTCTTTGAATTTACTAAGATACAGAGTGTGCGCGAGTCTGATGAAGGTGCCTTTTTGGGGGTGGGTGGGGCAGAGGGCATACTTTTTTTTTTTTTTTGGTACAACAGCCTTGTTTTGCGTGCGATGTGATTATTGCAGAAAAGCATTTGAGAAATGGGTCATGTAAGAGATGGCAGTTCACATTGTTCACAACATGTGTATCAGCAGTGGTGGTTGTCAGGTTTTCATTGGCTGTAATCCTAGAGTTAATGTGAGAATCATGAGGACCTCAGAGTTACTCCACTCAGTTTTGTGCAATGTTAGACATGACTGCACATGATTTAATGCCCTAGTGTTGCTGTCTGTTTAATTGCCCAGGGTTTAATTGCAATGAAATGGAGAGATCACAAAAATGCACTGCATAGATTAATTTTGTTGTATCCGCTTTCAGCAAAAGTCACTTTTCAAAGCTGTGTTCTGTATGTAGCCAGAAGTAGCGGACTGTACTCTGAATCGTTTCTTTTTGCTGTCTGGTCATTGCGGTCTGCCTGGTAACAAACAAGCAGGCTTATTTGCTAAGGAGACTTTGTTCAGACACACCATTTGACCTCACACCTGTGTTCAATGCATGTGCAAGTAGAGTGTTCAAAGTGCACGGGATAATAGGGCTGTCACTATCTATTTTTTCAATAATCAAGTAATCTGCTGCCTAATCTGATGATCCATCAGATGACTGTTTAAATTTAATATGATGTAAAAATTGCTGTTGACACAAGGCAGGGACTATCCAACCATTACTGGGTGCACACAGTCACGTGGTCAATTTAAGCACTGCAGTTCACTTAAGTTCCATGTTTTTTGTATTGTGGAAGGAAATCAGATCATCTGGTGCACACACAAGTTGAATATGGAAGCTCCACACACAAAGGGGCCGTGTGGCATCTGACAAGGACAAAACCATCATCCTTACATTCAGATAAATTCATAAAGGGTATATGCAATTCCGCCTTATCATTAATGCATGTCAGAGGGGCGGAGCTCTGGGTGTGAGGAAAATATTGGGGGGGGATCAGTATGGATGCGATTCATTGTATGGATTTTGAGAGGGCGACGTGCTGACAAAATAAAATGGCGGCATGCAAAACTGTATCGTGTTTCTCCTGTGATCAAACGCATCACCATTACTCTCCACTGTAAAAAAAAAAAAACAAAAAAAAAACAGATGAGATAGGCGCCCACAAAGGTTACAGAAGTTTCTTCTGCTTTCTTCCATTCATCTGTTCACTAAACGTATAAGGAAAACCTCCTATGCAGTGCATTATGCATGATTAACTACTTAAAACTGTATATAACCTGTAGGTACAGATACTAGTTTGATGTTAATGTGGTCTGTTTGCTATAAGATCTTACTATTTTATAAGATCCTTTGCATAATTCACTGACTTGAAGTTAGAGCTGACATTTTTGTAGCCTCAAACCTTTTTATGCAGAGCATTTAGAGCTTTGCTTGGACTGTATGCCATAAAGCATGATGCATACTATTCTGTCATAAGGTAACAGTTTCGGGAATGGTTTGGATGCATCACGTATAGTGTTACCAATGCCTGTACAGTGTTTCCCCTAGGTTTACAGCTTTGGGGGTGGGACGACGGACAGGATTTATGGTGTTCATATGTTTCTTTTAATGACAGCACTCAGTATAACAATTTAACTACACATCAGAACATTTATTTTATGACGGTTATCCACAAAGTCTTCAGCCTTTGTCATTGCAGTGTATTTTTCTAGGCTTCTGGAAGGACATTTCTAGAGCCATTTTTTGAAATCCGCATGCAGGCTGCAAGATTTCCTTGCGGCCTGTTGCGGATGTTTGTGTTGCACATGCATTAACTGTTAGGCTTTAAAAGTGATGGCTGATAGCTTAAAATAGTGATAGTTTAAAGCAGAAAACCCCATTGTGAAATTTATGTATTACCCTGTTCATGCGCGATACAGAGAGCAGAGGAGAATTGTAAACGCTCGACCATGTAGAGACAAAAATGACAACTGTGTAAAAGAAAAATAACATAAGGCTGTTTAGTTTGTTTAATAAAAGGACAAAATTATAGACCTGTTCTATAGGAAAGGTAACCTTAAATGGCTTCTGTTGTGATCTGGCGCTATATAGAAAATAAAATAAAATTAACTTCACCTTCAAGGGGGGCAGGAAGTGCTTAATATAATGGTAAGGGAAACACTGCTGTAATAGTATAATTCGTACCAGTACCAAAGGAATGTAATCCTGAATGGCTCTAAAAAATAAAGTATAGCGGTACCTTTTCAGTACTGATATCCCATGCAACACTAATACAAACCACCTTTTTGTTTTGTGGTAATCTGAACTACATACATAATTATGTAGTGATAAATGAATACATCGGTTATAATGAACTGAAGTGTCTTAGAATCCAAAAAAAAATAATTTTAAATATGACATGTTGATTAAAAATATTGATGTTGATGCATTTTTAGAGTACACATCAACAGCTACGTCGACTAAGCGTGTTACAGGGTTCTCACGGGTCCTTGAAATTAGGCCTGTGTGATATGGCATAAAATTCATATTGCGGTATAATTTGAACCATAGCCTGTAGACGATATATATTGCGGTATATGATTTGATCTGTAAATTTCAATATAACTGTTTTTGAAAGGATAACATATGTCCATAGCAAAGGCATTGCAGCAAGAAGTTGTATAATAAACTATTAACACATTTCAAAATGGTCATGAGCATAGAATATTTATTGGTCAAATCTGCAATTATAGAAAAAATATGTTACTTCACTGGTTTTATCTTGTATTAAAACACAGGTTGGTTTTGTAAACTGTATAGGTAAGCAGAAAACAAGACACAGAACTAGACTAGTGTCATAACTCCATCTATATTAGTATGTATGACCATCTCTCCCATAAAGGTCCAGTCAGGTTCAGTGACCCGACAGGTGACCTGCGAATTTTGATGAAACGGGTAAAAAAATATTCTACTGTACCGGATACCGGTTTGGGTCGAAGCAGGAGAGCTAAATTGTGGCTGCACGATTTTGAGGAAAAAACCTAATTGCGGTTTTTCTGACAAATATTGCGATTGCGATGCGATTTTCGAATTTTTGCGTTCGATACTTTTAAGTGCATAGAACCTAAAATTATGAATAAAATATGTTGTTACTTTTATGACAGGGTTAAATAAACTACATACATAGTGATTGAGGTAATGAGATTGTTTGATGCTTCGTGATTATTAAATACCTGAACCTAAATACCAAAGAATAAGATGACATAATGGAAACTTAACCACTTGGTCATTTGTTTTTAAATTTAACAGTCTTAAACACTCATATTGCTGTCGGTGGTGATTTTTAAGATGCCGGTATAGATTGGTAGCGTTTTCTCCGGATCTGGCCACGGCACGTCGACATATTTTACATTTACCACTCTTCTGCTCTACGTCGTTCTTTGTGAATCCAAAATAAGTCCAAAAAGCTGAAGTACCACCATTCTGGTTAACCAAGTGCTCCCCCACTTCCTGTCCCGTCACCAAAGAAGTGCCTTCGTCCATTTACACTGCGCAGTTACAAGCTTTTTCTATTGGCACAATTCGAGGTACACGTTGTGTGTTAGCTGCTTTGCTGCTGACAGAAAGCCGGTGCACTGCATACAACCTTGTTTCCATTGCCATTTCTAACTGGCCAGCAAGCCAGGAACGTGAGATTTGACCATTTTGATTGGCTAATAGGTTTGTCACTCAAATGTCAGAGGCGGGGGAAAAAACCTCAGACTCCTGAGGTTAGGTTATTGCGGGAGTTAAAACCTCAATATCGATGTGATAAAGGTTAATCGTGCAGCCCTACCTAAGGCTATATTTTAGTGACAAAATCCAAGATGATTCTTGGATGATATTCAAGATGATAAAACATAAAATCCATATCAGCTTATGCCTGCACGCGCATTTCCGGAAATCTGTCCCACTTTCTTTTTCAAAAAACGCATGCGTTCTCCTACAGTTGTTCGAAATGGATGCTGAAGTAGTCAGCTGAGGCCATCAACTGTGGACAATAACCTTTTTTTACACGCTAGTCTTTGCCTTCACGTAGGAGTTCCAATCGGGCAATCAAAGGAAAAGGGACAGTGCATGTAGGTAGCCTATAAAACCCAATACACGTGCAGGGTAGCCTAATGTACATTTTATATAATTAGTTTTATTAACACATTATTAACAAGCTGGTAAGACTATGTGGGGGCATGGCAATATCAAATATTATTTGAGTTTGGAGGTAGGCTACTACAATTTGTTTTGCTTTTTAGGCTGTTATTAAGCAACATTTACATCTGATTTTCATTCGGATGCGGGTCGGGTGTTGGTAGTATATTCTTTTTTCGGATAATGGTTCGGATACGGTTTTAAGTATGACGGGTACGGGCCGGTGCAGTTTGTCAGTCAGACCCGTGCAGGACTCTGCTGCCGGGTGCAGCAATAATCATATAAACAATTTTCATATAAATCTTATAAATAATGAAATTTATTATTTGACGCAACTTCATTACGTCATTTTTGCAGGCATGGAGTGGAAATTTCTGTGGTACGGCGATATAATTAATATCTCTCTTGTTGGCCAAATTTATATTGTATACCGTTTATACCGCCCAGTTTAAGTAGTACGTCAAATCCTTGAAAGTTTGTGAAACTTAACAAAAAAGTTCTTAAGTCCTCGACTATTTTTTGGAAATTGAAATTTCATGGATGATAAAATGTGTTATTTTGCCACCACAAGTTTGTTTAAAATTATGCCTACGCCTGCTTTTAATTTGTGAAAGTTCATTTGTCTTGTAGATTTTTGGCACTGCATTCTTGTGTTTCCTGTACGTAGTCAACATAATGTGTGCGTAGCCGCTTTAGGTGCAACCAGAGTTATGGTGCGTTCAATCATTTCTCTCCAAGTCGGATCTCTGATGAAAACATCACGAAACGTCACGAAAAACATCACTTTCCATCGGAAACACGCCTGTTTTATGACGTTGATGTTGGACATGATTTTGTTGTTCAAGTTACCCTGTGACATAATTTCAACATGGCGGCTAACACACTCAACAGTAATTCTGTTTTATAAATGTTTTAAAAATGTTTATTTTGTTAAATGTATTACTAGTTTTAAATGTAATTGCATGTGCTCGATTTAGAGAATACCATATCGTGACCGTAAACAGTATCCTATCATACAATATCAGACTTTACCAGACTTGTTAGTGTCTTTGGTTTGTAGTTTGCTGTTCGAAAAAGAATATCGCTATGAATGTACCAACAGGTTTTATGCCAGTTCTGTGTCAGTTTTACTTGAGGTAACAAAGCCTTAGAACATTTGAGAATAGTTTAAATGCATCTCTGAGCCTAAAGATTCAATCCTGATAATAATTTTGTGACATTTATGGCAACCGTGGCATTTTAAACAGAACTGTTAGAGCCTAAAACTAGCTTAATCAATGATGAAGGTAAGTAAAACAAACTGATGTTATTCTGAACCTCTCACATTATTTCAACTAAAATTCCATGAAACAGTAATGTACATCCTTAATGTATGTAGCATGGACATATCTATGCATTGTGGATATGAATGTAGGCTATAAATATTATTGACATGAATGTAGGCTATACATTTAGTTCACTTTCTTGCATTGATTTTGTCCCAAGAACTTCTATGCCATTCAGTCTTTCTTATTGAATTTGCATCTAAAATTCTTTATTGATAACACATTCAGCGGTGACAGTAGGTAAATGCTGCCGCATGTGGTCTTTGAATTGGAGGATATTGGTCCTGGAAAGTCCTTGAAAGGTCCTTGAATTTGCTGTTAACCAAGGTGTGGGAACCCTGGTGTCAGTCTTAATTAATAATGAACTCTTTGAAACTACCCCTGTTACAAATGATGACGTGGTCGGTCTTGAAAAGCGGCAGGACCAGGTCATGTATGGGAGGTGCCATTGGAGATACCAGGCTGACCCACATGTTTTTACTTACAGCTGAACATCCATGTATGTCCCGCATATAACACTTCTTTGAATATTAAGCATGTTTTATTGTATCGCCTTTCACTTCCGAGTATTTATTGATTCCTGGCTCTTTTTCAAGTTTTTAGTAAAGTCAAACAAGAGGCTTTATATATTATGTAGATTTTGACTAACAATTTCCACTTATTTATGATGTTTTTATTTGTCCGCTGTTTTGCTGTCAGTTTGCTCAGCATGAATAAATCCTGGTTGCTGCCATGGTGTTAATACCTGAATTCTTCCTCGTAATGACATGGTTATATGTAGATTCCTTGCTGGAACGTTATGGAAGCAGCTTACTACTACTGCTGTGCCTTTTAACAATTATCCAGTGCCAGAATGGGAACAGTTTCAGTTTTGAATTTATCACGATTATCACATTTGTTGTGGTCATAATAATTTCATATCTTTTTAATGTGCTGCGGAGTGAGAAACGTTTGGTGCTTCTGTATAAGCTGATTATAAGAAGCTATTAAGATGCTATTCTGAATTTTGGTTTAGTGTTTGAATGTGTAATTCCTGTTCAGCAAACTAATTTACAGCTTAAGCTAATAGCTGCGCTGCTGGCAGTGCTCATAAAGGAGAGCGGGAGAGGCCAGTGCTCAGAAAGCCTTGGTCATTTCGGACAAGTTACACGACTGTATGAAGGTATTTCATATTTTTTGTGTATATGTTAAGGCGGCATGATTCTGGGTTAAATGTGAATCACAATTTTTTTAAACCTCGAATTTAGATTGTAAGTTTCTCTTATGACCATTCATTCATTCATTCTTATTATATATTATGTCTATCAAGACTGAACAAAACAATATGATCATTACTGAAATGGGACTGTCAAATCTTTGCAGAACAGAAAGGACATACTCCAGGTTTTTAACAAACAACTTCATTTCCAACTACAAGAAATACTAAACATAAACCTTATCTTCTCTTAATCATAATGCCTACCTTCTTTGGTATGAGCGAACTGAGGTCGTTGCTCCTTCTCGTCATCACTGGAAAGGTCGTCTTGGGTCTGCATCATTTTTGTCTCGTTTTCATGGCGTTTTGGCTCACATTATATATTTTTTTCATATCCGCTCCTCTTCCTGTATAGTTTGTGACATGGTATAATGCAGGCCTGTCATTTGTTAATAGTTTATGGAGAAAAAGTGAGCGTTTGGTTTGCAGCCAATTTCCCTGCTAATACAGACATGGCGAAGTGTCATGTGAAAATGGGATTGTATCGGGGTATGAATTGGTATAGCGAATTAAAAACGATTCATTGTGCAGCCCTGATATATGCTGTATTCTGTGTTCTTAATGCTTGTGTGTTTTTATTTCTTCAGGGAGAAGATTTTAAGGGATTCGAAACAGAGACTGAAAACATCCCTAGTCCACTACGCTCAGGTCATCGTTTTTCTATAAGTAAGTAATGAAGAAGCCTCCACTTCTAGGACACACACATTTATTGGAAGTTTTGAAATTCTGGGCAGCTGTAAGTTGAAGCCTGATACTGCTGCTGATGTTTTATATAGTATTGCAGTTGTTAGTGAAAACGGGGTGGCAGAATATCATGTTTTTATCAAAACAAACATGCAGTAAAATTTAACTGAGTAATGGTCTCACTTTGTCCCCCCGCCCTTCCCTATTTCAGGCCATTCTCCGAAAAAAAAAGTCTTCAAGCGAACACAACAGAAGCCTCCTCCAGCACCGGACTTAGAAACCTGCAGCGAATCGCGGGCTCCCAAAAAGGGATCAAAGCCATCACAGGGGACGAAGCAGGTTTCTTTAACAGCTAAGCCTCGGAACAGCCGCAGGAACTCAACAAAAAGTAATAACCCTAAACAGACAAAGATCAAAGGGGTGCAGCTTGGAGTTCGGTCTGCTCAGGGTTTGCAAAGAGGAAAGTCAACACCCAAGATTACTCTGAAGCTGGCTGCAAAGAAGGGCCGTAAGGACATTAGTCCCAGTGAGAAACGCACAAAAAGGTCAGAGGACCAGGTCGTGGGCAACGTAGGTGTAACAAAAAAAGAAAATGCTGGGGTAGGCAAACTTTCAAAAGATAGAGATCGTATTAAACTAGTGTCCCCAAAAACTAAGCTGGGCAGTGGATTAACAAGTAAGGGAACTAAATTTAACAGTGGCAGGAGAGGGTCCAAAGCAGAGTTTGTAGATCAGAAATGTAAAATCTCTTTACCGCGATGTGAATTTGTACCCAAAAACAAATGCACTGTATCCCAAATTAAAAATAAAGCTGGGAAAACTAAGAACCTGAACACTGTAGATGTCGGTCCAGACAAGCAGATACAATGTAATCAGTTTGCTCAGGGCCTGGAACTCAATCAGCATTTAACAGAAGCACTAGAAGGTGAGAATACAGAAGAAAGCAAGGAAGAACTATCTTCTAAAGATGCTGAAGATTCCGAATTGGTCATCAGAACAGGGAAGCGAAATCAAGGAAGTACGAGGCAGCTTAAACAAGGCTCTGAAAGTCGTCCTGCTCGAGGAGCGGAAGGTGTGTCCACTGCTCTGAATCCAGACACGTCAGTTCCTGGATTGAAACTAAAGAGGGTGAGAAGTTCTAAAGCACTTTTCTCAAGTCCAGTTAAACCCAGCCTGAGGAGCAGTAGTTTAAAGGGATTTTCACGGAAGAAGCAAAGCAAATTTATATGGACTCTGACATTAATGAAGGGTAAGAAGAAAGCGGTGAGGGTGCAAGAATCCAGGAACAGTGGTAAGGCTGGGCGGAAGGAAGGCGAGGAGAAAAGCCAAGATGTAGTTATACATACAGAGCAAACCGGCCATAAAGATGCCGCTCTGGGCCTCTCTCAGAGGGGAATAACACTGGTGCCGGAAGATACTGGTACAGACTCCATCGGGCTTGAAATGGAGGAGATGATGGAGGCGTGTTCTGAGGGAGACTTTGTAGTAGGAAAAGTTGTTGTTTCACCACTAAAGCTCAAAGTGGTTTCGTCGTCGGACAAACAAACTTTGCAACCATCGCTTTTGATCCAGCAGGTAGGCACTGCTTTAGTGGATAAAGATCTCGTGATGAAAAATATCACTGAAGACCCAAAGGACTGGTCGACCTTCTCTGAAGTCGCTTGTCCGCATGTTCCTAAAGCTGCTCCTAAACTAGCTAAAAGAACTCTCCCGTCCCTACGAAGAAAACCTGGGCATAAGAGGCGGACACAGAGAAAACCAAAGCAGAAGGAAAATGTGGTTTGTGAAGACACTGTACATTTATCATGTCCTCAAGGTCTGATAAAAGAATCGCCTGAACCTGATGAGAAAACTGGTGAACATTCAGATGATAAAAAGTCCGTACCAGAAATTAAGAGCAAAATATCGACGCAGACAAATTCTGTTGAATATGCATCTTCTGTGGCGGAGACTGAACCTCGGGTAGATTCAGAGATTCCAGTTGCGGGAGAAAGAGGAATTCTTGCATTGGAATCAGCATTAACTGAGCAAGCAGAAACGCATTCTGTGGAAAAGCCCATCAAACAGAAGCGACGCAAGTCAGTATTTGGGTATCGAAGGAAGTTGGGTTTTAATAAAGCTTCAACGGAAAATTCCAGCCAAAAGGTAAAGCGCAACAGACGCAGACAAGTTACATTTACCTCTGTGGATCTCGATGCAACTGAAGATGCAATTAAAGAGGGGGCAAAGGACCAGATGGAGCAGGACCAGCAGATACTATCCAGAGAGGCCCAGCAAGCTGGGTGTCTGAAGAGCATGCGGCACTTCATCATGCCTGTGGTTAGTGCACGGTCCTCTCGAGTGATCAAGACACCAAAGAGGTTTATGGATGATGAGGACATGTCTGTACTGCCTCCCAGGATTTATCCAAAAAAAGCATCTCCCTTTCAGCAAACTCCATCTGGCACACTTGGCACTTCTGCTGCTGAGGACTTATTTCCTGACCTGTCTCAGCAGGAGGATTTTTTAAAGGAATCCTTGTTTGAGTCTGACGATGCAGAAGTTTCCGAAGTGATGGGTTCTGACTGTGACCCAAGACCTTCTGACCCAGCCCCTAGCAGCCTGCCACAGAAGCGGAGGTCTGTGCTGCGGGAGCCAAATTTCACGTGGCTTGACTTGGAAGAATCAACTGCGGAGATATTTACCTTAAACCAACTTAAAGGTCAAGACAGTAGACACCCCTTGTTCTCCGAAGATGCATTTCAGGACCCAAATCCTAATGCTGCAAGAGATATCGCCTCCAGTAAAGGTGAAATGCATTTAAAAGTCCCCGAAAAGCGAAAGAAGCTATCCCAGGGTCAGAAGAAGGTGAAAGAATCGTTTTACAAAACATGCAGGCTGGATTCTGAGCTGGTGGAACAAAATGAAGCAGATGTGCAAGACTCCAGTGTGAAAGAATCCTCCTCACTCAAAAAGAAGAAGGCCAAGCTGAAGATGGAGGACATGGATTCCCCCGGCGTTGTGCGGAGAGTAGCTGTGCACCTGCGTGGTGCCCAACGCAAGTCGTCCTGGCTGGAATACGAAGCGGCGCTGGAACACGATGAGATGAACATAAAGGAGTATTCCGCACGGCAGAGTGTGAAGGGTGAGCATTCTGCTTCTAATGCTTATGTCGGGTTAAGTTTCTCTGCATTTGAGGCTTTATATGTTTGCTTGTTTGAGTGACGCGGAAATCTTCTCTCTTTAGGAGAATATAATCCACTGAGTGTGTTGGGGGACCCAGAAATAAATCAACGTTCAAAAGCTGAGCAAGTGAAGAAGAACAAGAGCACTTCACACAGGTCCGGTCTTACTGGTGCCAACAAGAAGATGCTGCATTTGCTCAGAAAAGCAAAGGTCCAGCTTATGAAGATCGATCAGCAGAAGCAGCTGAAATCCTCTCAGGTGATGAGTTTTAATATATTTTTTTATTTATTTTTTTTAAAAGAAAAAACATTTGATTGGACTCGGCAAACAAAAGGCAAACGGTTTATTTTTATTTTGTTAAAGTGATTTCAGTTTTTCTTAAGTTAACAGAAATCACTTTCAATTTTACTAGTATACAGTATTTTTGATGTATCACATTTTCTTAAAGTAACCCTACAATTTTCCTGCTGCGTTTTTGCTGTGCTGGTAGAATTTTACCCACCCTCTTATATATGTCTAAATATATAAGAAGCTATAACAGTGTATCCAAAAGCATGCAGCAATTAAAAATTGTAGGTTGTTGAAATAGATTTTACATTTCGCCCTCTTAAGTGTCTGAGATTGACGCCTAGTTGAAGCCCTCCTCGCTGCGGTTATTCAGACAGGCCAGTTATCCTATTGGTACAGTAAGGTCCTGTCAGTTCTTCTTGCAAAGTTGAAAGATGCTTGTTTTAGTCTTGGGTTGAAATACAGTTACTTTTCATCTTAGTATGGCGACTCCCAAAGCATTTTCTGTCAAGAGATTCACAGAAATGTTTGCTGTAGGGATTTTCATCCTTTGCATTCTTCATGAATCGGTAAGACTTTCATGAGCAGGGTTGCTGGTACTGAGTCTGCTCTGGTATCTCAGCAGCTCCTGTCCCAATCTGCGAGTGTCGGAAACCATGATAATGAGACAGAAGATGTGAAGAGAGGAGAGATGAAAACCTCGCACACAGAGCTGTCTACGGAGGTATGGAGAAGTGCGGGTCTGCATGTGCGGGGGCCGGTAGGTGGCTGAGTTAGTGGGGCCGCGTCACATTTTCAAGGCTGGAGGTTTAATTCCCGTGTTTGTGCCATGGTGCTCCTTAATATTTTGTGTTATGTCTGTTGTATTTACTGGAAAAAAAAAACGATTAGCTCTCTACCAGCTGCGTGTTGTAATACTTTAAAGCACTCATCCCCTTTTAGTTATTAATCCATCATTATGTGCTTTCGCCCCGAAGTCTCGGGCTCCGGGGGGGCCACGGATAAAGCACGTGTGCCGCGACGCCGCCGTGGCGCTGGGACAGCCTCGCGCCCTGGTGCCCGACGACGTGCCGAGGCTCAGCGCCCTGCCACTGCATGAGCGGGACGGCATCACACCCTTCACTGCAGCTGAAGGTGAGGGGCCTGCCTATGGCTCTCCTAAGGAGGTTCAGGTCTTTAGGCCTTAGTAATGCGGTTCAACACCAGCTACAGTGACAGTTTTTCTATGTGAAGAATTCATCTGTCGCTAACTGTACAGTGCAGTTTTTCCCGGCCCAATGTACTGAGCCGTGACTTCCCCCTGTGCCAGAGCTGGGCTCGCCCTCGGAGCCGGAAAGCCCCGTCCTGCAGGACTGCAAGGTGTCCAAGGTGCGGAAGCCCGGCAGGGGAGCGTCGGGCCGATTCGGCCGCGACTACGGGCCCTCGGGGAACCGCTCTCGCAGGTGTGGGAAGTGCAAGGGCTGCCTCCACGAGGATGACTGCGGCAGGTGCATGAACTGCCTGGACAAGCCCAAATTCGGGGGACCCAACACGAAGCGGCAGTGCTGTGTGTAAGTGTGCTTGGCACTCTGACGCTAGTAAATGCTTTATTAACGACGTTACAAAAAATCGTCCTATTGAACGTGATGTCTGTGGAATAGGAATCAAGGGGTTGCTTTTTTGGTCACATGGTACGCGTAAAACGAGTGATGAAGAGTGCTCTGCTGAGGGTGCGAAGGGAAGTGAGGAATGACTGATGTTTGTGAATTTATACAATGTGTTACCATTTCATCAGCATGAGAGATGAGCACTTGATTACATGGAATCAGTCTGTTTAAAAATGACTGGTTTGGAGCAGTGATCTTGGAGGTTTTGGGACCAGAAAATTAATTAAGAAAACTTTAATTTTATTTAATGAAGTTAGTTTGTTGAGATTTGCAATCTCCTTACAAGGGAGACCTGCCCAATATGGCTGACAGCCAGAGCACATGAATAATATGGTCAACACTGCAGAAAAAAACAAGCTAAAAAGATGGATAACTAAAAATACAGTAGAATAATCATTTGAGAAGATAGTTACTGATTTCCGTGAAAACTGACTGAGGTCTGTCTTAGGTATAAGCGATGTGCTCGGATCGAAGCCCGCAAAGCCCAGCGGCTCGGATACAAACTCTACAAGGGTATGTGCGTCCTACGCTACCGTCTGTCAGCACGTGCACTCGGTGCTTCTCAGACAGAAGGGCCTCTTCTTAAAAATGCAAAGAATCACTCGAATGTCTTTTACTACAGAGCAGATAAAGCGCCCATGGTCATCAGTCAGTGCGTGCCTGTCTAGTGAGGAAGAGGGTGAGGAAGAGGGCAAGGAAGGTGACGGGAAGAGAGGAGCTGCACTAGCGCCTCCTGCTGACAGCCAGAGCGCCTCCGTGAGGAGGCAGCCTCTGCGGGGCGTGAAGCCGCGCTCCTACTGCGACCTGCTGCCCTCCGACTCCGACTCAGACCTGGAGCTCGCGGGACGCCCCTTTTACGTCTCCCCCAGCAAACGGAGGGCTTTGTCCTCACGCACTCAAGGTACGGGAACAGGCTGCTGGGCGAAGCAGGTTTGCCTTTTTGCACAGCCATTGTAGTGCTTTCAAGTAGCGCTTCTGGGAAGTCTGAGCTTGCTTTGTGGTTTTCCTTTCTTTCAGAGGGTACACCACGCCATGACACTCCGGATGGAGACTGCGCTCGTCAGCGCCGGGCCTGCCCCTCACGGGGACCAGTGGGCCGTCGCCGGATGGAGCGGGTGAGACCCCTCTTGCCTATTTACATCATCACCTCCTCACTTACACTTGCGTGAGAACGACAGCAGAAATTCAGAAGAAACCTGTCTGAATTTTAATGTAATGGTCAGTGCTGATGACCTTAAAGCCTTGCTAATAAGTACAAAGCAAACCTGAAACCTAAACAAGCTAGAATGGTCTGTTTATGACTGGTAATCAGCCTCGGTATCTCTGTTATTTGACCGACAAGAGGTCTGGCAATCTTGCAAGGAGAGCAGGGAGGTCAGGGCCCTCACTGCTGTTGCCGTCACCCCATCTGCAGGGTCCGTTAGAGCAGACGCCAGCCAGCGTTCTTGCTGCCCTGGTTAACGGTTTCTCCCAACGGGAGCAAGAGCCCCCCGAATCCACACACAAGATCTGTGTCGACTTTAAGGTAGGTGCCCTTCCTCTGGAATCGGCTTCTTTTTCTCACATGGTGTCCTATCTCACCATGGACTGGGCACCTAACAGTGCATTAACACTGAGGGGCAGGTCCGTCTACCTGCCGGCAGAACAGCTTCAGTCCTATTTAAAATCATGCAAGAACTGCAAGCCTGAAATATGTGCAGAATATGACCATTAATGGATTGAGGATGTATGTAGACAGCTCCTTCTGCGCATGTCTGTTTTAGCATGTCTGAAGTTTGACAGCACTTTTCTTTCCTTTCAGTTTTTAGGTTGTCTCACTTTACATCAGTTTGTTGTATGAGTTTGTTTTGAACGGAAAAAGTTTAAAGAAGAATAGAATGCAGCATTTCACTGCGATTTCCTGTCGATACACATAGATTGCTGTAGGTGCGAACGCTGTTCTGACTCACTGTGCACTGGCCTGCAGGAGGACTGCAGCATCCAGAACGTCTGGCTCCTGGGGGGACTCAGCGTCCTCACGTCTGTCCCCGTTATCCCGCCGATCCTCTGCCTGCTCTGTGCCAGCAAAGGCCAGCACCAGGTACTGCTGTGCAGGGCGTCACAAGTGCAGGGCCACTGACCGGGGGCAGTGCTGAGCGCAGTGCCAAGCGCAGTGCCTGATGTGGAAGGGGCATCTTGGAAAGAGTGGGCTTGGTGTGGATTAATGTACAAAGAGACCTGACCCTGAGGTGAACGAGCAGTAACAACAGATCTGAGAGCGTGACAGCAGTGCTGAAGATGCAGTGACATGGCAGTGAGATATGGGCAGTACAAGGACAGACCGTTGCTGCTTCAGCAGGGGAACAGCTTGCGAGTAGAAGCTGCTCCTCATTCTTGAGATGCGAGCCGGGGTGGTTCCCAGTTTTTGCCTGATGGCAAGAGGGTTGAATGGATATCAGATCGTTTTAATATTGGTACTGTAAACGTCAGTTTGTTGCACAGTTTTGTCCTTGATTTTTAGCCTTGATTATGTTTGAATCTATCATCAACTAACATTAAAATTTGGCCTTAATGATTAAAAGTGTTTTACATACTTGCTTATCGTCATAAAGACCAACCAAAGAGCTTTGTATTTAATGTAATATGCGATTGCATCACTGGTGTGCAGTTCCACCGAGTGGTTCTGTGCTTTGCACTTCTGATAGATTTGCATTCCAACGAAGCAGTTTGATAGCGTTTCTAGCGGCTTCAGAGCCCTAACTGCAGTCAGCCAACAGTCCCGAGGTATCCAACATGTGAACTACCTTCTTGATTTACCTGTGTAATAGATTAAATCTTGCAAGATTGTCTAGTGTTACCAGTGAGCCGTTTATATCTCCATACATTTTCATACATAGATAATGGGTAGATTGGCTGTTTTTTAAACCAGAGCCCTTAGTACTGTAGCTAAAAGTATACAAATTGTCCATTTTGGGGTTAACCTGTTAAAGGGTGAGTTTAGCATAATGTTAATTGGTGTTGCGTACTGACTTATGGTAAACTGGGGCATTTTTTTTGAAAGCCAGATATGTGTAAAGAAATGTTTAAAATGATTGTGTCCTCTTTGTAGATGTTGTTTTGTCAGGTGTGCTGTGAACCCTTTCACTGGTTCTGTCTGGAGCCAGAGGAGCGCCCTCTACTGGAGAACAAAGACAAGTGGTGCTGCAGGCGATGCAAATTCTGCCACGTGTGCGGCCGCCGAAACAAGCACTCCAAGGTAGAGGTGCTGCGTTTGCGCGGAGCTGGAGCGCGGCCATGTTCTCTCCTCGTGTCCTGCATCTCAGAATGACTGTTGTGTTTTGTAGGCCCTTATAGAGTGTGAAAGGTGTCAGAATTGCTATCATCCTTCCTGTCTGGGCCCGAATTACCCGAACCCCAGCAAATGGAAAAAGGCCTGGGTAAGTGCTCAGAAGCTATTTGCAGTAGTGTTTTGCTTGTCAAAGAATATATAAAATTTGCATAGTGATGTTCCGAAAGCTGTTGTCTTAGAGCTAAATGCAATGTATTAAGCAATGTATTGACACTGGAAAGGAATAAAAGTTGTTCTGAAACTTGCATAGCCTGTACCCTGTACCTTTTGCATGTCAAAGCAAGTGGTTTGCTCACCTTAGCCCAATGTAAACATAATGTGGGCAGAATTAATGTCAGCCATGAGTCACCTCATTCTGATTGGTTGAATCAGACAATGAAGCAGAGTAAAGTAATCCTGATGGCCCCTGCCGCTGGAGTCCCCAAGTTAGTCTGCGTGTTAATTATTGGGGTGTTTAGCATTTCCGTAGCCTGTGGGTAACGCATACCCAGGCCCAGTCCTTTGGGGTGGCCAGTGCAGTCATGGGCACCGCCTTCAGGTGACAGACCCTGTGTATGCATGTTTCTGCAAGTTAACACTCAATGTATCTAGAACAGTCTCAGGAATTTGTCCTAAAACATTCAGAAGGAAGTTCTTAGATTCTGCATTTTTTAAATGATACTCGGACAGCAGAGGACCTGCAGCAGTGTGTTGTATGAATGATGTTCAGGTAGCAGAGGACCTGCAGCGGTGTGTTGTATCTATGATGTTCAGGTAGCAGAGGACCTACAGCGGTGTGTTGTATCGATGATGTTCAGGTAGCAGAGGACCTACAGCGGTGTGTTGTATCGATGATGTTCAGGTAGCAGAAGACCTGCAGCGGTGTGTTGTATCAATGATGTTCAGGTAGCAGAAGACCTGCAGCGGTGTGTTGTATCAATGATGTTCAGGTAGCAGAGGACCTGCAGCGGTGTGCTGTATCGATGATGTTCAGGTAGCAGAAGACCTGCAGCGGTGTGCTGTATCGATGATGTTCAGGTAGCAGAGGACCTGCAGCGGTGTGCTGTATCGATGATGTTCAGGTAGCAGAGGACCTGCAGCGGTGTGCTGTATCGATGATGTTCAGGTAGCAGAGGACCTGCAGCGGTGTGCTGTATGAAGCTCACTGCACAGACCTCCCCATCTGTCCGCAGGTCTGCATGACGTGTGTGCGCTGCAAAAGCTGTGGAGCTACTCCAGGGACAAACTGGGAGACCGAATGGAACCATGAGAAGGATCTGTGTCCCGACTGCAAAAAACTCTATGAGCAAGGTGAACCCCGTCCACACATTCTGTCGGTACTGTGCTGCTGCACTGCTGTCCAGTAAAGTGCAGGAAATGACAGGCGCATCCATCCTTGTGCAGGCAATTTCTGCCCTGTCTGTTTCGGGTGTTATGAGGATGACGACTATACCAGCCAGATGATCCAGTGTGCCGAGTGCAGCCACTGGGTTCATGCCAAGTGTGAAAGCTTGTCAGGTGGGTGTCCAGCATACAGTGACCCTAGATGCTCTATATAGGGCCTCCTGGCTCCCATTTGATTTGCCAGCATGAATGTCTTTTACGTTCAGTACAGTTTCAGGTTTAATACATTGTTTCCCAACCCAGTCCTGGTAGGGTGCTGGGAGGGAGCAAAAATGTGCAGTGTCTGGGTTGGGAACCACTGGTGTAATAAGTTAAGTTGGTCGATTAATGATTTATCCGTCTTGCAGATGACCTGTACAAAATGCTGTCCAGCCTGCCAGATAGCGTGGTGTACATCTGTGAGCCCTGCAGTCACGACCACTCCAGCACATGGAGAGAGCAGCTGATGTCGGAGCTGAAGGAGCGGCTGGGCAGGCTGCTGGCCAGTATGAGGAACTCCAGTCTGACGCAGCACCTGCTGTGCCACCGCGAGGTGCGGCTCCGGCCTCTCGGGGGTCCTAACTGCTCGCCGCTGAGCCCTGCTGCCGGCCGGCTGCCCGTTCGCTCTCTCCATACCAAATGGTGGCTTTTGAGAAACCCGCGGAGTCTCCGAATGTGATGCACATAATTGTTCCCAGTTCACTTGGAGTGTGCAGCTATTAGTGGTTATTTCTGCTGTTTTTTCGGCAATATAAATGTGCTTTAAGAAGCTGCCCTGAATCCTCTGGTGTCTCCTTGCTGTTTACACGCCTCTTCCTCCCTGCTTCATGCTCTGTGCAGTCCACCCCGCTGCCTGGCCCTCTGAATTTCAAGGATCAGCCGGCCGTTGATCTCCAGACAGTGAACATGAAATTTGAGGACGGATTTTACACCACCCTGGTGAGTTCCTGTGCCTTATTTATGCTCAGAATCACCCTTTAGATATAGGGGTCTGATGTTCCAATGATGCTTAATGTCGGCATGACGGAAGTTTCACAGCCACAGGCCTCTTTCAGAAACACTCTATCCCCGACTTACAGACAGGCTGTACATCAAAGTGGATGCGTTTCCGAATAGGATAATCAGATTGGCTGTATTTTTGAGTCCTTGTGATTTGGACACAGTCTGTAGGCTCCCCCTGACAAGTCTCGCCTGTCTCTGTTAGGAGCTGTTCCACGAGGACATGGTCCAGATGTTCCAGAAGTGGCTGGAGGAGGAGGAGGATGCTCTTCCATGGGAGCAGAACTCCTCTGCACTGGCCAGGTCCTTCTACTTACATGTGAGGGCTCATGTCGTGGCCCCTGCACTCGGGACTGGGGAAAAGCTCACAACATAATGTAACAGATACCCTCCAGTGTGGCATGTCACTAGTATGTCATACTTCCAGTGTCGGAGAAGAATGCACTAAGCTTTGGTTTGTATTAGCTGTTGTGTAGCTTGTGATGCTCCACTGAATAAAATCAGTCCAGTCGAAATGCCGGTTGATATTTAGCGATTCAGCGTAATTCTGCTGCACACCTACATTACCGCTAACCCTCAGAAAGAGTGTTATATCTGACTTATCTTTAAGGAGTTAGAGGATTCCTTGGGGTCAGCAATGTTTGACCTTCAATGCTATGCAGTTTTAATGGTTTCGTCTACTTTTCCCACAGCTCATGGAGGAGGAATTCCCATGGTTCAGCAGCCAGGATGCTAAAGAGTGGGATCCTCGCTCTAAAGATGTTTTGAAGTATGTCGTATAGCTTTACAGCGAGTCTAGAGCTGCTTTTCCAAATTCAACACAGATATTGGTAGATTTTTATGTCCAGTAAATTTTCAAGATGTTGCTTAATTAGGGTACGTAAATGGAATTTTTTTTATTGTAATTAATGGGTTTATACAGTGCTGGGATCAACTGCATGTACTAGTTGGCAATTGGCAAAGCCTCAAATAGTCACCTCTATCAGCTGTAAATTGATTAAAATACAAAATGAGGTTGCTGTAAACAGCATGTCTTTGTGCTGTTTGCTTTCTGGCTAGTTGAACGTTGCACATGTAGAATAGAAATGTGCTGTTCAGGATCTGCACAATATCCACTTGGTTCAAATTTTGAGAAAGTCCATATTTGGTGTGGGCCAATCACCCACTCTCTGCTTCCCCCACAGCGGCATGCTGCCTTATGCTGTCCCGCCCCCCTCTTCTGAACATGTTTATGCTCAGTGGCGGGTGAGGGAGGGCCAAGCCTCCAGCAGGGCTAGGGGGGCCCTCGAGACCCATGCTGGTGCCACCAGTGACCCCAGAGATCTTAGCGGGTCCGGCTGCAGATTCCAAGGTTTGGCTTTGAAATCACTGGAATTTTGTATTTTAAACGTAAATCTCCAGCACAGTCCCCAGGGTCACTTATTTTAATCATCACTTCCTTCCCCGCTAGGAAAAATGGAAAATATCTCATCCATTGTTGATGATGACTGGTCCAAGCAAGATGAGAGACAGTGTGCCTTGTGTCAGAAATACGGAGACGCCAAACCCAACGTGAGCGCTCACAGTGGGAGATCTGTTCCATGCAGTACTGTGCATCGAATGTATGAATGCAGAGTGCTGCCATTTTCAAAGAAGGCTGTTCCTTACATACTTTATGCTTCATGAATTCTGTGCACTGAAGTATTAAGTACTGGTTCATGCTGGAGAGCAGGGGCGGGCAGATCAGGTCTGTTCTGTTTGTGTTTCTGCAGGATGCAGGAAGGTTGTTGTATCTGGGCCAGAATGAGTGGGCACATGTGAACTGCTCGCTGTGGTCTGCGGAGGTCTTTGAAGATGATGGCTCACTGATGCACGTGCACAGCGCAGTCACCAGGGGGCGACTTATGGTACGACTGAATGAACTGCCAGGTCTCCTCCAGTTTATCCGTGTGCGCTCTGTATCATGCTCAGCCTGACGTTTTTCCTGTTGATGTCTTCAGAGATGTGAGGGCTGTCACCAGACCGGGGCCACAGTGGGTTGCTGTCTGACGTCGTGTCAGAGTAATTACCACTTCATGTGTGCACGTGCACACAACTGTGTGTTCCAGGATGACAAGAAGGTTTTCTGCTACAAACACCGAGACCTCATTAGTGACAAGGTAATCTTTTTCCCTGTCTCCCTCTTTCTCTCTGCCTGTCTCCCTCCCTCTCTTTGTCTGCCTTGCCTGCCTGTTTCTCTGTTTCTTTGTCTCCCTGCCTGTCTGTGTTCGCACCTGCTCTCCATCACTGTAATCATGAATAGTTCCTTCTTGTTTTAATGGGTAGATGGTTACTGAGGACGGATTTGAAGTTCTTCGTCGGGTCTTTGTGGATTTTGAGGGCATCAGCCTTCGCAGAAAATTCCTCACTGGTTTGGAGCCAGATTGTATTAATATGATGATTGGTGAGTTACCACATATTTATTAAAAAAAAATAAAATGAAGGCATTGTTTTGTGTTCAAATTTACCAACTGACCTGAGACCTGCATGAGCGTTATGTGATTTTTGCTGTTTGTGCTTCTTCATGGTTGCTCTGCTTGCAGGTTCTTTAACTATTGAGAAACTGGGAATTTTGACTGAAGTATCTGCAAGTCAGGGAAAACTCTTTCCAGTTGGTTATCAGTGAGTATTTTCTTTGTGTCTCTCCTTCCTTGTCTATGGACTGCCTGCAGAGGCATGCTTTACGGGTGCAACAGCATTTGATAATTTATATAAATTTCCCATTGAAAATGTTTTGAATAAAATAATGTTTTAAGTGTCTTTTTGCAAGTAGTCTGTAATTCTTACATTTTCAGTCTAGTAAATTTATGTATTAATTCAAGCACAAATTTAATGTGTAGTTT
>JAABNY020000046.1:16790880-16803411 GCA_015164015.2 Brevimyrus niger
CAAGTAGTCTGTAATTCTTACATTTTCAGTCTAGTAAATTTATGTATTAATTCAAGCACAAATTTAATGTGTAGTTTGTAGTATTTTTCCATCGCGTGTGTGTATCTTGTGCCAAAGCAGATGACGTTTAACAGGCTGTAAGTTTTGGTCTGAATCTAAAGTAACTATGTCTTTCAAGCTAATTTTACCTGTATTGTATACAAAAACAGCTTTGTTCATTTGCTGGGCAGAAACATTCCCCCCCCTTTTCCTGTAACCCTTCTCACCCCCCAGATGCTCTCGCTGGTACTGGAGCACGGTGGATCCTCGCCGTCGGTGTAGATACACCTTCACCGTGAAAGAGGTGCGGCCGTCTCTGCCGGAGAAGCTGGTGGAGGACACTAGCGACCAAGGAGAGAATCAGACCATCGCACACAGTCCCAGTCACTCTTCCGGTTAGGCCTCATGCTTCATTTTAATATCACATAACCCTGCGACTTCTTTTCCGCGCCTCTACATATTTTAGTGTTGATTCTGCTTAATGACGGTTTTAAATGAGAGCACTGCAGTCAGATGAGTAATTGATGGTAGGCTTGTAGTCCTGCTTCCATATTTTGGAGATTTAAGATCTTCCCTCATAGGGAGCCCCACTGTAGGTGAGTGCTGGTGTACAATATCAAGTTAAGTTCATCTGTTCTCCCCCCCAGAATATGAAAATCCAGATGAAGTGAAAATTCCCGTAATGAGCGACACGCGTGCCGACAGCCCAGCCGCTCAGCTGAAAGTGGGGGCTCTGCACCGGCCCCCGGCGTATCCCCAGAGCAGGAGGCCAGCGGGGGGGACGCCCCGACCCTTACCCTTCCCAGGTGCCCATTATACTCTGAACGATACGTCATGAGCCCTGCAGCACAGTGCCCAGTTCTTTAAACTACCGTCTTTATTAATTATTGGTATGTCTTGCTTAAAGCTGCAGCAGATAGTCAGTGTAACACTTTGTGTGGCCGTAAGTAATTTTAAAATTTTTCGACCTCCAGGGAACTTGTCAACAAAGAGTCACCACGTGCTGACCGTCAGCGATCTGGAGGAAGCGCGCCGGATGCGTCGCCATTGCAGTGTCTCCCGCGGCGCACAAAGCCGGTTCGAGTCCTCTTCCTCGGGATTCCGCACGGAGGGCGGCTCGCCCTCCAAGATTAGTGCTAGTGCTTCTCTCGATGAGTCTGAGAGCCAGCTGTCGTCTTTTCAGTGTTCCGATAGAGGGGCCTCGCCTCATAGTCTTGTCGGTGACATTGCGCGAGCACCTTCTGCGCTTCTTCCCCAACGTCCACGTCCAGGTATTCTCTCGTCATCCAGCACCGGTCGCTCTTATCTCTCTCGTCCCCTGAAAATGGGTCAGCTAGATACTTCAGAAGGTCCTCATGGCTTCCTGACTTCACCAGTGGCAGGAGACATTACAGAAGCGAACGGGACCTTGTTATCCCCAGTGAGCAGTGCTTTGGCTCATGAAAACGTCTCACAGCTGCCCTTTGAACCTGAGATGCCTCCAGCCTCGCTGTTTAGTGCTAATTTAGACTTGGATGATGTGCTGCGATGTGAGGGTCACCTTGCTGTGGATCGGGAAGGGCAGCTCAGCTCAGGATGGCTCCGGGATGGCGAGAACGCTGCTGCAGAGAGACCCGCAGCTGTCCAGCTTTCACCCCTCTCCGTGACCCCTGCCAGAGCGCAGGGTGAGAGCGCCTCGTGCGACGAAGATCGGCAGACGTACGTTAATTTCCAGCGCACCGAGATCACGTACGCGCCTTCCAGGGATCCAGATGTTGCGCCCCCTTCCTCTGGATCTATACCACAGTTGGATGGTGTTGACGATGGAACCGAAAGCGACTCAAGTAATGATGAGAATCAAAGCTTAAACAGCGCAAAGCAAGCACAGTCACGGCTCCCCACTCAGCCGTCTGCAGATATAGCACGGAAGAGCAGAGAAAACTACAGAGAAGCTGCCGCTACTGTTTGTGAGGAGATCGTGCCCTTGCCTGAAGTCAAATCCCTTTTTTCAGAGGCTCTGTCACAGGACCTCCATACTGTGACTTTTGGAAAAGATGCAGTCGGAGCTCAAAATTCAGCCACCGAGGCTGTTATTTTGACTGAGTGTGGCTCTGATTATCGTCCTTCACCACAACAGTTGTCTATAGATAACAGCGATGGGGTTTATGCTGCCGCTGATCTGATATTACAGAAAGAACAAATGCTTACTGAGACCGTTACTGATAGTTCTGTGGCGCAGGAAACCTTGTTTGTGAGCGAGCCAGGGATGGTGATCCCTGGCCTTGCTGTAGGCCTGGAAAGTGGCAGGCAGTCAGAACGTTTGTCTCTCACTGAAGGAGGTGCGGTATGTGACAGGATTTCAAATGGCAGTCGGCTCACAGAAGTAGATGGTAAAATTGTCCTGGATCCCAGCACTGGATCTTTAGTGTCTGCTGACGACAGCGCAGTCGTCTCTCTCTCGCCCAGCGCAGGGGTTGATGCCTTAACAGGCTTAACACGAAGAGGTCACACTGAACACAGCCGTGAGACTGTGCCTCCAAGCCCCAGTCCGGCGCTTCTGACCACCGGCACACAGTTACCAATTCCCACACCCTCTTCCAAATTCACATCCTACCCCTACGTTGCACTTGATTCATCTCCTGGGTTAGTTGTGCCCGTGTTCCAGTCCACACCCAGCCAGCCCTCTTCCAGCAGAAGCCTGCCTACTGGTTCCACCAGCTGCTCATCCCAGGCCAGGCCATTAAAAGTGCAGTTTAACACTTACGGGTCGTTGGCTGTGTCGCCCTCTCACGTTGGTTCATCTGTCTCAACTGTCACTATTCTGTCACCCTCCCACTCCGTAACTACCAGTTCTTTTGCCAGACTGGGCACCAAAATTTCATTACCTGTTGTCATTAATGGGTATAACGCTGCGCCAGTGCAAGAGGAAATTTCAGGTGGGGTTGCGATTCCTGTTAGTGTCAGTGTCTCGAACGCTGTAGTAGAGACACGACCTCAGCTGGTTACTCAGGTAGTGCCAGGTCACACCATCCACATGGGAAGAAGCCTTGTTAGCACTAATCCAGTTTTGCTTGTCAATAGCGTCGGGCAGATTTTTCTCAAGGAGTCGGAAAACGGCACTTTCCAGGCCACCAGTGTCAGCTCCCCATCACGCGGCTGCACTAGTCAGATTTCACGGACGGTCATGGCCAGCCCGTCCTCCAGCCGCCATATCGTCACTTACAGCAGCCTTGGAGCCTCGAGGGCACAGTCCTCTGAAGTCCTGATGTCTAAAGACAAGAAGCCACGGAAAAAAAGAACTGAAATAACTCCAGGAAGCTTGGCAGCTACTATCTCAGACAGGCATGAATCCACCGCTCACGCTGGTGGTGTCTCCGTTACCCACAATCCCTCCCCGGCTCGTGTCCTTGGCCCCTCTCAGTTTCACGTTAGTCCTGTCCAAAGCAAGGTTCAGGCGCTAGGCTCTGTGCCCCTTCCACCAACCCTTTTCAAGGAGTCGAAGCCTGCAGCGGTCGGGCCGCGTCCTCACGCTCGCGTCAAACGGGTGTCGTCTCTGTCCGACCGCGCCGGTAGTAAGAAGCCGAAGTCTGACGTGAAGCTAGAGCACAGTAATGTACCGGAGGTGGGGAGCGCCAGCGGTGCCGGCAGGTGAGGCCGCGCCGGAGGAAGGGCATCGCATTCTCACTCCCGGCATGTCTGCGGCTGCCTGCTTCATGCCGGAATGTCGCTGCCTTGCTTGCAGGTCCAGCGGAGTTCGGATGAAGGCACCAAGCGTGAAGAACCTGCCGGATCGCGTGAAGCCGGAGAAGGACAGCTCGGAGGAGAAACGGTGAGCAGACGTGGCGGCAATTTCTCTCTACATCCCTGTGTCCCTGAGAGAGGTCCCCAGAAGTCCTGTGTGTTTAAAAACCCTTTACCTCTGGTTTCCAGGGCTGCTGTTTGTAGCTTTCGGTGCACACATGATACACTGACTCGTAGTAGTTAGGGAGAATGGCGACTTGCTTTGGTGACTTTGTTCTGTTTAATTCCTTGAAGGATTTTAGAATTGAGCTAAATATAATGAACAAAAAAAATCTGAATTAATCCTGCAGTAATGTTGAATGTGAATGTTAATTTTTATTAGTTGTACTTGCATAGA
Source organism: Brevimyrus niger (assembly GCA_015164015.2). Classification (NCBI taxonomy): domain Eukaryota; kingdom Metazoa; phylum Chordata; class Actinopteri; order Osteoglossiformes; family Mormyridae; genus Brevimyrus; species Brevimyrus niger. Next base: position 16,795,037 of record JAABNY020000046.1, read on the forward strand.
GATTTTTGCCCTGCAGGCATTGATTCCAGGGCTTCCTGTTTGTGCACAGTTACTATTTGCATTTGATTAGAGCTGCGTCTTGGAGCTTCTGTAGTAGAATAAAGCATGTTATAATGGGCCAGTGGGGTAACCACATGGTGACCTCGGGGATGTCCCCTGTAGAGTGTCAAGTAACTTTGTTGTGCGCCGGTTTTGACACCAATTCTGGCAGCTTCACATGTAACAGCTGCGAGAGGTTTGAGATGCACCATGTTAGTATGTTTCTTGTATACGATGCAGAATTGACCCCGGCGATCATGCATCCAGTTCGGCCCAGGGGAACCACAGCAGCCAAGCCAAAGCCTTATCCCTGGACTGCTCCAGGCGCACTGGCCCTATCGACTGGGGCAGTTACTCTGGTGGGTTTCAGCTCTGTTTGGTCTCCCCTCTCGCTGAAGTGTTTCCTTAGGCTGAAGCGGCCATCTGGTACAGCACGGTGGGATGATGTCACTGAGGGAAGCGAAAGCGAGGCTGGAGGTGCTGGTTATGCTGGATTAAAGCGACCACATGGCCCCTCCCCCCACCCCCAGTTTTTTTTTTTTTCCTCAATATAGTCATTTAATTGCAGTTTCATAAGAAGATTAAAAACCAAGAAAAAAACAAGGTCCTCCAAAAATGAAATTATTCAGCCAGTCTTTTCATGATGGTTAATTTCTTTTTCTCCGTTTTAGTTATTTTTTTTTTTTAATGAGATTCATAATATACATCCAAAGAACTAAAGAAATATTATTTACCATAGGATTTTCTTTTCAATCGCCACAAGTTAATGTCATTAGAACTTTAAAAATGTCTTGATTTGTTTTCTGAAAGAAATGATTTATCCTTAAGGAGCAGGTATTTTAATTCCCTTTTGTTTAATCGTTACACACCTCGCAAATTCGGGTGAATGTGATTCACTGTAACAGAGCCCTAATGTGCATGAAATGGACACAATGGGTGTTTAGTGTCAGCAAAACTCAGTGCTGCATTGACACGGGCATCCTCTCCTGCAGGTGCAGCATCCAGTTCTGATGAAGCGACCTCAGACCCGGAAGAGCAACAGCTCAACGGCCACGAGAGGCCGCACCTTCGCTTCCAGATCACAAGTGAAGACGGCTTCAGTGTGGAGGCCGACACCATTGAAGGTGAATAGCAGGAGCCACCTTAGGCCAGCACCGAATGCTGGGCCTGGCATCTCCAGCAGAAGGTTACATTTTTAAGAATGGTCTGCGTACCTGATCTGCGTAGCTCGGTTTGCAGCATTACCTTACCACTCTTCGCTTTTTTTTGGCCTGGAATCCCCCCTCTCCTCTGTCTGCATATGGAGTTTGCATGGTTAATTGTGAGTCAAGACATCATTCCTTTAGCATTGTAAGCCTGAACTGTTGAGACAAAGCAGGTTGGATCCATGGATTCATGGGCGTTTTTGCCAAACCCTGACCCTGCCGTCTGAATGTAGCAGTAAGACAAGCTGACCTTTCATTGTGTTTATGTCCAATACCAGTCACCGTAGTACATTTATCAGAGACTGGCTGCTGTGATATACAAGCATGAGTGTGACCTTTCTGCAGGAGGGTCGCTGGCCACAAGCCCTGACTTTCATAGCATTTCCTGCCTCATTTCATGATGCAGACTGGCTGTAGTTTAGCTTTGGTCTCACATCCATTTTTTTCCACTATTGTCTTCTCAGACTTTGAACCTGCGGCTAAGGGCGGGGGGGGCTTGTGAATTGGTAGCCACTAACCATGAATACGTGTGGCTCTGTGTCCGCAGTGGCGTGGAAGGCTGTGATTGAGGGCGTGCTGGAGGCCCGTGCAGGCTGCCTGCTCCCGCAGCTCTCCTTCATGGGCAGGAACGGGGCACGCATGCTCGGGGTCGTGCACGATGCCGTCATCTTCCTGCTGGAGCAACTCCAGGGCGCCGCTCGCTGCCGGAAGCACAGCTTCCGCTTCCACAAGCAGGAGAACCAGGAGGAGGAGCTTCCTATCAACCCTACAGGCTGCGCCCGCTCCGAGGTCTACCTGCGGTACGCCACTGGGCCGTGCTCTCGGGACGCCACTGGTATTTTGGGGTATCTTCTAGGAACAGTTTGGCAGCCAGACATACAATTCACTATTTTTTATGCAAAGATTTATTACGAGATTGATGTGTATTATCGAGTATGAATGGGTTGTTCACTTTTTTTGCTTTCCGCTTATAGAAAGTCAACTTTTGACATGTTCAACTTCCTGGCCTCCCAACACCGGCAGCTGCCAGACCCAGGGCCCTACGATGAGGAAGAGGATGACGTCCTGCTCAAGTCCACCAGGTTGTTTTAGCTTACGGAGAGCGTCTTTGACGACATCTGCCATCACAGCTCATTATTCTCAATACCTGCAACTGGCTTCCTCACTTTGGGCAGATGAGCCACTTTGGGGTGTTTTTCGATTCTGTTGATGTTTTTGTGTCATTGTCTGAATTTTTGTGAGGAAACTTCGAGTGTCCTGAAAGGCACCTTAAGATATCGTTCATTCATTGTCTGCCTTTGTCTCTGTCTGCCATGCCAGTTATTGAAGGTATTAGTTGCACTAGCATGACAGAATGTTGCTCTCCCTGCTTGCGCAGGCGTGCCACCAGCCTGGAGCTGCCCATGGCCATGCGTTTCCGGCACTTGGAGAGGACATCCAAGGAGGCTGTCGGCGTGTACAGGTGCACACGTTGGCTTTTAGCTTGCAATACGTGACATCGACAAACAGTGCCTGTGAAATCCTAAGAGTATCTTGGAGAATGCTTTAAAGAGCATGAGTGCAGACTGGAAATCGCCTGTCACACCCTTGGATGCTTCCTGACCACAGTATTATGGTTAATGCTTTGTGTTGTTATACACAAGGCGTGATGAACTGAGCCCTTTGGCGAGACCTTTAACTAACCCCAGCTGCTCCAGGGATAGTAGGTGACCCAGCTGTCTTGAGTGTACCATTCTGGATAGAAGCATCTGCTTTTTGACATGCCTTTTATAGGTTCCGCAGTAGGTCCTTGACAGTCTTTGCCAAGCAGACAGGCTCGCTATAATGGCGGCTCCCCTGCGCGTTCAGACGTAGTAACAGCCTGGTCAGAGTGAAGCATAAAAATAGCCGGTTGTATCTTGCTTTGTGTAACTTTGTGTTTTTTTTGTTTTTTTTTCCGCCCCCACCGTCAGATCTGCTATTCATGGTAGAGGCTTGTTCTGCAAGAGGAACATTGATGCAGGAGAAATGGTCATTGAGTATTCTGGCACTGTCATACGCGCAGTGCTGACAGACAAGCGCGAGAAATACTACGAGAGCAAGGTGAGCCGTCCCAGCAGAGGATGTGATTGGCTGAAGCCCAGGACAGCTGCAAACTGTCTTTGAATTAATGTATAATGTACTTGGTAATACATATAAAAAAAACATACACACGCACAACCTTTATTTTGTCTTGTAACCCTGTTAACTGTTCTGGTCTCTACAGGGCATTGGCTGTTACATGTTCCGCATGGATGACTTCGAGGTGGTGGATGCCACCATGCACGGCAACGCAGCACGCTTCATCAACCACTCCTGCGAGCCCAACTGCTACTCGCGCGTCATCAACGTGGAGGGCCAGAAGCACATCGTGATCTTTGCACTGCGCAAGATCTATCGCGGCGAGGAGCTCACTTACGACTACAAGTTCCCCATCGAGGACGCGAGCAACAAGTTGCGTTGTAACTGCGGTGCGAAGCGATGCAGGCATTTCCTCAACTAGGACCCAGACGGGCTGAATGGTTTTACACTGAGCGGAGGGGACAGGGTGGCGAAAGTGAACTATATGCAGAACAGGGCCACACAATGAATGTTTTAAATTCGGAGTGAGAGCCCCTCAGCTGTTTAGACTTCACGGTGGGGAGAATGTCTCCGCGTCCAAGGTGTGGGCGGCTTCATCAGGCACACAAACAACCCCTGCACTGTGGCCCCTGCATACAGGACTCTGTGGCATGTAACTTTTTAACCTGCCGTTTTGTCATCTTCCATTCTGTCTGCTTTCTTTAGGACATAAACTCAAAGTTCATCTGCAAAAAAATCAGCCAACAGCAGAAGTATAATTTTTTATTTTTTTTTTGCATGACAGACTGTTCTCTTAGATCTTTGCTGGTGTATCTCGGTAAATACCAAAATAGCACCAGCTATTAACACTAGACTCTGCAAAAAAACTCATTGCTTGACTTCCACCATGCTTGGGCCTCTACAATAATGTTATCCCACCATTTAAATTTTTATTAGACGTTTGTCAGGGGTGCAAGGGGTCAATCATTAGCTGCAGTACATACTTAAAATCCTGTGGTTACTAGGATATTTTGGGCTTCTAGGATTGTGTAATTTAAATATATAAAACCTTGCCATCACTTTTTTTGCAATGCTTAATACTTGTACTTTTAATTCTGTAGGCAGTTAAGAGCCCCCCCCCAAGTTTCCCTTATGATGTGAGCTTTAGTGGGGCTAGATTTCATTCTGAGGACTGAATAGTGAGGATGACCGCTGGTTTGAGGAGCTGTGACAGGCCTGCTTTGTCACTCCTCCCTTTGAGCCATGCCTTCTCTCCATGATCTCATTTTACTGACTCCGGCATCATTATCGAAGTCTAAAAATTTCAAAAGCTTAATGCCACTGTAAAAATGTACATTGTACAGCATTTTTTCTGGAAGAGCTCAGGATTACCTAATCAAAGTAGTAAAAATAAATTGTCAGAGAAGTAAGTTTTAAAAAGCACCTTATTTATAAGGAAAGCAGTGACCTTGAATCTCCAGTGAATGCAGGGAAGGATGGACCCAACGGCCAGGCTCCGCTGCCCCTGAAATGGGGTCCAGCTGACCCCGGGCCTGACTCCCCGCAGCCCCTGAAAAGGGGTCCAGCTGACCCCGGGCCTGACTCCCCGCAGCCCCTGACAAGGGGTCCAGCTGACCCCGGGCCTGACTCCCCGCAGCCCCTGAAAAGGGGTCCAGCTGACCCCGGGCCTGACTCCCCGCAGCCCCTGAAAAGGGGTCCAGCTGACTCTCCAGCACTCGTTGAGGGTCCAGCCATGAGCTGTAGCATCAAGCTGCTCAATTCTGAATGCAGTGTCCAGAAGCAAATTACATTTTAGGTTTTAAACTGCTTGTTTGTATCTTAAAGCCTGCCTGTACCTTGCGTTTAAAATCAAGTATTTGAAAAACCAATGAGATGTGAATTTTGCCCCCTCTGAGCTCGGCACTGGGGTGAGGATGGGCTGGTGTGTTATCCCCGTAAGCAGTGGGAGAATCAGGGGAAGCAACCACCTCACATTTTCCACTATTTAGGTTTGTATAGCAATACCTGTTAATTCCCAAGTTTTCTTTAACTCATACATATTACAACATTGTGTAATTCACCTTTTAGAAATGTTACAACTAGTGTGTTTCTTGGTGAGTTATTAATGTAATCTAGGACATAGGTCTTTTATTCTTTTTTTCAGACATCTGCTGTGATAGGTTCCTGGTTTTCTCTCTCTCAATGCTCAACGCACAACTGCCACAATGAGCGTGCAGGTAGGGAGGGGCCAGCCTCGGGTGGCTTTCTCCCGATTCCCAGCCGGTGTGTGCGCCTGTTCTGAGCCCTTCCATCCGCTGGGCTTCTCTCGGTCTGCTGCAGGGACTCTACCTCAGTAGGAGATAGCTGCAAATGTCTCCTCGATCTGTCTTGACTGATCTTAGTGCAGTGAGGATGCGTAATCAGTGTATCTTGCATTCTGGGGAAGTCTTAGTACTGTCAGTAAACTTGTGCACCAGTGAAGACTTATTTTAATACAAAGTCTTAAGTGAAGCTAGGTTTAGTCACCTTGTATAAAGAAACCTTGTCTGTATATAGTTGTATACAAAATTTCTAAACCTGTTAAATTTTTCTATGCACTTTTTTTATTTATGACGTTCTATGCTTAATAAAGATGTGGTTTGAAGAAAAATTTGTGTGAGAATGGATCATTTAAAATGGGTCTCTTGCCGTTGATTATTCTTAAACTTAACTGTTGTTGATTTCAAGATAATGAACAAAAAAATAACTAAAGTGTATAATGTAACATGGCACACACAATGCAACATTCAGTTTTTTCAAAAAAATACTCGACACTGCCCCCTACAGCAAACAAGTGCACATGCCATGGCACATATTTGTGCGCGCTTGTGTGTTCAACCTTTATCTGTGGGCGATATGGTGGCGTAGGTGGTCACAATGTAGCCACAAGCCCACAGAACTGCGGTGGGTTCATCCAATCTATGCTGTTATATCTAGTCCAGTATGTACAGGAACATTGTCAGAATGGAGGCTGTTGGGAATTCCGGAAACCCTTGTTAGAACTTGACAGGCACCATATCATATAACGATGTAATGTAATATAACATCTGAAAAGGGCCACATTAACCTATTTAATTGACTGATTAGTTTCTACATATAAGCCGACCTTAAAGTAAAATCATTGCTCATTTGCACCTACAAATAAACTTTCACTCGCTAACTTCATTACATTATTATCTAGTAATTCCCTTAATAGCCTTTTACATGGTAGTTTCCAAATTGTTTAACTGATTATGAGCAGTTCAAATATAGAATTCGATATTTTCGACAGTGCAATCAGAATTCAATATAAGTTTGATAGTTGTACTATTCCGTAGGTATATTGTATGTATAACCAAAGAGTGAAACTAGTTTACATCTGACGATGTCTTTTGTGCTTTGAATGAAGAAAAAAAAAACATGCGCAGCCTTCATATTCTTAAGTTTAATTTCATGACTTGTGGAGCTTTTTCTGTGTTTATTCTTTCAGGAATCTTTTAAATGACGAGGTTTGTACGTTCGCAGATGATTCATAAGTGGATTTGTTGAGAAAAAAATCCGTGGGGTCATATTACACTATCGGAATGCTTAAAATAAAATACTGTCACTGCAGTGACAGCTCTAAGAAACCAGCCTCTCAGTTCTTTACATGTTTTATAGTTTTGCTGTCTTACTATAAAGAATATGCCCAGGTTAAATCACACACCCCTTGCCTTGAAAATCTAGGTTGAACAGCTAGAAATGCAGCCGTCTTCGGAGTCGTTATACTGGTATCTAAGCTTATGCCTTAAAATAATCATAAATTTAAGCTTATTTATCAAAGCAAATCTACTAAATATAAGCCTGTAAAGACTTCTCCCTCATAATTAGAGTAAATCCACACCAAGATTTCTCTATTAAAGCCATTTAATTGTTTATAAGTGATTTACCTTTTTATTTTGTAGCGAGTACACGTAGAGTCGGTTTTTGCGTAATTACATCGAAAGCCCAGCATTTTCTAGCGCTTAGCTTGTATGTATGGCCCGTCTGTAATACGACTGCCGAACAGCCAACACAATCAGTGACCTTCATCCAAAATTTAGCGTCACAACCAAACCTCTCAGATGCCACACGCCCTATCCAATGGGAAGCCACCGGTTGAAGTTCCATCCATCCATCCATCCATGTAAACAATTCGCATAAGGTAGGGCAACACCAGCTGCCCAATGTCATTGAAGAACGCCATTTTTTGTTCTGAGCGGAGTTAGTTTGCACTGAAGCGCGTGCTAAACCACTAAACCTACCTCCAGACGTCTCTTATTCTCGCAGGAATTGAAGTGGAGATTGAAGATTGACTGAGGATTGACAGGTATTAAGCCAATCACCAATAACTTTTTGGGCAGAGTGGGCGGGCCTTAATTTCAGCACGCAGTACGCAGTTTCCTTTCCGAGCGCCCGGCGTTGCGGCTCCGTCCTCTGAGCAGAAGCGTGAGTATTTATGGCCCGACGGTTTGAATGAAAGCTAAGCGTTAAATAGGCAACACTGTCCCGAAAATATACAATTACCCTGTTAGGATTATAAATGTTGCCGGTGTACGACGGGAGTCTCAATAGCGAATGTGTTTTTTGAAAATCAATGACGTATTCAAGCCTGCTGTTCTCCGCAGTTATACTGTTGCCGCAACCTTAATGTGACTGGGGGTGCGGTTACTGCTCAGAGCCAAGTTATTATAAGAGGTCAAGCCATGCCAGGTGAATGTATGGTGTAACTAGAGTATTTTCCATTCATTGTAAAAATCGTTACTGTGGTGAACTGCGTGCCATTCGAAGAGATAAACCCAGGTTAGGGGCACAGTCATACGCATTTGACAGAAGTAAGGGATTGAAATATTCGCATTATAGTATCATAAATCACGACATGTCTGCCTGTAACGTAAGGTTAGTAGGCCAAAGCCTACTTTTTCATGAAATGTTAGTTACCAATCAGGGAAAGATATTTAAAAGCTTCGTGAGCCACTGTATGATACTAGCTGTCATTTTATTTTCCTCCTCAAT
>JAABNY020000046.1:16813087-16824989 GCA_015164015.2 Brevimyrus niger
CCCTTCCACCCGCCATTACTGTCTCCCTTCCACCCGCAATTCCTGTCTCCCTTCCACCCGCCATTCCTGTCTCCCTTCCACACGCCATTCCTGTCTCTCTTCCACCCGCCATTCCTGTCTTCCTTCCCTTCAAAAACACTTCTTTGGGATTTGCAGTCATTGGCAAGCACCATTTGGCCATTAGCAAAACACCATTACTGTGCTGTTAGGGTTGATAGTGTTTGCATTACTGGACCGGATGAGGCCTTTAATAGGGGAAACTCCCCCATTGTGATGGTTTCCCAGGCGATACATGGCTGATGGGTGACAGTGAGGCCAAGCAAGGCCTCTGGCAAGATGGAAGCCAGATGAAGCAAAAAAGGAGGCTGTTTTGGTCAAACTGCTTATGATCAGAATTAAGCCTGAGAGCAAAGAAAAAAGCATAAGAATATGGTTGTGTTGTGAATGATGGGGAAGGATAGAAGGGAAGGAAAGAGAAAAACAAATGAAGCTAAAGCGAGACTACTGAAGATTTAGATCTAAATGGCCACTAGGTGAATTATGGCTCACATCAAAACACAGTCACAATCATTGTCTTAGTAACAAGTATGATTAATTTTACTTGATCTTTCTGTTTTATCCTTCCTTACTCTTCGATTCTACGGTAGGGTTTTGTACAGAGGACAAGGAGACAGGAGTAGAGATGGGCTGTGCCGGCTTGCTAGACACCTGGGAGTCCAGATCCATTGCATCTGGACCGAGGAATGATTCAGGTGTTTTACTGACTGGGAGAGGCGGTGAGACGGCAATGGGTGCAGCTGTATGACCACTTTCTGTGCTGGTTCCACCACGTCCTCCATCTGCAGTGATTTTGCTGTGATCTGGGTCTCCTATGAGACAACAGGAAAGATTGGTGAAAACCTTACATAAAGACTGAACAAGTACTGGTTAAAAAGCAAGGGGGCATACTCACTGACCTCCACAAGAACGCAGGTACTCATGTCCTCACTGAGAGCCAACAAATGGCCATAATTTGCCGTCTTACCTTCATGGGTCTGAGTACCTTAACCCAGCAACCTTAGATGGACCCCATAAGGGATCTGAGGTGGGGACAGGTCCTCCAAAACATGAAACCCCACCCGGTGGCTACTGAAATGAAGTTTCTATATCCCAGGGTACTGTTACAATTCATCTGCATAGGTGTTAACTCTGCAGATGATAAGGATGCATTGAACATGGTTCTTTGTGCTTAACTCACCACTGGAGCCCCAAGGATCAGAAGAGGCTTCTCCTGTGGTACTGTCACCTCTCCATGGATCTGAGTCGGCAGGATGGGCAGTGGATGTACCATTTCCTCCCCAAGGATCATTGCTTGCAGGAGGGGCACTGGTGGTCTTTTCACCTCCCCAAGGATCATTGCTTGCAGGAGGAGTACAGGAGGTCACTTTACCTCCCCAAGGATCATTGCTGGCAGGAGGAGCACTCGAGGTCTCTTCACCTCCCCAAAGATCATCACTTGCAGGAGGAGCACTGGAGGTCTCTTTACCTCCCCAAGGATCATTGCTTACAGGAGGAGCACTGGAGGTCTCTTCACCTCCCCAAAGATCATTGCTTGCAGGAGGAGCACTGGAGGTCTCTTTATCTCCCCAAGGATCATTGCTTGCAGGAGGAGCACTGGAGGTCACTTTATCTCCCCAAGGATCATTGCTTGCAGGAGGAGCATTGGAGGTCTCTTTATCTCCCCAAGGATCATTGCTTGTAGGAGGAGCATTGGAGGTCTCTTTATCTCCCCAAGGATCATTGCTTACAGGAGGAGCACTGGAGGTCACTTTATCTCCCCAAGGATCATTGCTTGCAGGAGGAGCATTGGAGGTCTCTTCACCTCCCCAAGGATCGTTGCTTGCAGGAGCAGCAGTTGAGGTCTCTTTACCTCCCCAAGGGTCGTTGCTTGCAGGAGCAGCAGTGGAGGTCTCTTTACCTCCCCAAGGGTCGCTGCTTGCAGGAGCAGCAGTGGAGGTCTCTTCACCACCCCAAGGATCATTGCTTGCAGGGGGAGCAGTAGAGGTTCCATCGCCGCCCCAAGGATCATTGCTTGCAGGAGGGGATTTGGAGGGCCCATCACCTTCTTGGGTATCCACACTCCCCTTTTCTATTGCAGAAGACTAAGAGAATATGAGAGAGCATTCCCAACAGTTAAACTTCGAAGATGATTTTGATAATCCCAGCTAGCATGAGACTGATGTAGGGTGCCAGGGTTGTTACGCAATACAAAGTCTCTATTTTATAGTTCTCATCTGTCATTATTATATCATGCATACAACTTCCTCTTGTCATTGAACAGACAGAACAGAAGCCATGTATGGTAAAAGAATGAGAGCGTTTAAGCTTTGGTTCAACAACGGCTGAGAGACAGCTGCTCGTTTATGATTACATTCTCATTATGAGGGGGCTCTGACGGTCAGGCCCAGGGGATGCACATCTGGCTCAGGTTGGCCTGCATGACTTGATATTTCAGTATGATGACACCTACAGTGGCACTTTTCCCCATTCCAAATGGATATGCATTGATTATGACTTTTAGAATAAAATGAAGCAATCTCAAAGTGGGAGAAAGTGGGGAAAAGTCAGAGAATGGCCACACAATGGACACTATACGACAGCGGCAGTTTCACAAGCTCATTCCTGATCTCCAGAATACATGCCTTTTCTAAATGGTCAATAATGGATTAAAACGACATGAAATGCATCCCCTGATGGTTTACCTGTGCCGCCATTTCCTTCTTTCTGGCCATTTCAAGCTGCAGAGCAGCCACACCTCCCAGAACCCGGTCCATGTCGATAGGGCCAGCAACAGGGGCTGGCGCTGGGGTGGCAGAAGATGCTGGGGCAGGATGATATGAAGAGAACCACAACATGCCATTAGATGAACTTGCATCTATATTGGCCACTGTCTCAGAATGGCGTCTTATCTTCTACCCATCCCTCTGTCCCTCCCCATATCCACCCTCTGTTCATCTATTTTCCATATCCATTTATCTGCCCAAGCATGGAAATCCTTAATGCCAGTCTATCACAGGGCATGCCTTCCCTCGCACGGAATTACATAACTACAAGCAATCTAGAGGCGTCAATCCAGCTACTGGAAAATAACTCGTGTGAACACAAGAAGAACACATTCCCCACACAAACGGAGAGCTGCCGTCATGGAGTTCTTACTGTTGGTGGACTTGGCCATCTTCTCTTTGGTCTTCAGCGCATGGCTCCTCTCCTCCTGCAGTTTGCCGGCGTCTGTCAGTAGCACCAGTAGCTGCTTTGCTTTCTCCCTCACATTCACGCCCTGCAGAAGACCTCACACATGAATTCCACTGGATTCATTTCACTGATGCCTATCCAGTCAGGATGGAGTGGATGCACAGCCCATATGACAGGACAGACCCTGGGTGCAACGCAAGTCCCTCACAGTCACACATGCTCATACCCGCAGCCAGTAACTGATGGACTGATCTTAACTTGAAGTCATCTGTTTTATCAGAAACAGCGTGTCTTTGGTTGAGAACAGCATTCAAACTGCTCGCACACTGGCTGCAGTTGGATTCAAACACGTAAGTAATCCAGATATTTTTAATGCATTGCATATTACTTACTCAGCCCACCCTTATTGCAATGCATACCTAAAAGATATTTTACACAGCAGCACATTCATACACACTAAACTGTACCGCTGCAGATTCTTAAATCTTGACTGATCTGAGGAAAGATGTACACACTCCCTGCTGAGGTCACACTGCATATGAGCTGCCATTTATCACTTGTGAGTTAGTCAGGGAGATGATTCACGGTTTACTTTCACGTCGCTGCTAAACCAGCCACAACGCATGCACAATAAATGTACCCTTTTGGGCTGCAACATTTACAGTTAAATTAATATTTTATGCCTAAAATATGCCTATTTTGGGCATATTTTTAATCTGTTTGTTCATCATTCTGACTTCAATTCCAGGAGGAAAAGCAAAGTTCCCGATATACATTCTAAATTTGAAGGGCGAATGCAGAGTCACCAAAATGCATTTTGAAATGTAGCTTAAACAGTGGTTGGCAGTGTTCTGCTAATCTGGTAAGCCCTAAAATTAGCGAAACTAACTTTTTTTGTTAGCGGATTAGCATTTTTTGCTAACTTTGAAAACCATTAGTGGACCAATTAGCTTCCACTTAATTTTGTTCCGCTAACTGAAAAACCACAATTTTTTTTTCTGGTAAAGTGAATAAAGTTTAACAGTCAAAAACTGTTAAGTAAAAAGTTATCCGGAAAACCAAGAAATCTTACTTTGTGATAGAGGCCCCCTATTGTATTTTCTGGATTCTGATTGGCAGAGCTATAGACCAATAATGAACTGAGATCCTCCTGCCTAGTTCTGGGCCAAGCACCATCATGTTTGTAGTCCTCAAGCAGCTTTACTGAGGGTAAAATTTCAGTATGAGCCAGTAATGAAATAGTGTAGGGCTGGCCGATATCATATTGATATTGCATCACGCATGTGCAATAATCACCGGATGACAGGCACAACATTTGGCCGGACGCCAGCTTTTTGGCGCTATACCGGCATTTATTTACACCCACAATTTGTTAAGCAGTTTAGTAGTATGGCTAAAATATTAATGAGGCTTTGTATGACGCCCAAAAGTCATTATTAGTATAAATATGGCATAAATGTCAGATTTTGAACTGCAAAAAATACCACCACACCGCCAACGTCTTATTACCTTGTTTATTCACAAGATCTCCTCTTTTAAAAGATGTCATAGCTGCTCCTCTTCACCGTGACTTCAGTGCATATTGCACTGAGGTGTACTAAGCCGTAGTATACAAAACCGTGGTATACCAAAACAGTATTATGTTGTGTGCTCTGCTAAAAGAATTCAGGAAACATAAAGTTTATACAGATTACTAACTTTTGAGTATCACAAAACACATCTCATTAATCTTTAAGCCATACTACTAATCTTCTTAGCAAATTGTGGGCATAAATAAATGTCCATATAGCACCGAAAAGCTGGTGTCCGGCCAAATACTTTGTCTGTCATCTGAAGCCCTGGTGATTATTGCATATGCATGATATAATATCGATATGATATCGCCCAGCCCTAAAATAGTGCTTCTCTGCCAAAAACACTTGTATATCATAAATGGAATATAAAAAAAAAAAAAATGTATATTTATTCCAGAGACTCTATAAAATCCAACCAAACCCAACAATTAAGAGTAAGTCTTAAATATCCCCTGCTAATCACTCTAGTCTAACTGAAGGGACTTATGTGTTAAACAGGTTAAAATGTTAGCTCTCTATGTATATTTTAAGGGTTTCAGAGGCAAAAACCAAACTGAAGATAAATTCATACAATAAAAGTTAGTGTTTAGCAGTTATCTTTAGCTTCTGCTAAGTTTTTTTTTAAACTGGTTTATTAATTTAGAGTTATCGAATTAAACTTTGGAGTTAGCGGAGTAGCGGTTACTGAGGCTAATTTCTTGGGTCGCTGTGCCCACCACTGAGCCTAAATAAGGCACACAGCTCATCGCAAAGGCCCTGGAATGACCATGTGTCATGGTCCGCTCCATCCTACCCTGCCCTTCAGCCCCAGTGTGCCCAAGTACCCAGTGTGCTTCCCCTGTTACATGGACAGCAGGCTGAGCATGTGGGCCTGGGACCAGGATCTTGCTGGCCAAAGGCCAACCTCATTCGTGAGGTAAATATTAACAGTTTTTCCTGTGTTTTTGGTATTATATTTTTTGTCTTTGCTTTATGTGCCCACTTTTGATGTCCCTTGTGCCTGATTTTATTTTGTTCTGCTTAGCCGCATTTTCCTAGTTTCCCCTGGTGGTGTTAAACCTTAGTGTTTGTTAGGTTCCCTGCTTCCCAGTCGTGTTAATTGTAAGTTATTTCACCTGTGTCTTTTTTGTCCCGTGGCCTTGTTGATTAGTTATTCACACCTGTCCTTTGTTAGTCTGCGTTATTAGTGTATTTAAGTGCCTGCCTTTGTTCATTTCCGTAGCCAGTTGTTGTGGGAGGCTGTTACATTATGTTTGCTGCTGCCTGGTCGCTGCCTGTGTTGCGTTACCTTGCAAGTAATTTCTTAGCTTGTCATCTAGCCTGGTTCTCTTATCTCTGAGTTCCTTTGTGTGACTTAATGGTCTTGTGTTTAGTCACTTTCCCAGCTATTTTGACCCCTTGTGTTCCTCTTGGTTTGGGGCTTTTTCCCCATTTGTTCCTTTTATACAATAACCCCCCTGTTGTCTTGTAGCCACTAAGTAGACCGTCCCCCCTCTTCTCCCACCTGCCCCATGACACCATCTGCTCTTCGTGTATTAGGTTAGGGGCTTTGCTACAGGAGCCGCAGACGTGTCGAGCCCAGGCTCGAACCGTGAGCTCCTGACCACAGGCTTGGCCTGCTGAGCTTCCAGCGCATGTAGTCATTTAAGGGCCCTTTCACTGATGGAAAAGGGTAACATGTTTTTTGCACAAGTTAAAATAGTTTAAATTTTCCTTGTTTTGGATTTCAAATTGTCATTCAGTCCAACAGCAGATGTTGTCTGGTCGCTTATTGACTGAGATACTTTAGTCTCCATTGACGTGAAGCATTTGCTGCTTTGTTGTTGCTGAGGGGGCCCAGTGATCTTGGAAGTTCTTGGGACCTCAGCCGACAGGTGAAATACAAGATTGCTGTGTTTTGAAGTTTCATGTTTATCACTAAAACTCAGTTGTGTCCAGTGCTGCCCATGATCCCGTTTTGGTGGGACAGCGGTGCGCGGTGAGCTACCTGATCCTTGCTGTCCTTGTCAATGTACTGGAACTCCGTGAGGTACTGGATAACAGAAATGTTCTCCTGGCATTGCTGGGCCACTCGGTCTGAGCCGGTCTTGACCATACACTCCAGAAGAGTCAGGGCCTGAAGCGGGACCACACCAACGAGAAGCGTGTCACCATAAATCGAGCCTTTAACTCATTTTCATATGATCACATCTGTACTACTTTTGCTGCAATAAGTCAATATTTCAGGTACTTTTCTGTGGTCTTGTGAGTTAATGCTTATTGTTACCTTACACATTTGTTAGCTGAATAACAAACACTCGCGCACGTTCAAAATGTATCATGTGCTTTATGTAGAAGTGTTTTGCTTTTCAAGAAATTTCTAAATCGACGTATGAACCCAAACAGAATTTGTACAGAGATTCAATAATTAATTCTTTATTGTCACTGTACCCCAAGTGCCAAAACTCAAGACAGGACAAGACATGTGACATTTAACAATATGTACGGAATACAGAGCTGTCTCTCCCACAGCGATGACATGAAGCTCCCGGAATCAGTAGGTGATCAGGAGCAGCAGGACTGTCTCCCTGCCAGCGACCGGCACTCGCCTTATAAACATGCCTCCAGTTCTTTCCCTGGTCGCTGAGTCTCTTCCAGAGCATGTTCATGATCTCAGACAGGGCCACCACGTTGTAGGTGAGGTCCGAGATTTCGCACATCAGAGAGCTGGATGGACCCCATGGGTCGTTGGATGTTGCTTCTCTAACCTAAACCCAGCGGGGAGCAGGTGAGGGGTGGGGGTTCAGAGCAGTACAGTGACCTGTGGTTCTCTGCTGCTTCCTTTAACACAGCTGCACATTGGCTAAGTGAGAATGGAGGGCGATCACTCTGAAGAGAAGAGTCTCCTCTCACCTTGATTTCTGCCTCAGAGAAGTTCTGAACGATGTTCTTCAGCTGACGCCGTAGCATTGAAGTCGACATGGTAACAGTCAGGCTTTCTCTGTATCCTGAAAAATGTCCCAGAGCAACATCAAAGGACATGTTTCCTTTGTGTTTAGTACAATAATGGAAAAAATACAATTAATCTCCTATGACTTTTTCACAATAGCACAGTAAAATAACACACCTGAATGACAGTTGAATCATAAAGGTACAAGAGATACCAAGTATAATCAAAAACTGTTTGACCTGAAGGACATGGATTTTGGGAGTAGCATTGTTCTATCTCTTACAGAGTACTCAACTCAACCCAGTCCAGTCTGTATATTACAGAATACCCAAACCAATCCTATCTGTCTCTTGCAGAGTATTTGGTACCAGTCCTGTCTGTTTTTCACATAGAACCCAAACCAGTCCTATTTGTCTCTTACAGAGTATTCAAATCAGTAAGAAATTCCGTACGGTAACAAAATGCAAAGCAGCAAGGGAGTCACTAAGCTAAAGGGTGTCTCGAGGCCAAGGCACGATAAAAAGGCACAAATCCTAATGCATTTGTAATTACGGCAAAGAGATGAACCGAGTCTAAACCGAACTCCAATTCAAGGATAAGCTATTTGTGGTCAAACTAATTTTACTGTTCTTTGTATTTGGAAACAATTCCACAGACAAACTCGGACATTTGCCCGAGCAGCTAAACAATTCAAAATAAAAAAAGCGCAGTGTGCCGTCCTCTGTCTGCAGTAGGCCTATAATGCACACGCGTATATTAAATATTCATCTGCTGTTCCTTCGCTGTATATGTCTGACGGGGATGGCAGAAGTGTGGTCAAGCAAATTATGTTCATAAATATGATAGTGCCAGGACATTTTACTTACATAAAACTGATAACGTATACAGTTTTTAAAATTATTTTTAAAACTGCATGCATAATATGCAGAATCATCGGCTCTATTCACATGGAGCACCTAGAGAATAAAATCATCATCGATGCTGGATCACATTCAACGTATCACAGAGATATGCGTATACACTGCGTAACATAATTACACAACATGACACAATACGACAATACTGAGATAAGCAAGCAATCTGTGTTGAATCCGTATTTACAATCACAGTCACCGCTCCCTGTCACTGTATGAGCGCCTAAATAGGTTCAAATTACGATATTTAAAAATTGTGTGGCCGCGTATAAAAGCGACGTGAAACAGCATTCATGGGCATATCCTATCGATCGTCCAAATCCACGATCCCTACCCCTTATTATGACCATTGCAACTGAAACGGTAAAACCCAGCAAAATTCTAATATATAAACACGAAAACTCTGCTACCCCACCTCAAGCTTATCAGGTAGTCAGATCTACGACCAAAACGGCCCCAGCAGTGAGATGCCGGCGGGGGCTTTATCCGTCTCACTAGGTGTTTCAGCACCAGCGTGCTGTCCCCTTTCTGCAGGGCAAAGCACAGGGAGACACCCGGCGTTAGCGAATAGCGCAAAATGGCAAAAAAATACCTCACTATCTCACCTTTTGTTTGGCGATCATATAAGATATAATAATACACATTTAGCTACACTCTCTTGCTTACCCATGTACGGGTGAATGAGATGCTGGCGGTACTAAGCCTTCCCCTTCCGCTCACGCCGGAAAGACTACGAGCAAACCACCGCTTCGTATCTTACAGAATAAGCGCAACGTGCGAGGGCAGGCATTGTAAGATCAGGATAAGATAAAGAACAAGAGGGTTCCCACCATCTCAGGGGAGCGCTCGGGAACAGCTGGCTATCATACAGATAATCTTTGGCATGCACACAAATCAGTGCACTTATGTCATTTCGTGATCCTTCTTAATTAGTAAATAAAAATCGAGCAATTTTTATATTGAGAATTAGGAACAGGACAGAATTGAATAAAAAAAACGTTAAAGTGTAAATACAGCAAGTGCACACCACCTGTTTTATGTAGTAATTGTGCCAGGGCTCTGTGAAGTTTTAGGTATTTGCTCCAGAGCCACTGCCTGCTTCCTGACTTGCCTGTACCAGTGTGTCACCGATGATTAATCAGCCGGTGTACTACTGGCTGGTTGGCTTCTGTTTTGGGTCTAGTGATTTTTCTGGTTTAGCGTTGTATATTAGTGGCATTTGGACTGTGTGTGAACTACAAACTACAATCTTATTATCTTGCATCTGTCGTTTTCTTTCTGTCACTGATCAGTCTATTGCCTGTGCTAAGGAATTCAATTTTGGGTTTCTGTCTGAAAACAAACTTGGTGCTTTTGTTTTGTACTTGTCTAATAATTATACCAGCACATCATTTATAAATCAGTACTAAAAACTGCTGTTGTGTTATTTTGGTGATGTGAATATGATGAATTGTTATAGAGGTGTTATCACTCTTAATTTCAGCAGTTCTGCTCCTGACACTCCTTAAGAGCATTTCACACATTCACTCCCCCTGCATTTTGCCCACCGAGACCGGCCCACAGAGGCGCCATATCCAATGCATTCCATGCCAACCTAGTTTTCTTGGACAGTTAAATTTGCTAGATATCATACCTGCATCATTCCTTCTGGCCCGATCATCGGTTTCTGAAATCGTTCAATTCTTGGGAGTCGCCATCACCAACAAACTCAAATGACCACATGACCCCCTCAGCAATCTTTATGAAGGTCCGTTTGGGCAAGTTCCGAATACTATCATCTTTTACAGACACATTATAAAATCCATCCTCAAAAGTTGCATCACGTCTTGAGCTGCTTGAGTAAGTACAAAACAAAGGGAGCACTGTAGGGGGCGCCAAAGAAACCTCAGGTCATTACAGTATGAACCCGCCACCCCCTCGCCGAGCCACCACTAACGGCCTTAGAAAGGCGGACAGCGTCATAAAAGACGTCAGCCCCCAGCTCAGCCGGCTTGATATGCTCCAAACGCCAGCACGATCGGACATTTGAAACTGTATTCCCAGATTCTATACTTCTGTCATGTGTACAAGTAAACATAAAATGTTTCTTATAGCTGTGATGCAACATATTGCAATTTCTTTATTACTGAGGCGTATAACAAATTTACTATGCCATACAACTATTTACAACTTTTTTATAATCACATTCAATCCAAATTTTTATAGTCATTGCAAGATCAATCTGACGCTATGGCTGGGATGGCAGTCCATCAGAGAAATACAAACATGCAGAATTGGACATATAAAGGGCACTATTTGCCTAAAATACATGTGTGGAGCCAAACAGGGCAAAGCAGCGCCCCCTAGATCGACAAATGAGATATAAGCATCAGCGAAGACGATAAAGGTTTCCGATCCCAATTAGGTGTACCTCATGTTCTGCCGAGGCTGTAAGGGTAGAGCCTGCAGATCAGACTTGTTAGACGACTTACTCCCGATGGGTAAGAACAAATGCCTGGTATTTTACTTCAAGTCCTTAAAGCATTTGAGTCTTATCTGGGAGTATCATTTATCGCCAAGCTGCTTGACATAGAACGGTCACTGCAGTTTTCAGTCTAGTAAAGTGTAAAGCTCAGCAGATGTAATCGTGCAATAAAAGAAAATAAATCACAAAAATATACACAATATTTATATATTTACTTTTTTTTGTAGAAAGACAACTCTGTCCTGCAGTTCAGCGTTATTACCTTGTAGTGGTGTCTAATATCGTATATGATATTCAGCTGCAGATGAAACGGAAGCAAGATGGTTTCTCCTAAGAAACGGAATTTTATTCACAGTAAAAACAGACCGACCTTATAAAGGGTAAAGGTAAAAAGCACACTAAATAAGGTAGCAAAATGAAGAAAAGGGCATGACTGACGTGTCTATTAAACTTCCTTGCGCCCAGAGATACAGACTTAGCTGAATAAGACGCTATGCAGCTGTGCACTCCTGCGAGGAGCTGTCCACGAGCCGCAGTCCTGATCCGCTCTCATTCTTGTTTACCATCCATCCATTTTCTGTAACCGCTTATACTATTCAGGGTAGTGGGGAGTCCGAAGCCTATCCCAGAGGCTGCGGGCACAAGGCAGGAAACAACCCAGGATGGGGCGCTAACAGTGCCGTATCCACCATTGAGAACACCGAGGTCATGTGCTCGGTATTTTTTCCCGAAATTTCAAATTAGTCAAAGCTGAAATCCAGCAGTGATGATCAATGCCAAACACAGAACC
>JAABNY020000046.1:16825089-16842291 GCA_015164015.2 Brevimyrus niger
TCCGCCTCTATCTGTCTTTGCAGGCAGCGGCACTTGACGTCACGTTACGCTACAGATTCAGAGAGTCGGGAAAGCCGACAAACTGATTGTATGTTTTTTTCACGTAACATCGTAGTGTGGTCTTCAGCGAAATGCAGACATTAATAACTTGCATCAAGCTAAATTAAGTTTTAAAAAGCCAACAACAGAAGGGCAGGGAAAGAGTAGGAGAGAAGGTGACCCTGTGTGTGTCAGTGGCAGACTGTTCAGCGCTGTTAAGCGCTAAGTTTTATTTGTCATTAGAATATCGAGAAACACACAAAACTACGTCGTTACATATTTATTTTCCGTTTTTTATATATACCCGAAAGGGAAGCAAGTGAAACAAATAACAGAGTAGCGGGAAGAAGCGGTAATTATTTGTGTGTGTGTCTGTGTGTGTGTGTGGGGGGGTGGGTCTGAAAAAAATTACCTCGGTATTTGAAAAATCCTGGCTACGGCCCTGGGCGCTAACCCATCGCAGGGCACACTCACACACCAGTCACTCACACACAGATAACACATGGATAATTATAACTACAGCATAATTCATACTTTTATGCATACGATGATATAAAGATACCCCGAATTGTATATTTATACAGATATTTCGTGCTATGGTGCCCACCTAGGGGCGTGCGTCTGTCTGTGTCTGTCTGTCTGTGTTTGCGGCTTGTACTGAATCAGGGAAGTGTAAATGTGCACTAAGACTCGAGTGACGTTGCCGATTAATATCATTATGTAATGGTTTATAAGACCCAGCCTCCTAAAATATTAAATATTCTTATGCATCGTGTTAAGAATAGTCTAATATTTGAATGTAAGTCGTAATCGTTGGGGAAATTACAAAGCAGCGGCTCTGAGTCAGGCTATATTTGGTCACATGTTGCAAATCAGCTGAAATGGCAGGACTATGTATGGATAGTATCAATCAGTGAGAAGCCTGGCTTACTATCCTCCAGGTGTCTGTGTCGGAAATCAGACGAAAATCAGATATCCATCACTGCTGTCCTCAAGGTCGCGCGCGTAGAGCATCGAGGGGGACGCACTGTGGTTAGATTCCCAGATGAAGATTTGATGAGGGGAGTGACTGCGCAGTAATACGTAACACTATATAGGCCTATGTCACGGGATGCTCTGCAAAACTGGGCAAGGGCATTCAGAGAAAAAATAGGATGCGTACGTGTCGCTTTGGGGGTACCTTTGCTCAATTGGGAAACGATCGAGGTTCTTCGTTGGGTACGTGCAGCTCTGGACGGCTACTGGATAAAACGAGAGGCGATCGCTGCTTGGTAACAGTACTGAGCCAGACGGGATTGTAAAAGACAAGAATTCAGCATTCGGAGACATTTCACAAAATACCGTGAGTGCAGAATATTAAACAGAATATTATCATGGCTATAGATTTTTTACCAGAACAATACATATACGTTATATTAAAAATAATAATGAAACCGAGTATTTTACCGAGGTATGCCATCATAAAAACAAGATTGAATTGCGGCGCATATGAAAAATGTAAGAGAAATGTATTTCGGTTGTCATAGCTACGCTTGAAATGTACAATATTCTACGGATAGAAATAATTGAGAAATATCAGTAATATGTGATATTTGACATTGTGTAATATCTGAGATTATAACAAATCATCACTAATGTTTATTTGTGATATTTATTAATTAATTATAATTTAGTAATTTTTTTATATTGGACCACAGATATCAGCTTCATTGTAACACCAACATTTATCAATCATATTTAATTGGTGTCCAGTGATATCCACATTTTCATAGAATATTTAAATTTTATTATTGATTTTACTGAGCTATGAATATAAAGAGTAAATGCAGATTTGGAATGAAGTGGACAGGACCTCTAACCCTGCACTGGAATATTTCTTGGTAACATCTGTATTTATGCACAGCTGGATTTTGTACAGACCAGAGAGATTCTGAGAACACGCTAAGGGAACATTCCGGATTCTGCTAAAGACTTAACCTTAAAAATGGACGGTCAGAAGGTAGGCATTTCATTATTCTGTTCTTCTTCACCATATTCTCAGGACTAGACTATCGCATTAAATAATGTGCTCTTTTCTTTGATAAGCCACTGCAACACAATGGTCTTGTTATGTGTATTTTGTCAGGATGATTGTATTTCAGAAAAAGATACAGGTTGAGTTGGGCAAGTTAAACTAACTTGTACAGTCTGTCTGCGGGGTGTCTGTTTGCTGGGTGTGTCCCCCTGATTTGCCTCGTGCTCTATGTGATATTGTCGTGCACGCTGTTCACATCTGGTTTCAGATCAGCCCTCCAGATACTACGCAGCAAACTGATAGTATTTGTGAAGCATATTTAACAAATGACTGCATGTGCAGAATCCAGATAATCTTAATGACCAGACCCTGACCACTTTTTCTCATTTTAATGATTAGTGTTAAATATTTTTTGATAACAAATAAGTCACTGTCTTAAAGATTGGCATTAGTGGAGGTGAATAAGTCAACTGTAGCAGAACTATTTAAGAGACACATAAAACATATTAAAAAATATGACTGCAGTGTTTTTCAGTGTTATACAGTCTGCTATCAAGAACTGTGACAGCAGGTTAAGTTCAGAGACAATGAAAAGATATTTCTGCTGTAGGTATAGTGAGAATAGTAGTTGGAGGCTGGGTATGTAATGACTGGACGCTGTTGATATGGCTCTTGGACGGGCTCAGTATGACCCAGACCTTATACTGTGTGCATTATGTCATGAATCGTGTGTCTGGGTGCTTGTGATGTTCTGTAAACTTTGCAACAGTTGGTCCTGAACTGGAATTAGAAGAATGAAAACTATGTCTGACGTGGTTCCGGCACTTATTGGAGGACTGAACTGATTGTTGGAGTGGATACTAAAGTGATGCATGTTCATTTATAACTGCAGCTGAGTGGATAGATGCCTATTTCTAATTGCTAATTCTAACTGCTAAGTGGGAAGTCGATCTTGATAGACTTTGGAAACATCCATTAAGTAGCAATACATTTATAATGTGCTGTTTGGACAAGGTAACTGGGTAAATGGCATAACTAGGTAACTAGAATGACCTGCTGACTGTTATTAGACATTGGTGATCTTATTTCTGATAGTGAGAATTTTGTCTGAGATAATGACAGCTCTGATTTGTACTTGCATAACTGGTGTAGCGTAATTAAATTAAAGTAGATTTATTAGACCCATTAGCGCAGGTTTCAGGTTGTTAAATTGCCACCAGTTTGTAAGCAGTCACCAGTGAGGAGTCTTTCCTGTTCATCGTCTTTCATTGCCGAAGACCAGTTCCAATACTAATAACAGAAGTAAAGAGGATGGTAAAAATCCCTGGATGTTGCTCTTGCTCCGCCCAAATATCAAAGAAACATCAGTTGCATCCTCACTGAATGAGACCCATCCCATGATTCACTGAGCCCCAGGTTCATTCTTGGAAGGCAAGTTAGTAAGACTGTCCTGCCAAGACCATGAGAACAATGTTTGCATTCTTGGTTTTAAGAAACACCCATTGATTTTGATCGTAACTCAAAAATCAGTTTGTTATATATAGTTAATAGTTCGTTATTTAACATATTTGCTATAAATTTTCAAAGAAAACGGAACATTCTGGAGTGGGCCTTATACATGTAAACAAAAGAATCTTTGATATGAATAAAAATAAATCTCTGAATTTGAATATTCATTGGAACTTATTGGCCACAACTAAAACAAAGACCCTCAATATTAAATACTTATTTATGGTGCCTTAGGTAATTATTATTATAATTTAAATTATGCGGTTATTAAAAATGTTATAAAATCCCATTGCTACATATTCTTACACGTTTAAATTTACATACATACCAGTTTGTGAGATGAAGTTTTTCAGAAATGTTTGCATAAATAATTTGGCAGGTTAATATTTTTAACAGATGCATGTTTGCAAAATCGCAATCATGAATTAAACAATAATGTTTTGAACCATTGTTGTCTTGGTAACTGCATCTGTTTTCCAAGGCTGGTCAGCTGTATTGATATAATTTTCAGTGAGTCATGCTGAGCTGGCAGACAGAGCAAGGACAGGAGGGCGGGGCCTAAGCGGGGAAGGTGAAAGAATAAGCTAATGGTAGATTGCTGATGTGTTTGGCACGCTAGCGACTGTCTACTCCGCCATTAACGTACTATATATGCTATGCTTTCCAAATGTTACTTATTCATTGTAATATGGTGTTATAATACTTTATGTGAAATCGATACGTGTGTTATATAGTACCAGCCGAATATCTGCACACACTTGTTTCAAATGCATTTATCTCTATTTCTGCCATGTTACTCACCTTATAGTAGAAGGCCTTGGGGCAATGCAGTAATACATCTACACTGAATAGCAGGCTGCTTCCAGAATCATAGTTACTCAGACTGCAGCACACAAGAAAACGGTGAAGCAGGAGATACTGCCAGCTAGAGTGGAAGCATCTTTCTAATGTCAGAGACGACAGTCACCTCAGCCGGCAGTGCCTCATAAATCAGAGGATGACCTCAAGTGACCTTCAAAATGAATGGGAAATATTAAGCGGTGTGAAGTGCACTCTGCTAGGACAATTCATAGCAGCCTCCTAGAAGCAGGACTGAAGACCCATGAAGCAAGAAGCCCTTCATTAACGGGAAACAGAGAAGAATCAGAATAGAGTTTGCAAAAAGGTGTACGTTTTACACAGGTGCATACCCATGAACTAAGAAATAAATTAAACTGAACATTTTGCCGTGATCTCTTAATTTTTTTCCAGAGCTGTATGTACACACAGTGCCAGTGACAGGACACACCAAACTGCCTCCGAAGGAGAGTGATAGTGTTGCATCACATGACCTGGTCACCGGACCTAAACACCGTAGGAATGGTTTTGGAGGAGTTCGGCTAGAGAGTAAATGAAAAGCAGCCAAACGAGTGCTCAGGACGTATGTGGGACCTCCTTCAGGACAGCTGGGAAAGCATCCACCTCATGGAACTGGTGTAGAGGAGAATGTAGGGGCAGACAGTCCCTGGAGCATTTGGGGTTAAGGGCCTTTGCTCAAGGGCTCAGTGGTGGAATCACTCTGCCAACCCTGGGATTTGAACCAGCAACCTTCTGAGTCAACCCACAGAGCTACCCCCCAAAAAATTATTATTTATTTTTTTTGCATAATACGTTTTTGGTCAGCTGTAGTGAGCTGTAATATAACACAACTGTATTCTGTCTGAACGCCTCCCTGCCCCCTGGTCCCCATGAATTCCCAGAAACAGCAGGTGACGTGCTACCTCGTCTTCTCTGTATCCATCGTGGTCATCGGCTCTCTGCAGTTTGGCTACAACACTGGGGTCATCAATGCCCCGGAGCAGGTGAGGTTTACCTTCTGCCCAATACTACCAATACTACTACTATATACTACTACCACTACTACTACTACTAATAATAATAGGTTTCCATTGTTGTTATGCATTACGTCTTAGCTTTATTCTGGGATACTTTTGGAGATGGTGTTCATGCTCTGTCCATTAAGCTGGTTGATTCTGCTGAATGGTCTGGTCTGCGCTGAGTGTCGGTCTGTATGTGCACCTCAGAAACTGCGAGCCTTCTTCAACAGCACCTGGGTGGGGCGCTATGGCCAGCCCATCAGCCCCGGGATGTGCACGCTGATCTGGAGCCTGTCAGTGGCCATCTTCAGCGTGGGCGGCATGGCGGGATCCTTCAGCGTGGGCGTCATGGCAAACACCTTCGGCCGGTGAGTGCTGCCCTCATGGGGCAGCGTAAACCTGCAGATAATATCCGACACAGAGCGCGTCTGACATCCTGCCCCTGCGTCTGTCCCTTTGCGTCCCCAGGCGGAATTCCATGCTGATTATCAATGTCCTGGCCCTGATTGGTGCAGTCCTGATGGGGCTGTCCACTCTCTGCGACTCCTTCGAGATGGTGATAGCAGGGAGGTTGGTGATTGGCCTGTTCTGTGGCCTGTGCACGGGCCTGACTCCCATGTATGTGGGTGAGGTAGCCCCCACCGCCCTCCGCGGAGCCTTCGGGACTCTGCACCAGCTGGGAGTCGTGGTGGGGATCCTGATTGCACAGGTGCGGCGTTCATGCGGAGTGACTGGTGATTCTTTGTTTAGATGTCTGATGTTTTCTGCTGGTCTGCAATGGCTGGTGTGAATTCAGCTTCTCATTCCACCTGATAAGGGCGCACGTTGAAGTCTGTTGTGTGTAGCATAGACTGACCCTGAGGTGCAGTCTGTTGACATTGAGACCCCCGAAGCTCAGGGTGTTCCCGGTGCCCTCCGTCTTTGGACCCCATCAGATGTCCCTGTTCTGCCTGCAGATTTTCGGCTTGGAGGCCCTGCTCGGTTCGGAGACGCTCTGGCCGGTGCTTCTAGCCCTGACTGCCGTTCCAGCCCTGATCCAGAGTCTGCTGCTGCCCTTCTGTCCCGAGAGTCCGAGATTCCTGCTCATCAACAGGAACCAGGAGGAACTCGCTCGCAAAGGTGTGCCTGCACTTCCTGCCCGGTTGTTGCTCTAAGGAAACACATTTTCTGAGCCTCTGCCAAATGCAGAGATTCAAACATGCTTAAAACCCATTGATAAATATCCCTCATGAAGCAGCAGTCTGTTTATGTGTCCGTGATGCTCTGACATCAGACAAGCCTTGTTGGTATTTAAATGGAAATTTTCTATATTCTAACTGTGTGATAACAGTGTGAGGGGTAGTTGCCTTGTTTCATGTGAAATATACCTTTACTTTACCTATGGTTTTCTCAATATTCACATGACCAAAAACAAATCAAATCCAAACTTTATTTTTGCTTTTGATTGCCATAATCTATGGCCTCCAGCCCCATATATTTGTTCGGATATGGTCCTGCAGACCTGGGCTCCCATCTCGGGCACAGGGAATAAGGCAGCCGTTCCAGTCCCCAGCAGTGCACCGGTACTGTTTGTCAGTGGAAAAGGCAAAAAACTTTTGCTGATTCTCTCAATTCCCAGAGTCTGGGCCAATTTTCTTTAGTATAACTATGTTCTGGACAATAAAGATCTATATAATCGCTGTAATCCCCCTGAGTCTATAGGAACTCTAGTATGAAACTGCAGTAGTTTATGAAAACGACCTTTAACCTGATGTTGTCATGGGTTCCATGTGTGCTGTTTTATGTTTAACTGCTGAGCTTTGTGTATAATCACTTCCTGTTTCTGTTGTGTGCCCCTCCCCCAACTCCTGTTATTTCCTGTTAAGGGCGGAGGTACATCTAGGAAGTACACAGTTCATGAGAAAGAAAGGTCAAAGAAGCATTGTATTGCTATTATGGTTGGCAATATTCCCGATGTGAATCTGCTGGCTGAGGTTGTCTGAACGCACAGCCTGAATGAATGCCCTTGGAACTGCGGCGGGCCGTCACCCAGCCTGAAGGCCATGTCTGAATGCCATGTCTGAATGCACGGTCACGTCTTCTCTCTGAATACCTTACCCGAAAGATCTGTCAAAGAACATGCCTTGTCTTGTTGAAATATCCTACCTGTAACTGGTGCTTAGAGCCCGGTTGAACCACCTTGCTTGTGTGAATGCCCTGCCTGGAATGCCGAATCCAAATGATTCCGTTGGGATGCCATGCTGAATGATGGTTTCCTCTTTTGGAATGAAGTTAAGTGGAAAGTATTGCTCTCTTCAGATCAGTGTCGGGTTTGTTTATCCCCTAAGGAAAGTTGCAGTGGTATCTGTGTCCTTTTGGTTTCTTGTAGACAAATGTGTCATCACAAGGAACACAAAAAGCAGACTTGTAATGGTAGCATTTGCGTCAATTTATCCACTTTCACAATGTCAACAAAGTACTGCATGGACTATTGTAACTGCAGACATCTTAAAATGGGACTCTGATATCAATTTTTTTTTATATAAACTTTTTGCTCATTTAAAATATTTTAAATTAAATTTTCATTTTTGGGGGTGTAAAACTCATCCATGACTGTAATAGCAGAATCTGGGCACTCATTCCCAGTTAACAGAGTCAGGGCTGTCTGCTCTTATTAATAACAGCTGCTGTTTTATGCGTAATCCCGCGTCATTTTGAAATAGTTGGCTCCCTGTGTGGTAACCGCCTCCCGTCTTCTCGCTGTGGCTCAGCCCTCGTGAGGTTGCGTGGTTGTGACGACGTCAGCGAGGACATGCAGGAGATGAAGGAGGAAAGCATGAAGATGGCCATGGAGAAGAAGGTGACCATACTCGAACTCTTCCGCTCCCCGCTGTACCGGCAGCCCCTTGTCATCGCCATCATGCTGCAGCTTTCCCAGCAGCTCTCCGGGATTAATGCCGTAAGCGCGTCCGTCACCCAAGACTAATGCTACTGTCTTTAAGGATGTACCTGTTTTCTGGAGGGAGATGGACCAGTTAGACCAAAGGACAGAGTACATTTCAGACATCTAACCCTACAGCTATACACCTGAGATGAGTTTAGTTTAGAAAGCAAATGCAAATGCTTTTGACTGGGAATGAAGTCGACAGCAGGTTGATTCCATTTCCTCATTCTTCTTCTGCTCCTTTCTTTCCTCCCCTCCATTCATCCTCCGCCTCTCAGGTCTTTTATTACTCAACCGGCATTTTTGAGTCTGCTGGAGTGACCAAACCCATCTACGCCACCATCGGAGCTGGGGCGGTCAACACCGTCTTCACCGTGGTATCGGTACGGATGCAGACTGCCGTACTTGTCGGCTTTGACCACCCTGTTCCATGCACCGCCGAATCCCTCAGAGTCATTCCTAATGCAGCAAAACGTGCAGTGCGATGGCAGGACTAAAGGCAAAGGATAAATCTCGTCACTGGATTTTTTGCTTTGTTTCTTCTTTTCTTGCCAGCTGTTTCTTGTGGAGAGGGCGGGTCGCAGAACTCTCCATCTTCTCGGTCTGGCCGGCATGGCAGTCAGCGCCCTGCTCCTGACTATCGCATTACTATTGGTGGGTCAATTGTCATCTTTTTCTATACTGCAATGTATTTTTTACTTATTTTCTGTTATTTTCATTGAATCACATCGTTGTCCCTGCATTAATTTTAAAAGCGAGTCTGCCGTAGCCCATACGTCCGCAGAAGTAACAGCGTCCCCACGCCTTTCTTTGAGCAGAAGGACATAGCGTCTCTGAGTTACCTCAGCATCGTGGCAGTCTTCGCCTTCGTGGCCATGTTCGAGATGGGGCCGGGGCCCATTCCCTGGTTCATCGTGGCTGAGCTGTTCTCCCAGGGGCCTCGACCGGCCGCCATGGCTGTAGCCGGCTGCTCCAACTGGACGTCCAACTTCCTTGTAGGGATCAGCTTCCCCAAGCTGGTGGTGAGCTTTCGTTCGCACGCTCTCAGTCATTTCTACTCACCGATACATTCCGTTTATTCACTAGTGTTTTCATTCATGTGTCTGGTGAAGCAGACGTTTTTGTGTCCGTGACCCTTTTTGTTCTCATCCGCTCCTTTCTCTCTGTGGCTTATTTCCAGGAATGGTGCGGCCCTTACGTCTTCATCATCTTCATGGTCTTCCTCATCATCTTCTTCGTCTTCACCTACTTCCGGGTTCCTGAGACTAAGGGGCGGACCTTCGAAGACATCGCCCGTGGATTCAGTGGTTCCGCCAACCCCACCACTGGCCTGGCCCAGCCCCTCCCACAGCGGGATGAATCCACCCTGTCCGCTTCTCCTACGAAGGAGAAGGTTCCCTTAGAGGATGTGCCAGCCGAGGACATGACAGAAACACCTCAGAAGCCCAGCAGCAGCACATAGGAAAGCCAGTCTACTGTCAGGCCCGTAAGGTGACAGTCAGTGTAACGAGGAATGGAGACGCGTGTTTTTTGTTGCTTATTTTTTTGCGTTTTTTTGTCGTCCGTAAATGTCCGTGGAATTTGAATGTTAAATATGCATAAGTGGAAGAGAAAAGAGTTTAGCTTTCGATATGTGCAGATTGGATAGTCTAGTGTTTTAATGAGAAATATTTATGACTTTATTTTGTGTTTAATGTGTACATATAGTTTGAGTTTTGTTCATTTACAGGTGTAAATTTGTTTATAATTAAGTTACATTTATTACAACATTTTTATGCATCAGCAACACCAACATATCCATTAGCTCACTGCAATCATTGCTGTTTGTTATTTTCTTTTCCATACTTAAAATTACAGATGCTCCTCTACTTACGAACTTTCAGACATACAAACGAAGAGAACTGTAAGTCAAAATTGTGTTCGTTGGGCTCCCGCTTCCTGTGCACAACATCAATTTTTTTTTTTCTGCGCACCAATTCCGCCACGTACAACTTCTGGCCGCTACACCCACCATGCAGTAGCGTAGCGTGCGGACTCCCAGCATCCTAGTTCTTTGTACTTGCGTCTACCCTTAAAATTATGTCGAATAATGACCTACGAACATTTTAAGTTACGAAAGGCCGTACTTTTCAGAAACAGTAGTAACACTGGTCTCGGCTGATGTCTGAAATACTGCCTCAGTATGTATTTTCCAAGCACCTTTGCAAACGCACGAGCTATCCTGGGAGATTCATTCTTACAGTGTATGTGTCAGTGACTTTCATACAGTATGTGTTGCGTTTTTCACATTAAATCAGATATTTTAACAGCCCAAAGCCAGTGATGCACGAGTGCGGGTTTCTCACCACATTAGCAGTAAATTTGTCCATTCAGATTTAGCTGCGTTTTTCCACAGTGGTGTTCATTCACTTACCATATAGATTTAATTTTCAGAGGGTTACTCGAAGGAACTTAGAAATGCTCCTTTATGGCTAAATGACACAAAATGTTATTACCAGTGACTGTAGATTTTAGAATAAAATACATATACAGAAACCTTTCCCTTGCACTTTAGTAGCAGAATGTATGTAAAATCTCAACACAGCTTAAGTATATCATAGCAGTGGGGGGTGCCTACAGATACAGGGCCTCAGCATTCAGGGTAAGCAGCAGCTTCTATCATTCAGCTGAACCTATTCAAACCAAAATAGATGTTTTTATTAAATGACCAGCAGTGCTTTAATGCATAGAACCTTTAGAAGCCATGAAAAAATATATATTTGATGTTTTTTGTTTAACAGAATAATATGTTGGCCTCAAAGAACTAATATTTTTGTTAAAAGTTAGTCTCTATAATAAATTTTATTTATTTAATCTGATAAAATGTAGATAACACATAGTAAACAGACATTAAAATACAATCTAGGCAAATAAAGGAGGCGCCGATAGGAGTGAGAGAGAGATAAGAGATAAATATTTATTGTCATTGTCACTTGAACAACGAAATTGTAATGCAATCCACTCAATGTGAGTGGGGTGCTGTTGGGTTGTTCTACATGTCCTCTGTCACGATGTCTACCATGAACACCTGTAAACGTTTGAATTTGTGGAAATATGTAACACTGCTGTGATTTCCGTATTTTTGTGTAGATTTTAGTAGATGGTCACGTGCTGTTGAGTAGTTCTTGACTTGAAAAGTGATTAAGAGTAAATTGTCTGCAAGAGTTTGGGTGTTACACTGGAGTACTGGTGTGGCAAAGTCAAAGTATGGTGTCTCCTTTTTTAAGGTCCTGTCTCGTTTGAGAACATCCCTGAACAGAGTTTAAACGGATATGGAAACATACTGTATGACCTTGTCCTGTACCAGTGGACACTTTCTTATATTGTGCTACAGTACATCTTTACACAAAGAGAATAAACCTTTTAAAACCTCACCACATACTCTGCACCTTCTTGTGTTTATGTCATTACTCACATAAAAATACACAAAATCCAGTCTCTTACAAAAAGACGGTGACACATTCTTCTCCTCTTTATTAAGTTAATGTATGTCCATCCATCCATTATTCCATCCATCCATCCTGCAGAGGGTCATGAAGCTATGGGGCAGGGGAGTCCATCCGTTGCAGAGGAGAGGTTAGCTGAACTGAATCTGTTTATCCTCGAGCAAAGGAGATTAAAGTGGGAAATGATCCAGGTATATAAGATTCTAACAGGTCTGGATGCTGTTCAGCCAAATGGCTACTTTAATATTAGTTTAAATACTAGAACTCGTGGCTATAAGTAGATATTAGCGGGAGAACATTTAAAACTATTTGAAAAAGCACTTCTTTACACAGCATGTAGTTGGAGTATGGAATAGTCTTCCTGCTAGTGTAGCGCAAGATGGAATCCTGGGTTTCTTTAAATCAGAGCTAGATAAGATTTTACCAACTCTGAGTTATTAGTTAAGCTCTCCCCAAAAGAGCCCGATGGGCCAAATGGCCTCCTCTCATTTGTAACTCTCTTACTGTATGTTCTTATGTTCTTATTTTCTTATCACTGTCATTATTGCAAGTAATAAATCAGTTAATGGAAGAATAAATGTGGAATCCAGGTCAGTTGAATTAGGTCTCTGGTTGATTGAAGCAAACTTGCCGGATGTTTAATTTATCTAAATAAAGGACCCCTCACAATATGAGGTCAAGCCCGTGAAATTTAGTCTGATTTGGAGGGAATGGAATTTCCATTTAGCCCTGGGTAGTGAATAAGCAAACGCGTTTCATCCGATTGTGATCCGTCTCCCGGCCCTGGGCAGCGTGGCAGGGAGCCTGAGCCCAGTGCCAGGCTTCACAGGGCAAAGTCAGGTAGCCGAGCTGGGTGTCTTCGGCCGGAAGGAGGCAAACCTCCAGAGGGACTCGCACGCCGCAGGACCAACAGCCCCAGCTGCGCAGGTCTCAGGCAACAGTGCTGCCATAATACTCACATTTGTACTAGTAATACATGCAGTTCCATAATAGATGAGAAGCCCCACTGGCTGGAAGCCACACGACGAGTGTGACTAACTGTTCCTTATATACCAAGAGTTTCAAAATAAGAGTGTCTAAAAGCAATATTGCATAGTGGACAATCTTGCTGTAACCGGAGCCTCACATCATGTTTATCCAGCATGATTCTGTGCTAGAGTGCAGTTGGGAAAGACTTGTGCTGCTGTGGTCACATCCATGCCGCTCAAATGGCTCCACATACAGCCGGTGTAGCAGCGGCACAGCAAACATGCAGAGTGTGTCATTAACATACAGTCACACCTGAAGTCACACGAACACCGGCGTGCAGTCTAGGCTCTCGGTCGCTCACGCCGCTCGGCGATTGCGGTGTTGTATGACTGTTATCTGTGGTAAAGGTGAGAACCATGGAGGAGGACGGCAGGGACGTGGTGGAGAACGCCGGCGGGATTCCCGAACTGGCAGTCAGCTGGAGCTCAGAGGGGCAACATGCCGTGTGCTGGACCCAGAACAGACTCGTCACGAGGCTTTGCCAGCTCCCAGAGTGGCGCCCGCCTAGGACCCCCCATGCCCAAACACCCCATCAAAAAATAAATAACAGCTGATCACCCTCTAATCTGTTGCCACGGGTTACATCGTGAGTGTTGGTGTCCAGCGCGACACCTGATGCTGTCCCGTCAACCTGATGCTTCCTAATTAAAGAACCTGTCGAGTTTGCACATCGTCATTGTTTCCCGAAGATCGTATCAGTTTGGAGGACGGTGCTGAGGCAGGTGGGGTGGCCGTTCCCGCTCTCCGAACGGTGTGCACACAGCAGCTCGCCGCTGAAAATGCTGAGGGCGGCCGCCTGTTTATTTTTGGGACAGTGACAGTATGTCAATGGCCGGCAATGCTTCGCAGCGGAAGGCTCTGAGATACCAGCAAACCCTGGTCAGTACCGCTCCCGCTCTGCTTCACCCTGCTTCACTCTGCTTCACTGCCATATCGCTTTTCTCCTGCTGTCCATCTCCTGCCACATGCGGTATCCATCCTGGAAGCCTCTTTTAGGGAACACCCTGCAAATCAGACTGTTGTGTGGAGCCGTGGTTTATTTCACATTGACTGTTGGTCCCTCTAGAAGGATGTCTGGCATGATGAGTCTCAGTTCGACATGCATTCTCTAGCTGACTACCTGGTCCTTCCAGCTTCTTCAGTAAAACACTGCATCCCTGCTCTGAGTGATTCGGTCTTTTTAAAGTTATTTTTAATGGAAGCCTTTCTTTCACAGTAAATGATATTTTTTTTACTTCTGTGTGAAATATGCTTATATTATATATGTGCATTGTAAGCTCATAGTACATAGTAGCTTTTTGAATATTTGTGTTTGCTGGAATGTGGCATCCAGTTTCGTGCCATTGTATGCAGATTTGATTTGCGGAGTATGGTGATCTTTTATATCTGTTTGTTAATTTTCTTTTTAAAATGTTTGTTGCTATTGAAAATTTAATTGAACAAATAAGCATTGTATTAGTTCTGAGTGACACAATGAGCTGTGGCTTATTCTTGGTGAAATTTCTGTGTTTCGTTGCTTTTAAAATTTGATGACACAATTATTATCACTATTGCCTCACACCTCTGGGACCAGGGTTCGAGTCTCCACCATAGGTCTGTGTGTGGAGTTTGCATGTTCTCCCTGCGTCGTCGTGGGGTTTCCTCTGGGTACTCCGGTTTCCCCCCACAGTCCAAAAACATCCTGAGATTAACTGGAGTTACCAAATGGTCCATAGGTGTGTGAGTGGCCGGTGTATGAATGACTGGTGTGTGAGGGTTGGCGTCCCATCCTGGGTTGTTCCCTGCCTTGTGCCCTTAGCCTTCAGGATGGGCTCTGGATCCCCCGACCCTCCATAAGTCAAGTGGGTAGAGAGGATGTAAGGATGGATTTGTTGTGTGACCACAGACCATGATAAGAATTTAGAAGATAAGTGAATGGATTTATTGTTTGACTCATTTTAACTTTTTTTATTTCAACCCATATGAGAAACTGTTTTGTAAACAACATTGTCACTGACTAGCTCACTCAGAATTTCAGCTGACCAGTCAAAGATTTTGCCTTTAAATGCT
Source organism: Brevimyrus niger (assembly GCA_015164015.2). NCBI lineage: Eukaryota > Metazoa > Chordata > Actinopteri > Osteoglossiformes > Mormyridae > Brevimyrus > Brevimyrus niger. Next base: position 16,839,994 of record JAABNY020000046.1, read on the forward strand.
AAAATGTTTTACACGCTCGTGAAATTATATATAACTGCTTTCTGAAATTATATATGGAAATTAGTTGATGACAACTTTCTTATTGGTGTCTGTCTAGATATATTGTACTGAATCACAGAAATCATTAACAAATTTGCCAACCAGTAATTGAGATAAAAGTTGGTGAGTCACAGAATGTATAAAGAGGAGACAAACATACTGGATACTTAATTTATTCAGGTACAGGTATATTAGCCACACACAACGACGGCATGGCGACACTGCAAGCTCACTGGCTCTGGGACACTGATCTCCATGGATGTTTTGTTATAAATAGACATAAATCCACAGCAATAAGAAAAGATAAAAATATCTTAAAAGGAAATACCATTTAACACATTGAAGTTCACAAACGCAGGAACCCAGGAAAAGAAAGATAATTAATGCTTGCATTACAGTAAATGAATTATCGTGCAGCTTTTGTGATGTGCGCTAGGCTGACTAGCTACCTTTGCGCTACCATCAAAACATGTCTGTTAATATAGAAAGGCGGAGTCCCTCGCGAAAGGCCGAGAGCGATACCATCCACCTATCTGCCCCAAACTGGTATATATAAACGTTAAAACTAATTTAGAATAATGAATAAAAATAGCAAAATCACATTTCATGAATGCATACAATAAACACAAACCGGATACTACATCAAGCAGCAAACAATTAGGTCTAATCTGATTAACTGGAGCTCAGCATGGGGCACAAGCAGGATCCTGAAATTTTAGGGTCCAGTGTGAGGGAACTGGATGCTTTATATCAATCAGGAATTAGGCTGAGGAGAGACATACAAGTGAGCACGTGGGTCAAGGGAAAGCTAAATATAACAGGAAGAGTAGGGTTACACCGAGGGGGGGGGGGGGGCTGGGGGTGAGAGAGAAAACACTGAAACAGGTGGTAAAGTGTGAATATTTAGCTACTGCAACCCTGTAACGGTAAAATGTGAGAAAGGTGACCGTGACAGAGGAGCCATGGACATTGTGAGGCTCGTTGGGGCCCAGGTTCAGTGACGCCCTCCTGTGGCTCGGCAGGGAGTAGCTCTCGGGCAGCGCTGGCTGAGGGCAGGACCGCGGGTTTTTGAAGAGCACAGCACGTTCTTATGCCAGGCACAGGCAATATCAGGCCAAAATAGCTATAATTATAAAGTGACAGCAGAAGCAAAGCCTACATACATATTTACTTCAAAGTCATAAATCTTTCTCACAATTAGCTCTTTTTGCACTTGTAGACCTTGCAGTTCATATTCAATCAGCATCATTGAAGAAATGCATGTATCTAACATTAACAAACTTTGCTGCACTGGAATTTCAGATACTGTTACACATAAACATGATATTTTTTATAGAGCATTTACCTCCTCAGCATTTCTCTGTGCGTGCCTGCACCACCATAACATAAAATATTACTCTGATTATTTGTTGCTGACTGATGAGGAAAAATCTTCAAAATAGATGCCACAGCTGACCTTTAGTAAAAGGACAAAAAGGAATCATATATATTACGGCTGTCAAAATTAACACGTTAACGCGGATTAATCCATCACCATGATTAATTTGATTAAAAAATGTTACGTAATTAACCCATCTGCAGCGCAGAATGACTCAAACTCCCCCACATGTCTATGTGAACCCATTTCGGGCAGTTCTGCTGCGTTCCATTTGTCCTGGGAACTCGTATTCCGAGTCCTATGGTGCGTTCGATTATTTCTTTCCAACTCCGGCGTTTTGAAGCTGGAAGTGACGACATGCGCGCTCCCGTTTCTCGGAGATCCGAGAAATATCTCGGAGCAGCACATGTATAGGATCTCGAGTTCAGAATCCAAGATGACTGCCCCTTTTATCAACAGAAGGGAAAGTTGTAGTTTTGTTCAAGCACTACTTCTCATTTGTGGCTCATTAAATCGGTTGCACACACTAATACCGTCCAAATTATCTGTGGACGTGTTGCTACGGAGTTTTATACGTAAAGCACCGCGCGCAATGTGTTATCAACTGATATTGCTAACAATGGCAATTAACCGGGCTAGAATTGGATTTCATGATTATTGGATTATTTGTCGGATTTATGGTGGTTCGGGTTAATTGTAAGTGAACGAAGATAAAGACCATTTAAACTGAGCTACCTTAAATCCGACAAGTAGTCTGGCTAAGCAAAAAATCTTGCTTTTGGTATTGCAGTTCTGTGGCAGATGGAATGCGTCCGACTCGTGTTCAAGATGTTCAATAAACATATTAAGTGCATATATATTCCCTTTTTTCTTGAGCCTGT
>JAABNY020000046.1:16854991-16878992 GCA_015164015.2 Brevimyrus niger
ATGACACACAATCTCCTGATGGTACATGGGCCACTGCAATGACACATAATCTTCTTGCAAATTCAGAAAACTGGTTCTGCGTAGCACCTTGTCTGTAATTTTGTGGGATACTCACCCCAGTGTTTTGTTTCTCTCTGTATAGGTGCCTGCTTCTCCTGAACTTGTGGATACAATGTCTCCAGATGAGGTGATATTTTATCTGAACACCTAGTTGAATGTGATGTTTAAAAATCATTGGGATTTTCTGTATCATTGACTCCATAACTTTATTTACTCTAAATGGCTGAGAAAGATCAAGGCATGGGAGGAGACTGAACTGGATAAGCCTATAGACATAGAGCAGGTGCACGTTGATCCCTCGCCCTTCCAGCTGGTGGAGAGGACCTCACTGCACAAGGTTCGTTCAGACACTCATTTATGCCTAGATGCATTGTGCTTGACAAACTTTTGATTGCAGTGTTAAAAGTATGCGTAAAATTTCACGTGCGTATACTTGTAAATGGTCTTGAACAATCTGTTTTATAAGTAGTCACTGCATGTTTAAAATACTTGGCCAGTAAAAATCTTTTTGCTTTTCTGATTTTGATTATTGATGAAAGTAACGGTGTGTCTGTGTCTGTGTCAGACTCACACGCTCTTCTCCTTGCTGAGCCTCAGCCATGCTTATGTTACTGGTGCCGGGAAGCTTGTCGGAGTCGTGGCTCTGAAGGAGGTGGGAGCGCCATGACTTCTTTCTCGTTCGCTTCCTCTCTATCCTTCTCTCCCACCCTGTATGCCTGTATTTTGACACTTCTCTAAGCATTTTATTTAATAGTTTGCGTTGTCCCATAAGGTGAAAGGCAAATCTCTGAAAAAAGAGATGGCTTCCCACATAGCAACTGATTCTGTGCCATTCCACCTGCCTCTTCTTAAAACCGGGTGCCAGGGACATTCAGGCAGGAGAGTCAGCACCAGAATCTGTCCAGAGTTCTGAATGATTACAGTTGGTCTATATACACTCTGCAGATCTGGCGCGCATTCGCCTGACCATAAACATGTGATCAGTCACTTACCAGATGCACAGCTAGTGGCCTAAGAATATTAGGGACGATCACCTCATGTAGCAAAATGAGTCCAAAATGAACAAACTGTATCCATACTGTTATCAGAAATCGCCACAGATTCCATAGTGACATGCACCCTTTCATACACAGACAGGCATTGTGTTTGGACACTACATGTGTACAAAAATCCCAAGTCTCTTGTGCCAATTAGTTAATGCTTTTCCTGTTCAATGTTTCAACCTTACGGTTCATTCAAATGTGCTTTGCCGTCCAAACTGCACCCCTGCGAATAAGCGAAACCACACACCCAGCTTTCCAGTTGAGGGCCGCATTCCAGAGACACAAGCTCATCATTTCAGACGCTCCTCCATGGCAAAATACTTCCTGTCTCTGTGCCCCAAACTCCACGCAGTGTGATGGCTGGAATGGTCTTTATCATAAAAACATGGATAGAGGCTTTCTCCACCTCCATGCTCCCCATCAGTCCTCACGGCTCTGGTCACTCTCTCTTCCTTCCAGCTACAGAAAGCCATCGAGGGCTCGACTCGCAGCGGGGTACGCCTGCACCCTCCTCTGGCCAGCTTCAGAAATTCCAGTCGCAAATCCGCCAAATCCCACCAGTCACCATCCTCCCCGGTCCTGTCCGCACGGCAAGAGAGGGAGCCGAAGGTGTGGATAGAACAGGGGGAAGAAAGAGCTGAAGAGGAGGGAGATGAGAAGGGAGATGAGAAGGGAGGTGAGGGCAGCATTAACAGACAGGCCTCCATAGGTTTGTCGTTCCTGCATCCTGAGCTACAGCTAGAGGGCGCTGCTGACGATGAGGACTTTGTGTAGACTAGGATCAGGCGTTTTAATGGGAATAGTGCGTTATGATTTATATGGACAGGGATTCTTTCTTTGTTCTTCTTACATTCAGGTTAGTCCTTCAAAAATGTTGATGGGTAGAGCTTTAGATTCAGTCCACCTGTTCAATAATCATGTCAGTTAATTATTAAAGAAAAAAATCCACTTTTGATAGCTATGATTGAGGCTTTGATTACGTAGCTCACAGCGATATCTCACAATCTCAGAGTCTATGCATATAATGTTATTGATTTTACAGAATGTAATTATGTGATTCACTTTTTAAAGAAAATGTATTACTACTCAATACCTAACTAAATCATCAAAAAACTAATAATTTAATAAAGTCACCCATTCTATTCTTTATTCTTACTTGTGCTTTTTGGCCAAGTCCCCTGAAACTTACTTTCTGCATGTGTGTAATCATGTATCAAGCTACTCTGATCATACACTATAGGGACAAAAGCATTGGTACACCTGAACATTATACCTCCTGGAAGACTTTTGACATCCGATTCTAAATGCATAGGTATAAATTTGGTCTCCCCTTTGCAACTAAATTAGCTGCCAGTCATCCAAATTGATTTTGGAATGTGCTTGTGGGAACCTTTGCCCGTTTATCCAGAAGAGGATTTGTGAGGTCAGGCATTGATGTTGGATGTGAAGGCCTGTTCACAATCTCCATTCTAGTTCATCCCAAAGGTGTTAGATGGGGTTGAGGTCAGGGCTCTGTGTGGGCCAGTTAAGTTCTTCCACACTAAACTCACCCAACCATGTCTTTATGGACCTTGCTTTGTGCGCTGGGGCACAGTCATGCTGGAACAGCAAAGGACCTTCCCCAAACTGATCCAACAAAGCCGGGAGCATAGAATTGTCCAAAATGTCTAGGAATGTTGAAGCATAAAGAGTTCCCTTCCCTGAAACTAAGGGCCCTTGCCCAGCTCCTGAAAAACAACCCCATACCATTATCCCAGACATAGAAGTGTGATTCGTCACACCACAGCACACGTTTCCACTGGTCCACTGGCAAGGTGCTTTACAACATCACATCCGATGCTTGGCATCACACTTGGTGATGTGAGGCTTGCATATAGCTGCTCAACACTTGGTGACCCGCGCAGTTACTTTACGTGACTTTTACACACTATGTGTTCAGCATTTGGCTCAGTTGCTTTACGTGCTCTGCCACTTTTATTTTGTTCCTGAATGCTTCATTTTGCAATAATACCATGTGGAATATCTATCATGGAACACCTAGTAGGAAAGAAATTTCACAAATTGCCATCGCAAAGGTGCCATCCTATGATATTGCCACACTTGAATTCATTGAGCTCTTTAGAACAACCCATTCTTTCACAAATGTTTGTACTGACTGCATGGCTAGGTGCTTCATTTTATACACCTGTATCAATGAGTCTGAATGAAACACCTGAATTCAATGGTTGAGAGGTGTGTCCCAATACTTTTGCCCAAGTAAAAAGTTTATGTGTATAATCCAAAGATAAATCATTAGCACAAATAAATTAATATATGAAATGATAGCTTGCCAATGGAAGTTTTTGGTCTCTTAATACTCTTTTTACATTTAGAGTACTGTATGTCCATTTTTCAAAAGCATGTTTTGCATTAGTTATTTTCTCAATGGCATGCTAAGATATTCTTTTGTGTTACACAACATTTCTAAAATCAAACAGGAATTTCAGAGTCAGTTGCACATATTAGAAATATCATAACTCAACTTTATTGGGAAAATGTTCCTTTGTGTTTCTATTGACTGGGAAAACTGCACCAGATAGCTGGTTAATGTTGCCAGGCTTTGAGTGTGGATGTTAAGCCCAGACCAGCATTTATTTAAAAAAATTAATTAAAAATCCCATTTTACTCGGGTTTATTTTGTCTTACTTTTCAGCAAGTTTTAACTGAAAAGCTGCATTTTATGATCATTCTGGTAGCATATAATACAACCTTTTGAGATTTTAGAGAGGTTGGGGGGGCAACAGAAAGGACGACGGATACTCAGATGTTATTGCTCAATGGAAATATTTTATTTTTCCAAATAATTGCTAAATATGTATGATAGCATGTACAAATATTTGAATTCTGGCACAATATTATCTTGCATGCAGACCTTTATGCAGTGTATGAGTGAAATGATATTATGTTTTTTTTTGTGATAACCATGAAACAAATAATTGCTTAAAGAGGTAAGCTCCAAAAATAAACAATAAAACACAAAACATTAAGACATATCTCAGGATGTACTTTTACTTATTATACGAAAAATAGTGCATTGTTTTGATTTATATGTATATTGTCGGCAGAGCTGAGAATGGAGCACTGAGGATCTTCACAAGCATGCAACTTCTGTCCCTTTTTACGTTTTGTTTTTGTTCCTTTGTTTTTTTCCAGCTCAAATGCATCTGCTGTATTCTGTGTTTGTGTCCTTTTCACAATGTCTGCATTGTCAAGGTCATTTCTGATATCATCTTCAGTCGTTTATTAAGCACGTACACTGTTCTTTGTTTGAATGCATAAAACGCTCAGCTTTTCAGCCTCAGGAAAGTGGTTGGTATCACATTGGTGGAGATTCTGATGAATGACCTGTCCGTCTCTGTCAGCAGACAGTCAGCAGTTGGTAGTCACAGCGACAGACCCATTTTCTGCAACTTTCTCGTCCACGGCCTGTATGATGCAGGAAGTGATGTCGAAACCCTTGCGTTCACTCGATGACTCGCCAGGCGCCTCTTCCAGACTGCGCCTTGCACTTGTGTTTTCATGTCTTGTCTCTGACTCCAGCTCTGTGCACAATGTCTCCTCCTCCTATGGGAATTCAGAGACAACCAGTGCTGGTGATGAACAGCAGTATGAGGGAACTGACGCATAATAATATCCATCTTAAAGAGAAAAGACAGTATTGTTTTGACATGCAAATAAGCGGTATAATACATGCATTTGTTGATATGCAAGCATGCGTTTCCTTCATGACATAGTGTGTATCTGCTTCTTTGATTCTGCCCTATAACTTCTCTCACAAACAACTCTATTTTGGTTTTTCCAGCATGTTGCGATTAAAAACATGCCCCACCTTGGTGTCGTCTTCTTCCTGTTGTTCCAGTAGGTATTCGCTTTCTGAGCCCGGTTCCTCTCCGCCTATAGCAGCAACAGCGCCATCCACTGTAGACATGCTCACAGTTTCGCACTGATTGGCCCTCGTATCTGCCACCCCCCACAAATTAACCAGCGGGGGCAGAGTAGGCGGAGGCAAGCTGTGGATTGTGCTGTTGGGCGTGGCTTGCAGGGAATGGCAGGGACTGTGAATTCTGTGCTCCATGGACTAAACAAAAGAAATGCAAATACAACATTCATTATACAATTTCACATTAAATGAGAGTTGAAGCTGAACATGTTTTAAGCAAAGTAAATAATTATACACTACTTTGGCGCAGTGTTTAACCAGAGTTTCCTCTTTAAACGGGCACTTGTATAAGCTGGCAAAGCCATACGGTTATGCAGGCCAAACAAGTAAATAAAGCGGAATTAAATAAAGCGGATTTGTTCTCCACCTGCTGATGGTACTGCAGGAGCTGCTGGTACTGCTGGATCTGCTGCAGCTGCTGTAACTGATTTTGCTGTGCCTTGAGCTGCTGTTGTAAGGGGGTCGAGCTTCCATCAAAACCCTCGTACGATGCCCCGTCAGCCACGACGTGAGAGCCGGCAGCCGGCGAGCCCACGCCAGAAGGGTTGCTGCTCACCGGCTCCCAGCCGTCCAAGGAGGAGAGACAGTAGAGGCCTTGGGAGACGTAGGTATGGGGCCAGACCTCGGCTGAGGAGCCATGTAGCATCTGGTCTGGGGGAAGCGGGGAAGAGCACAGGCGAGCACACATTAGCACACGCTAACACATGCGAGCACACATTAGCACACGCTAACACATGCTAGCACACATTAGCACATGGTAGTGCTAGCAGCTATTAGCACACAAATTTATGTTTCATGTGCATAAGGCAGTTCAGCATACATACTGTATCCCCATTGCAGATTTTTGTACGACTTATGCCAGCAACAAATACGGGATTTATTACATAAATTCCCCTTTCTAACCACAAGTCCAGATTGTTATTTGTTATATGTTATTGTAAAGACATAATTGCTCATTTACCGCGTGTTATTGCAGTCACTGTAAAATCAATAACAATTTTATAAAATGGGCTACAGGCTGGTGCTGCTGCCTCACGCTTGCAGGTCTGGAGATCCAGGTTCCCTGTGCTGGTTCATCATACCCCTGCTACACTGGCTTCCTCTAGGTCTCACAGGCCAAAGATGTGAAGATGTGCAGCTCTGTTAACTGGCCCCTGCAGAATGCGGACTGCACACCCCGTGACCCTGCTCAGGGCAGGCACTTGGAATGTAATTTGATATACTGCATTTCTGGGTACAACCATGTCACTGCCTTTTTCCTCTCTTCTGTGGTTCAGCTATTGCATGCTGATGGATCAGTGACCTAAATGTGTGCAGCAGTGTAAACAGTATGTGACTTATTTTACGCTGTGCGTGTCTCAGTAATTTTGTTTTACGGCATTTTATTAGATGAGATAATAAGCCTGTAAACACCCAATTATGTGATATTTGCAATATACATTACAAGAGGGAGTGAAACGCGCTGATCCCTTTGGCCCCGGTACCTCTGCTAGTGACACTGTGCTGGTTGGCCTCACTGAGCTGGGCGGCACTGCCACGGTTACAGCCTGCACCAAAGCTTTCTTCGTCCATGGAGTTCCAGGCCATTAGGGTCGCCTCAGAGATGGCGAACTGCTGCATGACCCCTGTGGGCGCAGAAGAGGATCAGCCATCCCACTGCAGTTTACGCAAGCCGCGGCTCAGGCGTCAAACATTGTGTCCTCCTCCGCTGTCAGGCTCGCAGTTTTGAACAAAGTACATTAGAAAATACAGAAAATGTTTCATAAATGTTGGCTTTAAATGCAGAAGAAACAGCAGGTTACTCATTTTAAGTAATGAATAAGTGTAGGTATAGGCATACAATATCCCAAGAACATAAGGCAGTTCCACAGTAATTAAACTGGATAGTAATTATCGGATAGAGTGACAGTCAGCACAGCGTTCACCATGTTCGCATTTCTGTGTCTCACCAGCTGCAAAGCGGGCCTCCTTTTCTCCATCACTCAAATCACTGTAGGCATCGTTTTCCAGCCGTCTCTCCCTCTCACGGTGCAAGTTGGCACGGCCCGCACCCCCCTCCGGCCCAGCAGATGGTTTGCCCCAACTCTGCCACTCAATCATGTGAGCCACACGGCCTTGGGCCATTGCAGTGGGCTTTGTTACTTTGTCCTTCATGGATCGCGTCATACCTAATGTTTTGACAGATTTAAAGGCAAAGAGAGATTCGCTGGAGATTGGACTGAGAAGATACAGTGGATATTTAAAAGGAAGAGCGTTTCATTTTGATTTCACTGGACACACTACTCTGTCCTGGGTGATTCTTAGTTTTCAGATTATGATGTCATGCAGTACTGATAATGCAGTAGACTCATTATGGGATGTAGATGGCGATCAGACAGGATTTCTTACGGCATGTTAAACTTTCAGCTCCTTCTCTCTGCTGCGTTTATGTATAAGTGCCTTGGAAGCTGAATATCACAGCAGCCATTTAACATGAAATACCAAAGAATAAAACGCGGTTCTGCTTCAGGCAGTATGTGGGCCTCGAAATACAGCAACAGTAGCAAACATTATTAAGTCACAAAGCACACATGTATTACCATATAATAATCTGTCTCACCTTTTGACTGTCCACCCTTTAAATGCAGATAACTGTGGGTGTTCTTTGCTGGTAATGCAACCAAAAAAACTGCTACCATGCTTCTCCGAACAAGTGCCACTTTACTTTTATGTTCACATCGGTTGCATTTTTAATTTTTTTTTAAGTGATTCAAATCATTTCTCCAGCTTAAAACTATACTATAGTTTTATAAGAGGTACTTCTGCACCTGACATCCCTCACAAAGAGCAGGCTACACCAGTGCGTAGGCTGCAAAATGAGACAGATGATGGTACAGTGCACACCACCCCCTGCTAAACCAGTGTTTCCCAATACAGTCCTTGGGGACCCACGGTTGGTCCGTGTTTCGGCTCCCTTCCAGTAGGAGCAAAAATGTGGACTATCTGTAGGCTCCTGAGGATCGGATTGGGAGACACTGCGCTAAACTGTAGATAAAACACGGTTCAAATATCTGGATTTCACATGATCAGTGACACATGCTGTCACGGTCTGGAGGAAGCGATCAGGGATATTGAGCATGTTGGCTCTGAGGGCTGGAGTCACCATGGGCTTATTTTACCGGCCCCAGGACAGACACACACCTGATACACCTGACAGGGATGATTTGGCCAGAGCTCCAATCCCATAGGCACTGGAGTTTCGTTTCAGGCAAGGGATGATGCAAGTCGTGTCCTCCACAGATAGCTACATGGAGGCCAGAGGAACAGATTTATGACAGTAGAACAAGGACTTAATGCGGGCAGGTGATGATCAGAGGAGGAACTAGAGGGATAAGCTTGTGCGGCAGGACTAAAAGTGCGTAAAGGAATATAAGCAGACGGAGGACAGCAGGAATGAAAAGATGCGTGTGAATTATGGTCGTTCACATCTGGCCGTGGCCAGAGAGCCGTCAGCCATGGACGGAGACTCACCGTGACCCGGCTCAGGAAAAGGGCAAGGACGATGAAGGGATGGATGGATGGATGTAAGGAGACTTGTGGGAGAAAAAGAGGGGCATGACATACATTACTCTAAGATTAAAAAAAACAAGCAGAAAACATATGAGCAGTTTTCGTTTTAATAATTGACATGACAATGCATTAACGTCGTACAGAGAAGCACCTATATTTTTGCTGGATGACGTCCCTCTGGTGACAATGCATGTAGAGCATCCCGTTAGCGGTGCTTTTCTCACGGAGGTGACTGCAAACACACGGTGAGACTTTTCTCTCCTTCAGCCATGCAGTTTATGTTGAGACACAGATGTGGCCTTGCTGACTCACCGCAGCCTCGCTCATTTTAAAGGCGCAAAGTACAAGCTGACTGGCCATAATGAAGAAGCATTACGTTTCAGACTGTTTATAGGCCTTCAAATGACTCACGGTGTGCTTCAAAGGTCCATCTATAAATAGAGGTACATCTTACTGGGACTGTTGTATGAGCCCAGCCTCCGAAAACTCTCATGTGACCAGATACACTGGCTGTTATATTCCTACTATAAAATTGTATTATCAAATTGCATAATAAAGAGGAACCATTCAACTGCATGAATGGCTTTTGTAGCTCATGAAAATGATGCGTTACACTGTCTGTAGCCCATCCACTTTTTTGGGGCCTCCAATCAGGGGGTCAAGCATGCCATCTCCCTCAAACCTGGTCCGTGGAAGAAACAGGAGAGAGGAGATGATTTGGGGACCTACCTGCTGCGCCTCCTGCTGCCCTGGAGCGGAGCCGGGCACTGCACAGGCGAGACGGAGACACAGAAGGGGGATCAAGGCGGTGGATTATGCCAATGGCAGAGATACACATGCTGCATTGAGGCATCACACTGCATTCCAGGCCACTGAGCATCACACACAGTCATGTTAAGGGCTGCTAACATTCTACTCTTAGTTCCAGATCGAGGGATGTCATACAAGAAGGGAACTTACCGTACTAGAGAATTCAGTGCTTATTATTTGCCACGTAACATAAAAAAATGCATATATTTTTATTTAAATGATTTTTATTCTTATAAGATTTTTTTTGCATTTGGCTTTTTATGGCAAGGCAAAATTTGCTGATATATATTGCTGACTTATATATTGATATATTTGGATCTGAATCCAAATGAACCTTTAACACAACTGAACCATTAATATGTGCCCCAACATGCTGCAATGGTTATTTTGATAATTTTTTGTTAATGTCACTGTGCTCAGCAGTTCAGTTTAGCAAAGATTTCCCTATTAGTCCACAAACACTAATTGTTGTATGTCAATAGGACGTCAATTACTGCTGCCCAACAGCGAGATGCTGACTGTCCCTGACAGTGCAATGTGACTCTGTTAACGTGATGGATGCATTTCCATTCTGCTCAGGACACTGTGGCCTGACATCTCAGGGCTGGGAGTGTCATTCTCACGGCCCCCCTCCCTGCACTCTCAGCGGCTTCATTCAGGTACTTTGGGTTCAAAACATCTCATTAGATACTGGTGTCTCTAAACTGTCTGCATTCCCTGGATTCACTGCTTCGTTCTGTGGATTCCCTGCTACATTCCCTGCTTCATTCCCTGAATTCCTAGCTTCATTCCCTGGATTCTCTGCTTCATTCCCTGGAATCTCTACTTCATTCCCTGGATTCCCAGCTTCATTCCCTGGATTTCCAAGGATAGGTTGCAGGTTTACCATGAGTCTATACTGTACAAGTGACATAAAGAGTAAAAGGATTTCAGTTTTAAAGCAACAAAAATGTGTGACTAACTCAGTGTCACCATAGCATACAGCAGGAAGTGCAAGGCACTGGGTAACATTTATTAAGTACATTTATGCTCGGAGTATAATAATTCCTTGCATTCTAAAATTATATACTGCAATATTGCATTGCTTTCATATGAATCATAGTCAATTATCATATAAATGATACCAATATAAATAATACAGCAAGCTATCCAAATTAAGGCAATAAACCTGACGTAGGGCTCTCCCAGGTATACCGCACACATTATTCAGACAAGAGCCCCATGTGAAATGCAATATTTACATAACGTATGTCCCCCCCCCCATCTGCCTTCCACTGGCTTATCTCAGGCAAGGATGCAGGGACTTTGGAAGGAACACGTGGTGCGAAATCTGTGACTTTATGACTCATCAGAGGGACGGCGGCAGAGTGCTTCTCTATGGGATGTTTAGCACCCAAGGAGATGCTGGATACTGACTGGATACTGGACTAGACACAGACAAAGGCACATTACTGTGCCCATATGTTACATTTCGATTTACACATTATTGTATCCATATGCATTTTGCAGTATATCATCAATTAATAGTTAATAAGTTAATAAGCCTTACTTTGCGCTTGGCATTGTCTCTCTACTAGTATTTTCTGACATTCTGTATGGTTTGTGGTGCAAAAAGCATTTGCCAAAAAAGTCGCTAACATTGACTATGTTGGCAAAGTTGCTACAAAAGGCAGGACAAGTGTGCCTTAACACACGGGGAAGTGAGGACCTAAGCAACTCGAACAAGTTCTTCTGTTTCTGATGACTTAACTCTTATGACTTTTAATTTAATCAGCCAAACAAGATCTTGTTTGCTGCCATTAATTAGGGATGCAAGAGATAGAATCACTACGAGGTGTAATCAGCACGAATACAGTTTGCTCTCCATTCTTATTTGGCACTTTATAAGCAGGCCTTGTTACTCTGAGTAGTATTAGTATTGTTTTGTTAAAGCAGGCCTTGTTACTCTGAGTAGTATTAGTATTGTTTTGATAATGCACAGGAGACGATCACTAAACCATCTTCCTCATGCCATTCTCTATGTCTTTATAGGCTGGTGTCCATTACAGTTACAATCCCTCTGACTCATAATCATCTGCAGCTCCTCTCTCTGACATCCCTCTGCCGGTCCCTAATAATCTGTAATAACTACAGTACACTGGGAAGGGGATTCTCTAAGCTTCTGACATTGCGTCAGTGAATCTGTGTGTCAGTCTGTCTGTCAGCAGCTTTAACACAAACCCCTTCGGTCAGCAACAGTAAAAGAGGCACATCCCAACCATAAGAAGTGAAAAATGTCACTGACTTCTAGTAAATGCAGAAAATAAGAAAATATTATAATTATGGCTGTTTCGAGTATATTCACGCAATTCTGGAAACTACTAAAATTATAGCTGCATCATATATGGTCTGGTACGAGCCCAGCCCTCCCATTGGCTGATATCAAGCCTGTCATCCCATTGGCTAGTACCAGCCCAGCACTGCCATTGGCTGATACCAGGCTGGTCACCCCATTGGCTGGTACCAGCCCAGCCAACCCAATGGCTCCATCACTGATGTCAACAGCAAAATGTTAATAGCACACACAGAATCTCCAGGTCCCAGATAGGGATAGAGAAGGATATTGTCAGCATGCTCCTGTTCCATGAAGAGCTGCACCCCTGTTGCCCTTTTCAGCAGTGGTGTGCCTGTTCCAGACTAACCACAATGACCACAATTACACTTTCGTTTTGCCAAAGATGAACCCTGGCCAAAGAGCTATTGGCTTGAGCATACCTGCAAGTGAAGATTCCACATGCTAGATTTCATGCTGCTGTTGAGTTCTTATCAGCTTTTATTGCAATAAATACATGCATCTTGTGTTTAGATTCAATTAAAAAATCAGTTTTCACATTATTTGTTGTAATTGAACTAGTAGCAGTTCATATTTTATTTGGAATGAGCATTAATGCCCTTCCTATCTATTCTGTTCCACTTTGTTCCTTTGTAAGCAAACAGAGAATATTGTACGTTTGTCCACGGCCAAAGAATCCTATTTTGAAGCTTTGAGGCATATAGCACTAGTAATGACTTTTCAGGGTACAGTGGTGTCAGGTGCCGAAAATTACTGAAGCAAAAGGCAAAAATCTAGTGACAACAACATCTAAACATACTCCCCCTTGGGGATATAATTCATAAGCACTTAATTACCATTAGTATGTTCATCACATACAACTCTTGGTAGCGGCAAAACCCAATGGAATATTAAAACTAAGCTTGAACCCTGTTTTGAAGCTATAGCTGGCATAGAATTTCCCCCATTAACAGAGAAATTTGGTTTGTGGCCCCTAAGGAGGTATATCTCCTTAGGAAATGATGTCATCAGGAAATGATGTCATCGCGATGTCTTTGCAGAGCGTCCTCCTGTTGGCTGTTCCTGCGTTGTTTCACTGTTGCATACAGCTTGCACTTTTATACTGCATACAATTTTATTTATTTTTATTTCCAAGAATTCTAAATGATTGCCTTCTTAAAGAGTAACAAAATCATTTTCAGTTTTCGCAATTTTTTTTGCTCTACAATATACTTATTTAATTAAAATAATGTCCGACTGCTGACCATTTTACTGTAATTTGCCTGTTACTGTCTCTGCAATGATAGCAATGAGGAAAATACACCTGAAAATATGGGGGAAAGAACATTTTGGTAGGAGCTGGAATACACAAACAGAACGTGCAGAATGATATCACAATGACCTTCACACCTAAAGGACGTCATCAGATGAATTGCTTAGTCGACTCTTATTTACAGAGCCAAGCTTTTACTACAAACAAATAAAAAAACGAAACCCAAGTAATATCCAGTATTTGTGTCAATTTTTTTTTAAATCATTGCCTAAAGTAATCAGACATATGATGTCAGATGCTGTAACTAAAATGATCATGTTATTACAATTTTTAAATTCCTACAGCTATAACTGAAAACTGACACACCATTATTTTAATCCCTCAGCCTGACTTGTTGATGGGCCGCTGTGTTAATGTCTGGTTGCAGGTTTGAATGGGGTCCCTGGCTGAGCTTTTGGGGCCATTATATTCTGTTCAATCTTCGTCCATCCTGCTGACAGTACCACACCAGACAGACAGGGGGCCTCGCACCCACTGGTCAGCTGCTTTTTTCCTGATAGATGTCAGGTTTTCAACACAAACTTCAAATTTTGTTTCATCTGACAAGGAAACCCCATACATTTTCTGTGTCTTAAATGTCTAAAATGTTCACTTGCAGTCACGTTCCTCCCAGTGATCTTTCTGGAGTCCACAGGGCACTGTGCATGCACACTCTAACATACCTCTACAGCAACTTAACACAAAGTTTCAGAGTTACCACAAGCAGTTTTCTCTTTGTTCATGTGCTCAGGGATATTCTCCCTCTTTTTGTAGCTCAGTTCCTGCGCTGTCCCGTGATCCACGAGCTTGTGAATTCACTGCCAGATCAAGGACCTCTACCGTGCGTTTATCCTCCTGTTGCACGCCAGCAGCAGCCGTACCAGTTGTGTTCCCAGTCGTGTTACCGATGGGAACACGCATATCGAGGTTTGCCTTAGCAATGCAAGTATGCAAAGTGACACTGGTGTCATTACTGTCTGTCACATTTCAGCCATCACAATACCTCGTACTGCATTTGATGCATGCTTCCATGCATGCTGTGCTTGACCTCGGCATAAAAGAAGCAATCTTCACCTCGAGTTTGCCTGAATAAACATTGCAGCGCGATTCCACAGACAGGATCAGCAAGCCTGGCTCATGTGAGCCCCCCGCCCCCCCCCCCCACTCTGCCTGCAGTGCATTTTACTGTTTTAGCGTTTCAGTATGCTGCTACCTACTCTGCCTGCTGTGCTGCTCCCTCTGAATTTTTACTTGTAGCAGTTAACAGTACAGACACCACCAATAAGAGTCAGGGGCCAGGCGACATCCTCCGCTCCGCCCGACTCTGCAGAAATACCAAGCACCCTGCAGGTTTCCACGCACACACACACACACACACACACACACACACACACACACAGGCATATCCCTGCCATACAAACAAACCCACACCAACACATCATACTGTCCCCCCCACCAAAGCCGTGGTGGGACTGACAGCACGAATGCCAGCCTATTTCTGAACAGCAGAGAGGAACATTCCTAGCGCAGTGTTACCATAGAAACCCCCACCCCGGAAAGCAGGGCCCACACCCAGACGGCTTGCTGAATGAACAGTGAATGAAGCGAATCTTACTGAGACTCCTGGAGCTGATGCATCCCATGGTTTCCTAGCACGGCCCTGAGCACCAGCGAGTGCGTGCCGCTCGCTCACCATGCATTCTGTGCGCGTGTGTGTGCGTGCCTGCCTGCCTGCCTGCGTGCGTGCGTGTGTCTCCTTCGCTCGCCGCCTGTTCCTCTTTCACCGTCTTCTCCCCGCTCCGTGCTCCGGCTCCCTCTCTCTGCTCCCGGTGCTCCTCTCTCACCTCGGCAGCCGCGTTCCCTCACGCTCGCCGCACGTCTCGCTCGCGGTCTCTCCCCTCTCCTTATGGGTCCTCTCCCTCGCCAGCCATGTCATCTGGCAGAATCCCATCAATCACCGACTTTCAAGGACACGGCAAGGAGACTCATCCGAATGGCAGTAATAACCGCAAAAAGCTTTGTAATGTACGATGTTCATATCATGATAATTTATAAGCGGTTGAACATAACAAACGACCAATATTGTCAGAGAAATATATCTTACTAATTCCAATAATAAAAAAAATCTATTTTTTAATTTATGGATTATTCATCATACTTAGGTAATTTAGTATCAAAATGATGTCATACTGTGCATACTGTGTATTTTCACTGTCTCCACACACACACACACACACACACAAAGCATGCAGATACTGAGGTTGAATCACACAGAAAAAAAAATAAAATAGTATAAATATAAATATATATATATACACACACACACACACAGACTGGCCCTTCCCCTCCTGCACTTGTGTCGCAGTCATCACCGGGTGGTGTGTTTTTCTTGGCCAAAACACCACGAGCAGGGAGGGACCGGAGGGGAGAGCCAGTTATTCATTATTCGTCATGGAGACATGGAGGACAGGTGGGGAGGGGGGGCATGGATCAGCAATGTGAAGCCGTGAGTCATGGTATTCAGGAGTGTGTGATACAGGAGATGTGGGCGGCTTATACAAGGTCTGTTTACACACCGAATTGTGATGTTTGCACTTTATCTCCCACACGCAACCTCCTGGGAGACTGGAGACGTCTGTGTAGGGAATCCTGGAAGCCCATGTGCATAGCAACAAGTTACAGCCAAGCAGTGCATCCTGAATGGCAGATATACGGTTAGGCGACCCATCTACGGTATTCTGTACAGGTGTGACGGCACCAAGGAACACCCAGTGAAAGGAAGGGAAGTCTTGATTTATATCATCTATATTATTTTTAAACAATTAGCATTAATTACTAGTTATAGGTTGATTTCCTGCCTCTTTGCCTCCTAACACCCCAAAATCCATATATCACTGCACTCTAGTTTCATATACCATTTGAGCACAACCATCTAACCATCTTACTTAGAAATCAAAGGTAGAATTAATATAGATGAATTCAATAAACTCAGTCATGATCTTCAAATACGTCTCAGGAAAGTAATCAAGACTAGAGAGCTTATCATAACGTTATGGGTATTAAATCTGCACAAATTGTTTGTATTTCAGGCAAGACCTGTTGCAGCCACAGCGAGAGATTTCACAGTGGGAATTCCAAACCAGTACTAGATTACTGCTGTCATGCTGGGTAATTTATGTAGACACGCTTGCACAAAACACTACAAAAAATCTTTTTATTTTATTGGAAATGAACAAAGAACAGTGTGGTGGCAGAGCGCATTTGTGCGAAACAATGCAGCAGGGAGAGCCAGCTTTCGGGGTTAAAGGGATTCTGGGACTGGACTGGGAATCTGGGCCTTAGTCAAAGTAATGCTCGATTGGATGCTGTATGGTCATTATGTTGCAGTGCACTGCTTCATTCACACACATCTCAGTCATCCATGTTAGTGCCAATGTAAGAATTCAGGTACAATATAAATTGAACTACTATGCATTGCTGAATAGCAATAAACTAAGCTGAAAAAGAATAACTGAAACGTGCTTGATATGTTTGATTAACTACGGTAGCCGAGAATGACAAATATAATCCGAAATGAAGAAACTCAGGTGCTAATATAAAAAAGTTGTTCTAGCAATCTGTTCGAACAGAAGAGAAGAGTGGAAACCGCATATATACTGATCACGTCTGTCTGGGTGAAACTGATCGCTATAAGCGGATGATCATAACAGATTTTTTCTTCATTATGTCTCGATCAGATTCCCATCCAACTGACATCTGTAAATTTCTTACATGAATATAAGGTAATAAAACAGTGTTATTATATTTACTTAATTTTGATTTCAAAATACAGAACAACCATTGCAAACGCTTTTTCAAATTACAGTACTGCATAATTTGAGATACTGAACTAAGTACAATTCAAATGTGCTATATAGTACAGTACTGTACAAAAAATATAGCTTATTGTACTAGTTTATGGAAGGTGATCTCAAGCTTTGATAAGTCTATATTTGTCATTTGAGGGAAAATTACTTTCTTTTTCCCATCTTGTTTTCTTGGCACGCCACATTAGCCTCAGGTAGCTACCAGAAGCAGGCGGGTTAGTAGGTTTATCAAAGTAAAGTAAATAATAACAATTTTAAAAAAGAATTAGCGAACGTATTTTTCCCGCACCACGATAGGCTGACCCCCTGTCCAGGGTTGTTCCCTGCCTCGTGCCCGTTGCTTCCGGGATAGGCTCTGGACCCCCCGTGACCCATTAGGATAAGCAGGTTGGAAAATGGATGGATGGATGGATTTTTCCCGCATGTTGTCAAGTACTAACACACAATTTTGGTGAGCTCGTGCAAATTGTAGCCTCTTTTTCCTATTTATAGTGGAGATGAGTGGTACCCGGTGTTGTAGCCCATCCGCCTCAAGGTTGTGTATGTTGTGGCTTCACAAATGCTTTGCTGCATACCTCGGTTATAACGAGTGGTTATGTCAGTCAAAGTTGCTCTTCCATCAGCTTGAATCAGTCGGCCCATTCTCCTCTGACTTCCAGTATCAACAAGGCATTTTCGCCCACAGGACTGTGACATACTGGATGTTTTTCCCTTTTCACACACTTTTTTTCCCTTTTCTTTGTAGACCCTAGAAATGGTTGTGCGTGAAGCAGCACTGAAATACTGAACTGAGCAGTGAAATACTCAGACCGGCACGTCTGGCACCAACAACCATGCCACGCTCAAAATTGCTTAAATCACCTTTCTTTCCCATTCTGACAATCAGTTTGGAGTTCAGGAGATTGTCTTGACCAAGACCACACCCCTAAATGCATTGAAGCAACTGCCATGTGATTGGGTAATTAGATAATTGCATTAATGAGAAATTGAACAGTTGTTCCTAAAAATCCTTTAGGTTAGCGTATAGCTAGTATATTCGCTACAGCTGAGTACCGATGATTTGAAATGCACAGCCAGTTTTTATCTATTCTATCTGATTGTATTATTTCATTAGTCACAGAGGTGGATAGTTCAGGTCCAGAAAGTAAAAATTCAGACCAAGATTTTTTTTCACCAACCAGTTGAGTACTCTGTGATGGTGATTCTTATTATTTAACTTATTGACTGAAACAAAATTTTGGTCTGGATTTTTATTTTCTGGACCTGAATTATCCACCTGATTTGTTCTAATGTCTATAGCGGGGTTGGCCAATCTTATCCAGAAAGAGCCATTGGGTATGCAGGTTTTGGCTACAACTCCCTAATTAGATTCCTTATTAGAGGACTGACTGGCTGTAGAGTCCTTGCATCTGGGTTTGAACAGCTGACCTAATGGTTAATCCCAAAAACCTGCATATACACCAGCCATTTGTGGATAGCACTAGCTCCCCTGGTATATAGCTCTTCATTGAAATACTGTATTTTCTAAGCGTTCCAGATAAAACATTTTTTTTTTTTTGCTTAGGTCGCAGTGTTGATTAGCTCTCATTGGGAAACCTCCCTTACACTTTCAGGGTTTTTAATGCCAGCACAAATGAAAACACTTTCTCTGCAAAATCTAAAATTAGAGCTGGATAGCTTTCCGGTTCTCTCCTGAAGGACTACACACAGACGGGCAGGGCAGTATGGTCAGTTAATGAGCTTTCGTAAATTTAATTGTGCTTATTCATCTAGTATTCATTTCAGGTTATGTGTAAATTGCACTGGATTGCACTGGAATGCATGTTTCTGCTCCACTGGTGGTACCCCGCACAGGACCCAAGGTCATGAGAGAGGTCTACCTACCACTGAGACGCCCCGCAGACCACACAGCACGCCCTGTGCTTTCCACCTTGTCGGCCGTGTTCTGTTGTATGTTGTCTTTATTTAAAACTTATCAGGCTGCCTCTTCCACGTCCTCTGCTTTATTGGGTCTTGCCGTTTACATCAGGAAAAGTTCAGAGGTGCTCAGAGACAATTCTGTAGCACTTCACTTTTTTGGGATTTAATGTATCAAATCTTACATAAGAGCATCATTTCATCTGCACTAATTATTCTGGACCGATGAGCTAAAACGAGGTCTTAGACTTGCATTGGATATTCCCTTCCATACTCCAGGACCAAGATGCTCTCTTGAACTTCCTCTCACACAGAAATGCTATTTGATGGGAACATACAGACTTCAGATGATGGCTTCATTAAAGAAACAAATGTCTTTGCTTGTCTCTACTGAACCGCTGAGCCTGCATCTGGACCCTGCACATTTTGTATGGCTTTGATCGCAGGATTCTGCACACTACTGGTGCACGTCAGGTTCAGTTCATCAGCTTTTCTGCTAATTTAAAACGGTTGCAATACTAAAATATGGTCAGCTTCAATCTGTTAGCTGTTACTGGATTTTCTAAACCTACCCACAGGAATGACTGTCGAAAATACCTTTCAGCGGCTTGCATATTAGGACCTTATGATCATCAAATTTTGTGCCCTGACTTTTAAGTCAAATACTAATAAATTTCACAGTAAAGATGATGTCAAACTCACCTGGCATTGGCTAGAAATAAGTGCATGTCTGTGGATGCCTCTGAAGTCAGATTTCCTATCATGAAATGTTGGGAAGACTGTAAGTTACCCCTTAAATACCGAGGTGGGATGATGCCACACAAACAGAGCGGTTTGTCCCCCAGAGGATCAGCTGGACCTTCACTCTCCAGGCTGCACTACATATCAGCTACATTTAAGGACACCTTTGGCCATGTTAACGTGGCGACCACTCCACCGAGGCTAGACCTTCCGATCACAGGCAAAGGGTTAGCCCTGCTGAGCCTTGTGCTGCAGCCTGACTGCGTGTATCAAGGTCGGGGGTCTTTGAAGTTCATATAGAAACATATTAAAAAAGGTCTTTGATGTAACACCAGTCTCACCTTATGCCAACGACTTGGGTATACAATCCCATTTAATTACAACTCTACGTCATGTACAACAGGTGTTCCCGTAGGACTCCTCTCATGCTGGTCGCCATGCTGAAGTTAAGGCCGAATGGGGGATGTGACTCATTACTGTCCAGAGTGTCTAGGTTCTCCATGAGTAAGACCGTCTCAGCTGCTGCCTGCTACGCGCTCTCTGGCTGCCTGCTACACTCTCTCTGGCTGCCTGCTACGCGCTCTCTGGCTGCCTGCTACGCGCTCTCTGGCTGCCTGCTACGCGCTCTCTGGCTGCCTCTGTCTCACTCTTCCAGCATTAAGTGGGCTGATGCTCGTGCTGAGCACGGTGCTCACTCTCATCAATGCAGAGCAGGCCTCAGAATGCACTGTCATCATATTGAGATCTTTCCAAAGTTAGGCCTTGATGCTGGCCTGTGGCCACGGCTTTGAGATATCCAGGAACTAGGCCCACATCAAACAGATCAGTGGTAAAATTAAGCCTAAATTATGTGGTCATTTAGTCGCAGAAATCAAGCATATGAACCCTGGAGTGACTAAGAAAGCGATTGAATTAAGTGTCTAGTTAAACGCACTAAGCCTCTTGCCCTGTGATCAGAAGGTCATTGGTTCAAAGCCTGGCCTTAGCAGAATAGTTTTCATGTCCATGGGCCTTAACCCCCTGCTCCAGGGGAGCTGCACACTGGCTGAGGCTGCACTGCAACCTTCAAACCTGCTCTCACCTGTATGTATGATTCCCCCCTCAGGGACTGATAAAGTATCACTGTTTCATTTCAGATCTTTCAGGACTGGACACTTCCTGAGGAACTTTTTCCCTCTTCTGACTGCTCTCTGGCTCATCTGAAATGTGGTGCAAAACAGATTACAGATGTATTTGTTAGCAGAATGTTTTTTTATCCAAAGTGACAGGAATTGAATGCTGGGAATGCCCCCAGGCCTGGGGGTCTCGCTCGGCAGCCCAGCAGTGACATCACTCTGCCAGCCCTGGGATTTGTATCAGTGACACTCTTATTACAGCATTTCCATGGTTCCAAACCTGTCTGGGCCATTTCCTCACATCCTGCAAAATTATGCAGCGTTCTGAGCCTATGAGTTGTCACCAACGTGTGGAAATTTGTCACATTGTGAGAACAGGAGTGACAACGCGTTTGGCTCCAGCAGCCAAAGTCAGTGACCCGATGGCTCACACACAGCGCCCAAGCGGTACACCCGGACTCTTCCCCATAGCAGCACCTTGCAGCAACACAACGCTGCAGGTTAACTGATGCCACATCGCCATTCTCTGCCAACCACCATGAAAGCCGCTAAGCAGCACATTAAGAACACCAGAACGAAACAGACCATTAATGTTGAGAAAACTGCGTAGATGACCTACATTCTTGAATGTGCTCCAGTAGAAAAGTTCACCGAGCATAGGTCATTAACGACGTGGAACTGGGCATGTATTTTGCTGCCATCTGTTGTACAGTCAGTTTTCAAAAAAATAAAAGAATCTCTGTATCTTTAAGAGGGACGGTGCTCACAAATATTTTATTTCAGTTAAATGCACCAGAAGGACATGAAGTTGAGCCAACCTGCTTCCAAACCTTCAGACGCACTAGATGCAGAGACACAGCACCTGTGCGAGACAGGAATTACTCGCTCTAGCTATGATAATGTCATTTAGTCCTTTATAATTATTTACCCCTTAAGGGAACTTTCTGGTGTGCATTACTGTTACAAAAATAAGCCCCAGCATGATAGTCCCCCACAAATAAAAAAGTAAATGCTAAATGAATAAGGAGAGATTGGAGGCTTGGTGGGGGGCTCTGGGGCCTCTGAACCCCCTCCCCCCCAGTGCTGCGGGTTCGAGTCCAATTTGCTTGCCCTCCCGTTGTTGGTCAGGTAATCCAAAAACATGCAGTTAGGTTAATAGAAATATTTGCCTAGGGCTCCATCTACTGAGGGGGTCTGGCGGTGGGGGGGCAAAGCTTGCATAGGGCACCTCATGGGCTCCCATAGGCACTGATGGGCACTCAATTAGCACTTCCGGTATTATACTTTGAGCGCTTTTCTTTAAAAAAAAAAAAAAAAAACCCTGTACTTTCCCAACAGAGTATTACATCGATGGTATTCATAGCCTTGGTTTTATTGAGCTAGTATAGGGAAAATTCAATGTAGAGTTTTAAAGCACTTATGTAAGTCGTTCTGGCTAAGGGCGTCTGCCAAACGCTGTAAATGTAAAATGTAAATGATGAGGAATAAAGATGTGCATTAGAGCTACACTACTCGGTGTAATGGCAATTCATATATAATCAGCAAGTAACAAGCCTCTCGGTACCTTACAGAAACACACAGTCATTGGCCACTTAGGAATACTTTCATGTTAAAGCCGCAGCCTGTTCCTCTTTCTGCAGTACAGCAGCCCCCCCGTTGCATTGACAGCTGCCAAAACAAGGATGCTGATGGCACCAATGATGCTGCTGGTGGCTCTGGTGCCCGGTGAAGGTTCAGCTAAGAAAACGGAAAAACAGGTATAAGTCACTGAACTGTGGAAAGGATTATAACCTAAAAACATCAACACTGAAGGAGTCAAAGAATCTCAGGGTTACACTCAGGCACTGGCGTCCTCCAGCCACCAGGTGGCGATCTGGTGCAGCATTAGCAGACCAGACTGGCTGAATGCACGGGCATGTCTGAAACAGGTTAAGCAGCTGCAGTCAGAGTTTGCACGTGCCAGACGTTAGACAGCAGTTTGCAGAGGTATTATTAACCTGTAAACCAGCACTCGGTATGGCCAACATTGCTGGGGATCTTAAAATGCAAAAATCTGTGCAGCACATTTTCTCCCTCAGTACACTGATTCTTAACTAACCTCTACTCTGCATAACCTCCTGAGACCAAAGGAAAAACGTGTCCTTCAATTTTAGGTTATTTGTCTTTGGAGGAAATAAGACATCTTACAATTTAGATTTTTTCAAATTTATTTTTATGTTTAATTTCACAGCTTGTCCTGTTTCGTGTACAGAACAGGAACGAGATCGCGAACACAAGCGGCCGAAGTGAGTTTCCTCTGCAGTGTGGCTTGGCTCTCCCTTAGAGATAAGGTGAGGAGCTCAGTCATTCGGGAGGGGCTCAGAGTAGAGCCGCCGCTCCTCCACATTGAGAGGAGCCAGATGAGGTGGCTCAGATGTCTGGTCAGGATGCCCCCTGGACGCCTCCCCGGTGAGGTATTCTGGGCATGTCCCACTGGGATGAGGCCCTGGGGAAAACCCAGGACCAGGACGAGTAGTGAATTTTAAAATCTTTGTGTTTTGAAGGCAAATCAGTCCTAACTGTTTTAGGGACAATCAATGTCCAATAGGGATGTGAAATACACCCCCACTGTTTTTCACATACATTTACACACTCACACATAGCTGGGGGCAGGGATCGAACCTCCCACCCTGGAGATCTGAGGCTATAGTGCCACCAGGAATCATAAAAATCATCATTTATTACACAAGTACAGCTGTAGATTGGCTGGTTTTCAGTCTGTCAACTGAAAACCCATTAGCTTCCATATTCTGGACGTTCTTTTAATTTACTTTTGGTTGGTATCTGATTAGGGGGGCGGCTTGGTGGTGCAGTGGTTAGCACTGTTGCCTCACACCTCTGAGACCCAAGTTAAAGTCTCTGCTTGGGTTGCATGTGTGTGGAGCTTGCATGTTCTCCCTGTGCCGTCGTGGGGTTTCCGCCGGGTACTCCGGTTTCCCCCCACTGTCCAAAGACATGCTGAGGCTAATTGGAATTGCTAAATTGCCCATAGGTGTGGATGGATGTAAAATGCACATTTTCTCCGTGCAACAGACTCATGGCTAATTAAGAGCTAGTATCCTCATGTGCAATCATAACGGGTAAGTGTGGGCTACAGCACTGTGACGAGAGAGACCATAATGAGGGCAGATATTTGCAGTTTCAAGCAGTTAGTTAATTAATGGAAGATTGTGCAGATGATGCCTCTAAACAGGCAAAGGTCAAATGACATTATACAAGTTCAAAATGAGACTACCCACATGGCACATTATGGTAAACA
>JAABNY020000046.1:16892543-16915383 GCA_015164015.2 Brevimyrus niger
CAGGCACATCTTTCAGGGTGCAGATGTGCCGTAATGCTCTGTGTGCATGGCAGGCCTGCATCCACCTGGCATGTGTGCCTGCATGCAGATGTGCTGTAATGCTCTATGTGCATGGCAGGCCTGCATCCACCAGGCACATCTTTCAGGGTGCAGATGTGCCGTAATGCTCTGTGTGCATGGCAGGCCTGCATCCACCTGGCATGTGTGTTTGCATGCAGATGTGCTGTAATGCTCTATGTGCATGGCAGGCCTGCATCCACCAGGAACATCTTTCAGGGTGCAGATGTGCCGTAATGCTCTGTGTGTATTGGCAGGCCTGCATCCACCTGGCATGTGTGTGAGCGTGTGTATGTATAGTAATGCTTTGTGTGCGTGACAGGCCTGCAGCCACCAGGCACATGTGTCAGCATGTGGATGTTTGGTAATGCTTTGTGTGCATGACAGGCCAGCATCCACCTGGCATGTGTGTCTGCATGTAGATGTGCTGTAATGCTCAATGTGCATGGCAGGCCTGCATCCACCGGGCACATCTTTTAGGGTGCAGATGTGCTTTAATGCTCTACGTGCATGGCAGGCCTGCATCCACCAGGCACATCTTTTAGGGTGCAGATGTGCTTTAATGCTCTATGTGCATGGCAGGCCTGCATCCACCAGGAACATCTTTTAGGGTGCAGATGTGCTTTAATGCTCTATGTGCATGGCAGGCCTGCATCCACCAGGCACATCTTTCAGGGTGCAGATGTGCCGTAATACTCCATGTGCATGGCAGGCCTGTATCCACCTGGCATGTGTGTCTGCATGCAGATGTGCTATAATGCTCTATGTGCGTGGCAGGCCTGCATCCACTAGGCACATCTTTCAGGGTGCAGATGTGCCATAATGCTCTGTGTGCATGGCAGGCCTGCATCCACCTGGCATATGTGTGAGCGTGTGGATGTATAGTAATGCTTTGTGTGTGTGTGACAGGCCTGCAGCCACCTGGCATATGTGTGAGCGTGTGGATGTTTAGTAATGCTTTTTGTGCGTGACAGGCCTGCAGCCACCTGGCACTTGTGTCAGCGTATGAATGTGCTGTAATGCTTTATGTGCATGGCAGGCCTGTATCTGCTTGTGATGTGTGCCAGCATGCGGATGTGCCTTAAAGCTATGTGTGCACAGCAGGCCTGCATCTGTCTGGCATATGTGACAAATCTTTTTTGATGGCTGCTTCACCTGGCCTAAGGTTGTCTTTCTTTTCGATTATGGAAAAGAAAATGGCAGCCAGACGCTGCAGTCTTAAAGATAAAGTGACAAAGGTGTATGTGTGAAAAGCCGTGACAGTGACTGTGTCACCCCTAGATGGGAGGAGGAATATACAGTCAGGATGGACCTTCAGGAGAAGGTGGCTGAGCTAGAGGAGGTAAACTGCACCTGGGCATCCGTCCGTCTATCTGTCCATCCGTCTATCTGTCTGTCCATATATGTAATTGTGTATGTAGTAGGTTTTTGTTCATTAATAACAATGCAGGGCCTCCATGTCTGACAGTGTTCTGCTGGTTCTAGGCTATGCATGCATAAAAGCCGGTGCATTGCAGCCGTGTGACATTCCTGCGGCTCGTGAAGCAGGCCCCGGCCTGTGCTCTAGCCTGGGCTTGGTGTGCTACCTAAGCCGCGGCGCTCTGCGCGCTGTGCCTCCCCCTGTGTAGGAGCTCCAGGAGAGCGAGGTGTGCCAGGACGAGCTGGAGCTCAGGGTGAAGCAGCTGAAGGCCGAGCTGGTCCTCTTCAAGGGCCTCATGAGCAACGTGAGCGGCCCGCCCCCCCTGCCGTCGATCCCGGCGTCGGGAGCCTGCTGCTGCAGCACGTTCCTGCCGACACCGTGCTGCACGTACGCTGTGCTGCTGTCTGAACCCTGTGCCCGTCTCTGCCTGTGCCAGGACCTGTCAGAGCTCGACAGTAAGATCCAGGAGAAGGCCATGAAGGTGGACATGGACATCTGTCGCAGGATTGACATCACCGCCCGTCTCTGTGATGTGGCCCAGCAGCGCAACTGTGAAGACGTCATACAGATTTTCCAGGTGCGCCATCCCTCTCTTATTCAGGCCTTCGCCAAAATCGCAAAAGCTGCTGACGGTGTTTCTTGCCCCGTCACTAATGATTCGCTGACTTTGTTCTTGACGGCTTTTCTCGTGGCCAGGATTATAAATGGCCGCTTCTTTGTTTAGTATTTCACCTGGCGGGTTGGCTGGTCGCATTAATATGACCTGTTTTTCAGTCTGGAACCTTTGGTCTTCGCTGCCCTCTTTGATAAATGCTGGATTTTGCTAATGTTTTCCCCGTCCCGTTATCTTGGTTTAAAATATTGCATCTGCTGGGAAAAATGATTTGTGGATCCTTATAAAGTAAATATTAATGTTATCTTTTGATGTTGTCCTTTCTGTGATTCCTGACGCCCCGAGTACGGCCACGGCCACTCCCCAGTACGCCTGTGACCGCTCCCCGAGTACGCCCATGGCTATTTCCCGAATACACCCATGACCTTCCATAACCGCTCATCAGTACACCCATAACCACTCCCCAGTACGCCCGTGGCCGTTGCCTGGGACGCCTATGACCATTCCGCAGTGCATCCTGAACCGCTCTTCAGTACACCCATAACCACTCCCCAGTGGTCCATGACCGCTGCCCAGGATGCCCACGACTACTCACCAGTAAAGCTGTTGGTTCCTTCCCAGGTGCCCACGCCTCCATCCACTCTGGGCCGCCGCCCTCGTAAGCAGGCCCAGCAGCCTTCCTCCACCAGTGAGACAGATGATCCCACCAGCATGTCTGAGGGCGACGGCGGCGGCACTAAGGAGGAGGAGATGTGCGGCTCTTCAACCAATCAGATCAATGAAGAAGTGCAGAGGATGCTCAATCAGCTGTGAGTGTCACTCTGCAGAGTGGAAAAGTCACATCAATATAAAGACAGAAACTTGCTTTTGGTTTTCTGACAAAATTGGATGTTTTGGCCCGATAAATTCATCAGTTTGTCATTGACATAGATTCCAAAAGAAATATTGTCAATATGTTTTTAGATTTGTTAGTATATTTAGGGTCTTTACTCATAAATAATGTTTGTTTATAGTCTTTAATGAAAAGCTTGATTACCTGCAACACCCCAGGGCCTGTGATTGGTTCGTTAAACATGGCAGGGTCATGTGATTGGCCACATGACAGATTTTTAATTCTATATGTTCCTGGTCAGTGTGCTGTGTTGTAAGTCATAAGCTGTTACATTTACGAGGAGTTCCTGATTGTAACTCAACAGGAACATATAAACTCCTAAACACAACATTATGGCAATGTATTAACATTTATTTAATGTATTTATTTATTTATTTGAAAATGACCTGAATTGCACCATTTTAATGAAGGCAATGAGTATTACAGAGAACATCATATTTTTCTGGGTTCTTTCATCCTCTTAAACTGCAGCTTTATAAAAGCAGTACTGTATATCATTAGATCCCACTCACCTGTATTCCTGTTGGTTCCTGTTCTTTGTGGAACACGATACGCGTCCAGGTCCCACCAGGGGCTCTGTTTCTTTCCAGGAGGGAATGTGAGTTTGAGGATGACTGTGACAGCCTGGCCTGGGAGGAGACAGAGGAGACCCTGCTCCTTTGGGAGGATTTCCCCGGCTACGCCCTCGGGGCTGACCTGCAGGGGGAGGTACGTCAGTCCCGTCCACAGCAGTCGCCTTGCGGGGAATCCCACTGGCTGTGGCTTCTGCTCCTGAGCCTTTCATACAACCCCTGTGTGTCTTCTTGCTACCGTGTATCCAGATCTCCCTGTGGCCCTAACCTGTGTTGTCCTCCATAGAGATGCACCAATTGACCTGCCAGGTACCGGAATTGGCTAATTTTCTGTGTGCCTGGCCTGGTTTGATTATTAAACATATACTAGATAGTCTTGAAAAGTAATCATCAAAACAGCTAGCTGAGTTTTTTTTTTTCCTATGACAGAGTAAAAATATTTTGCCGAAACTTTAACCCGCTGCACTATAATGTCCATACAGTACGAAGGTATGAAAAAGCCTGATCTTAATCTAGCTCACTAGCGATGCAAGAACTGTATGTGCATAACGTGATGTTGGTATTAATATTACCCTGCACCTATTATTCGGAATAGAATAGTAGACTTCAGTTATTTGGAGGTTTGTAACCTATGTGCTTTTTTATTTTAAGGCGAGTAAAAAAAAAAAAAAAAGGAAGACATTGAACTTTTGTCTATCTAGTGAATTTAAACATACTGGAAAATAAGTAACTGACATTTGTTTTGTTATTTTAATCTGTTGCAGCTGCTCTTGTTTGGTAAATTAACACACGTCAGATAAAGCTGGATGTACAGCTTTATTTTATTTACAGTTTATTTTCAGTTAAATGTTATTTGTACCTCTTTCCAGTCACAGGGCACTTTATTTTGAGAGATAAGATCCTGTAACATAGTGCAATATGGGGCAAATTGCAAAATTTAACATTTTTCTTTTTACTATGAAAATAAAATTTAATATTGAAGAAAAGTTTATTTTTGTTTGTATATGCTGTCAATTGTAGTTCTTAGAAAATCCGAATCTGCAGAAATCGGTATCGGCAGGTCACTTAGGAAAAAGATAAGAAATTGGAATCGGCAAAAAAAATTGCAATCGGTGCATCTCTGGTAATCAGTCCTCGTCTGATGTTCTGTCTCTTTGTAATGTCTAGTTACTCACTGTGTGAGACCTACCCTGTGCCACTGTTATGTGTGTCGGACTTGCAACTGCCATTGCCTATGTGGCCCTTTAAGGGCTATTATTGATGAGCCGGCCTGTTCGAGGCCATAAAGTCTCTCCTCATCTCCTTTCTGCTGCTGCGATGCCTCAGTCTGCTAAGAGCTACAATATTATACAATATAATCATCAGTTCTACTTACTTCTCCTTAGGTGTGTGATAAATCAGAACAGGCTGTTTGTGCTTCTCTTAATAAGTTATTAAAACACTGATATATTTTCTATATTTTGGTTTGGTTTTGGGAGAACATTGTTGAATATATTAATCATTTATGCACATTTTTATTTTTCAGCATTTTCAAATACAGATATATTGAACTACTTATTGGTTTGTCTTGACAATTTTGGTTATATTTTTGTTAAAGGATCTTTTAATGGACTGGAGAGATTGACTGTAATTCTGCACGGGAATCAACATGGTTTTGATGGAACAGCTGATACTCATGTTACCTTCATTTGAAATGTTATGACTGTAATGGCAAATTATTTGTGCCGATTTTAAGTACTGGCAAACTAGGTTTAAATATTGAAATATTGATAAATATTTTATCTTTGCATCCATCGAGTGAATTCTTCATATATTTTTGTTAAATTATTTATCTCTCTCAGCTCTGTAATTTATAATGACAGGTCATCCCCAAAAATAGGCATTAATAATAAAGGATCTTGTCTGGCTGGTTCCCGTCTCAGGGAGATGAGGCAATTGGATTTATGCTGTTTGGACCCTAAAAATTGCATGGCCTGGAAATGTATCACTGATGAGAAACATACAGTATCTGTATTTTGGAAGCAGAGAGCACCAGTGACACATCCAGTTCCGAAATCCACTGGAACTGTTTTTTGTTTTATTTTCTTTCTTTTAGCAAGAAGAATCCATTGAAAAAGTGATAAAGGACACAGAATCACTCTTCAAGTCCAGAGAGCGAGAATATCAGGAGACTATAGACCAGATTGAAGTAAGAGCCTCTTGTTCTGTGTTTTCATGGATTGCTGTGGGCGTCGTTGAAAGGTTTTGCGTTTCTCAAAGTATACGCATAAACCAGCATGCGCGACAGTTATCAATGGGCACGTTCTGAAACAGGTAGTGGTTTGGCATCTGGTTTTCATATTTATTTTTGACTTTTTTATTTTTTCCTGACTTAGTGCTGGAAAAAGTCATGGATGTCTAAAAATGTTAACATATTGTAATGATAACATGTCAGTTTTTATTCTGAAATGGCCTACAAACTCACACGCTGCGTTCCATTTACCTTGGCGGTCTGAGGTCTGGGCTGGGAGTGACATCACAAACGAGTTAATTGCGTTCACACCCGAGTTAACCGCGTTCCAGTGCAACAAGTCGAAGAGCCATTTAGCAATACCAGGGATCTGTGTCCAAAAGCAGGATTTCTTGCTTAGCTGGGTAACTTGTCAGATTTAATTTACCCCAGTTCAAATAGCCTTTATCTTTGTTCACATTCAGCTCAAACTACCTTAAACCTGACAAGTTATCCAGCTGATCAAGAAATCCAGCTTCCTGAAATGGCACAGTATTGTGTGTATGGCTTTAATGATTTAATGAGCCACAAATTTGACGTCAGTGCCAGTTATTTATTAACTAGATGATGTCACAGCCTGCTGGATTGGCTATGACAGCTGACGGTGGTGGGGGTGGTGTCTCTCATGGGTTAAATGTGGGTTGGATACATCTCTGGCAGCTTCTATCTTTCCAATCTGTCCTCATCCATTAACAAAACGGATGAGCTCAGACACTTCTTACTTTTTGGCCCTTTGTTTCATGGGAATATGGCCACGGACCTTTATTCTCATCACTGGTTTTAATGGGATATAGCTGCCTGTGATGTTGGGCGGTCAGCTCTCACGCATCTGGCGTGACACTCGCGCTTTCAGACTTACGCTCGCACACGAAATCTCACAGCAAATCTGTGGTTTTCCATTTTGAACCTAAAATTAGCTGCATCAAAAGTGTTGGGGTAGTTTGCAAACCCTGCACACTATATATATGGTAAGAAAACCATTACATACATGTAAATGCGTGTGCATGTGTTTGCAGAATTCTCTCGAATTGAAAGTGTGGCTCCAGTCAGTTGACACTCTGGAGAGTGGTGTAGAGCAGGTCACCAAAGCATGGTGCTTTGTCAGTACTGGGTGGTGCATTAATGCTCCTTTCTGGATGCCGTTCTCCCCCTTTGCTGTAACCTGGGATTAATAAAGCAGTTTGCAGCTTGTGTGCAGAGCAGGTCTATCTGTCCTGCAGGTGCCGACTGATGTAAGTTATGGCCTGCTGTCCAATCCTGCACACCTCCTGGGATAACCTGCGGCCCCCTGCTGCCCCCTGCTGGTGGGGCAGTTTCACCCCCATGCACGGAAGCTCACGCTCTCCCCGTGTTGTCTCTCTCCCAGCTGGAGCTGGCCACAGCCAAGTCCGACATGAACCGGCACCTGCACGAGTACATGGAGATGTGCTCCATGAAGCGGGGCTTGGACGTGCAGATGGAGACATGCAGGAGGCTAATCACGCAGACGGGGGACCGGTAAGGACCCCCCACACACACAGTCATTCTGCTGTCCTACTGGGGACGTCCCTGTCACTGTCCTCAGGGCTTTCAGTGAAATAACGTAGTCAATGCACTAATTCCATCGCTTTTAGTTTTGGCTAACGTGATTGTAGTCGGTAATCTATTAGTATCTTACCTGCTTATGTGGTCTGTTCATTTAAACACAGAATATCCAATGGTGTCACACAATGGGATAACAGGCCTCAGGTTTCCACCTCATGTTCTTGAATGTAGCGTTTTTACGTTCAGCGTGAGTAGCACCCCCCAGCCTCTTTGAGATCGGGTCTCTGTGCTTCCACTTGCAGAAAATCCCCGTCGTTCACCTCTGCGCCGTCCGAAGAAAGCGGAGAGGAGCCGGAGAGGAAGAAGTCGTCTGCCCCTGAGCTGGGGAGATAGCGGCCGCTTTTCGCACAGGAGCCTGGAAAGATCGTGTGACGGCAGAGACCATCTTTAGGGAACCATCATTTATACGTTCGCCATGTAATGTCCTCTAATTGGCTTCATATCTTTTGCGTGTCTGCCTTTTGGTGGAACACAATTTTATTACAACATTTTAAAGCTCTTGTTTCGTATGAATGTTAATGAACTGCCAAAGTTCAGTGATGTTTTTGTAAAAGCACTTATTTTTGCTATTCTGCCCAACCGCACTCCTGTTACCTGAAGCCATCTCTGGCATGTAAATTATATTTATGTAGCAGACTCTTTTGTCCAAAGCAACCGAGACGTGAGGAAGCCTGAGGGTGAGATCACAGGCTCAGCCAGGAGTCGGCGCACCCCCAGTTCCTGGGGCCAAGGGCCCTTGCCCAGGGACCCATTACTCTGCCAGTCACGGTCCCAGCGAATCACATGGGAACAGATCCCGAACCGCACTCTGCCTGAAATTATGTAATTAACATACAATCGTATTCTGTTTTTACCTGTGCCCTCTCTCTTCACTATTCTTAGCTCAAACAGCAGAGATGCCATTAAGTAAAGGGCATCTAGGAAGGAGTTGTCATTTAAGTTCAGAAATGGGAAATACCTCATTTATTCACATTTAATGTTAGTTGAAAAGTGTGAAGTGTAGAATGTTGCCTGAGATTTTGTAGATGGCACAGAAAATGCACACTAGTAATGACATCCTGTAATTTCATTTGGGGCAAGCAGGACAGTTATTCATTTAAACTTGAAAAAAGAAGCAAAGGTTTATTTAGGGTTTAATATACAGTGGTACCTAAGTTCTCAAACTCATTAAAACTCGAATTTTTTAAAAGTTGAACCATCCAGTTCTAAAAAAATTATCTAGAACTCGATCTGAAACTCAGAAGTCGAACCGTGAATGCCGACCAAAGATGAGTGGCACGTCTCTCAGCGGAAACAAAGGGCAACGCTTCAGTCTCAATCTCGCATTCACGGTGATGGCATACCAGCTGAATACATATATTTAGACAGTAAAGATGCATTTAGACAATGATAGACAGTAACAATAATTATTATATAATTACATTTAAAATAAAGATTTCTTATCAATTATTTTAATATTAATAACAAAACAGTAATACATTTAATTATAATATTGTCGTGCCAAGCGGGGATGTAACAGAGACAAAGGCACAGACGTCAAAACGCAGATGGACAATACAATGACCGGATTTGGAAAACAAACTGAAACTCAGCCTAAATACAGAGGACTAATGACAACAACCAAAAACAGCTGATCACATGGGGATAAACGAGGGGGCATGGCACACGGAAGGAGCGGACGATCGTCCAGGACACTTTTTTTTTTACTTTACACATTGTTTGGATACAATTATTTTCTTTATAAATTACTGTTTTGAAAAATGTGCTTCGATATGTTTAGTACAGTATATGCTCTTCTTGTTTTATCCTGTTCATTTTGTGTTTAAACAATGAAAAACATAGTTAGATGTAATTTTTTGGGGGCCGGGAACCAATTAATTGGTTTTCTATTATTTCTTATGGAGAAAATTAGATCAGAACTTGAACTTTTTAGGATTTGATCCATCCTTCTGAACTGATTAAGTTCGAGTTCTGAGGTACCACTGTAATTGGTAAATATACGCTTAATATTTTGCTGCAGATCGGCAAACCGGTCACTCTCTTCACACCAAACTGACACTTATCGGCAAGTTCAAAACATGGTGATGGGGTTTTAATTTTTAGTTCATCCAAAGCTGTTGGAGAATATAAATATTAAAAGATGCTTTGGGTTACATCAGTACAGTCAGTTCTGCTACAAGGCGAGTAATGCTTTCCTGAAAAACTTCGCGTTCACTAAAATTGCATAATAAAGTATACATATCTAAAAGGATAAATGCAGTAGGGCAATGTGACTCCAAAACTAAGTGAATTAAATAAAAACAGTGATACTTATGGTCAGTAAAGTAATTTTATGCATTTAAAATAAGAAATAATAATAATAAAACATTAATAGATTATGTCATAAACATCTTCTATGGGTCTTATGAGTCTCAGGGGAATTACCAAGTAACTGTTTGAACCAAACTTGCCAAACTTCTTGCAGATTGCTGAAAATCGGGAAGCAGTGATAGCCAAAATGACGCTTCAAGAACCATTTGCTGTATTTCCTGACCCCACTAGATGGTGCTCTTGCTGTACTCTGCGGCATACTTTGAACCTTTTTTTAAACTGACACTATCTAGTGGGGTCAGAAAAGACAGCAAATGCTTCATGAAGTGTAATTTTGGTTATCATCAGTCAGGAGTAGTGAACTAAAGCCACCATACCGCAGGGCATACACACAGCACAATTACAACAGATTACGGTATGCAGGGGGTACTGAAGGCAACTGGGCTACACACAGTCTACGAAAAAGAAATATAAGTGAATTTAAAAAGGTTGCTTTGTGTTTTTATATGATAATTTGTCAAACATTTTTACAGTTTTAGAATTTAAGACTGACCTATGTAATTCATGCATGTATAAAAAATTTGATCTTTTTAGATTTGAAAACCGGTTTGACTAATTTAATGAGAAGAATTGTTTCAAAAATACTTACTTCAGGAATCGGACATCGCTATCCTTCACTTGGATAGCTGTTTTTGCGCACAAGTAGTGTTTCTCGTTAAGAGCATATGGCATTGTAGTTTACATAGAGCTTTTCTCTCCGACTGAAAATCGTGCAAATACAAATGCTGTTTTGTGGTGTATTGGACTTGGGTCCTAATATATCAACCGCGTTAGAACAGACTCACGGCATGATACGACGCAGTGTAGCAGGACTGACTGTCATTACTGGGCAGCATGCCATTTAGTGCTGCTAAACAATGTAGATATTGCTGCTTGGTGAATGACATGGCCCTCCGCCGTTTGCGTCGCTGGGTCCTGGCCTCACACTGGCGTTACCAGGGAAACCGGATGCTAAAGGCTGGCTTCATGGTGATGAAATCTGTGAGTAGGCGTAAGTGACCAGATGCAATAGTGACAAGATGCAAGGCAAACTGCTATCTCAGTGTTACCACTGCTAACATTAGGCAGCTGTAGGATCATTTATGTTATCAGTAATAACTGATGATATAACTATCAATATATTTTATTTGATCCTCATTTGCTTATATAGTGCCCTTTTATAACAAAATACACTGGAATATGTATGTTGTAACAGTATGAGTTGGCATTTAAATAATTCTGTAAAGGCTATTTAGATACAAATGTTAAAAGATTGAGAGAAAATGCACTATGGGAAAGATGTTTCAAATGTAAGAGATCATTCCTTTGCTGTACTGCACATTTAGCATTGCTGACTTTGCGTGTGTATGTAAGGAGCCATGGAACTTTAGGAATACATGAAATAAGCACTTTACTCACTTTCAGCGAGTCCAAAATACACATGCAGGGTGGTAGAAACTTTCATTAGCTCTGATCCAGGCTTGCAGGATTTTACATCAGTTACAGTACCAGTAAGATTTTAGGTGTGTTACGTATTTCATTGAATACATCTTAATTAGGAGATATCATGTGTGAACTTGTTTTAAATTCTTAACTGTCATATGTAAACCATAAACATAAATCTTTTGCTGTATACATTATTTGCTACCTTGCTAAAGTACGGACTATGTTTTGCTGTTACTTCGGAGTGACATCCTTAGTGCAGTGTCTCTCTGTGCTAATCTGTATGGGGGCAGATGGGAGCAGAAGGAAATCTATACTTAGTCAGCTTTATGTATGTGCCAACCGTCATATATACAATGCTGCTTGTTCTTCCTTGCGTTTTTCCTATACCTATGGAAGGGGAATATGGCCTACAGAATAAAGGATGACCAGACCAGAAATGTACTGTGTATATTTATATTCACTTTGGTTTGATTTTGAAGCTGATCTGCTACACACACTAGCTTACATGCACTACCCATACCTCAATCCACACAGCTGATTTGGCAGTGAACTAAGCAGAGACGCTAAAAAACCCTGTAAACTCTGTTATCCATCTATCATTCAGTTGCTTATCTAATACAGGCTTTCATATCTCAGGAAGCGCAGGGCACAGAGGAAAACACACTAGAGATGTGATATGGAAATACCAGGTACCTCAGATCTTCATGGGAAATGCTGGTGACCCCAGCCCAGGAGGTTTCAACAGCCCTGTAGCTCACCGACCCACTGCAGGCAGCCCTGTAGCTCACTGACCCACTGAAGGCAGCCCTGTAGTTCACCGACCCACTGCAGGCAGCCCTGTAGCTCACTGACCCACTGCAGGCAGCCTTGAAGTTCACTGACCCACTGCCGGCAGCCCTGAAGCTCACTGACCCACTGCAGGCAGCCCTGCAGCTCACCGACCTAATGTTTCCAAATAAACCATATTTCATTCAACTAATTTTTTTGCACTGTATGAAAAACATCTGCGCCAAATGGACCGCAGCATAACATGACAATAAACCTAGTTTAAGATTGGAAAAATGTTTTAAACAAGGTACTTATACTACTTTATTTTTGTTTGTTGCTGTGGTTACTTGTCTATCTTTTCATCCATTGGTAATAACACATAAAGATACATACAGTAATATGATGAATTATATGATGTACAGCACATAATCTTTACGCATAAATAAGTTGTTTCCATTACTTTATTCGCTAGGGTGCTGCCCTTTATTTGACTATACAGCTTTTTGTCATTATAAATGACTTGTGATCATGAATATATGGGTATAGTTTTGATGCCCGGTGCCCTGGATATGTCTCAGATCCACAAATCTTTAAGGTGTGGTGACTTTATCAACCAGGAATGATGGTTTAATACACACTTGTCCACATAATATTTTGCTACATTTTTTAATATATTCCATTTCAGCTAATGCACCTTTTTAAAATGACTGTTACATTTATATAACGCTTTTCAAGACACCCAAAGTACTTTACAGAACCAATGGGGAGCCACTTCAATCACCATCACTGTGTAGCCCCCAACTGGATGATGTAACAACAGCCATTCTGCACCAATATGCTCACCACAGAGTAGCTAAGGTGGTAAAGGGGCAGGATAGTTAGATATAGGGGATAATTAGGAGGCCAAATTTGATAAGGCCACAGTGTGCAGTTTCAGGCCTGGACATTGGAGTACCACCCCTACTGTTTTGCAAGATATCCAATGATCTTTCATGATCTCAAAGAGTTAGGACCTTGGTTTTATGTCTCATCTGAAGAGCAGCACCATTATTACAGTGCAGTGTCCCTGTCACTGGGTCATTGAGACCCACACAGACTGCAGGATGGGCTCCCCTGTTAGCCACACCAACATCTCATCCAGCAACAACCCAACTTTCCTATTTGGACTCCCAACCAAGTGCTGGCCAGGCCCAAACCTGCTTATCTTCAGGTAGAGTACCTGGTCTGAACTGCAGCTAGCATGGCTGTTGACGTTTTTATACTGTGGGCAGCCAAAAAAAAAAAACAAAAAAAAAAGACTATTCAGGGTAGTTTCATGTGTGCTTCTTACTATTATAACTACATGGCTAAGCTGTAGCTAGTTAGGAAGCTCAAACAACTGCAAATTCCCCTATTAACCAATATTCCAACAGGTTCTATCTCTCAACTACTGTTAATACGCTCCATCTGGATATCACTGATTACACTTTCTTAGTTGCTTCCTCAAATCAGCCTTGTAAAATTCCATTTTTATTTCCTTTTACTGTAGCTCCCACCTTACCCTTCTGAAAATAATATCCGCCACTGATACTGATCGCCTACTTCTTCAAAACTATATATATATTTTTCATCATCTAGATATACTTTATATAGCTTGATTTAAAATAAATTTCTGAAATTTGAATCAAGAAACACGTTTCTCTGGGTTGAGAAACAGCTGCGTGCTGTGGGATAGAAGTCGTCTATGCAGGGTGGTATTGCGGCACTCTCTGTGGACTCGCCCATCGGCGCGTTTCACGTTGTTACGCATCTGCGCAGCTATTTCACCGAATTACTTGAAACATGCAGTAATTGAGCCAATCGTTTGACTGGAAAAGTCTCTCGGATTTTACTCTCTGCGTTCAGAGCATCTGGCACAGTTTCACATTGTTTGTCTCCAAGTCCCCTTTTTGCACGCTGCCCCCTCCCTTTTCATTCATTCCGGGATCGTCCTGCTAGTGACTCAGTCTTTCAGAGCAGCCGCAAAGAATATGTGAGTAAACGATATTTCTTTCATGTTAAAATGTACAAGATATCTGCTATGTAACATCAATTTCCATTTCAGATAAAATATTTCGCTTACTCATCATCTGACTCCTTGTTGGGTACAAATATGAAATATATCGCCTAATCATACTAAGATTAAATGTTTACTTTCTATGTTGTGCAGTACGGAGGCTATATAACGTAAGCCAGAATTATGTGCAGTAGTTTATTTTGTGGTATTTTTGAGGGTGGATGTGTATGTCGGCCACAACTATCCCAGTAAATTTCATTTGTCTCTCTTTCAGGGAACGCAGATAGATCAGTACAGTTAAACATTTGATGTTTAATGATTTTTAAATCATAAGAACACATGAGATTATTTTTTATTCCTACCTTACTTTGATACTTCTAATACGTTGTCGTATTTCGTATCAGCTTTATTTCTCTTACATGTATTTTTTCAGCCCTAATACCCAAACAGTGAAATATCAGACTGCTCTGCTGCAAAAGGCAAACCCCATATTCATTTTTCCTCACCAGTGAACAGAAGCATCTTTCTCTTTGTGTTTATTGAGAATGTGTGAGCTACCAATACCAGCCAAGTGCCTACTAGCCATCCAGCTGCCTCCATAGGTCTGATCCCGATGCCAACCCTCCTGGCGGAGCCCCCGAGGGCGAAGGCGGCCCACCAGCGCCGCCACCCAACCAGACCAGCAACCGCAGGCTACAGCAAACCCAGGCCCAAGTAGACGAGGTAAAACTACTGAAGGCGAAGGCCAGACGAACGTCGATATGCTGCTGTTTAGCAGAAATGAAATGAAATCCTGCCACCTGCCCCCTGGACAGGTGGTGGACCTCATGCGTGTCAATGTGGAGAAGGTCCTGGATAGAGACCAGAAGCTCTCCGAGCTGGACGACCGGGCCGACGCGCTGCAGGCAGGCGCCTCGCAGTTCGAGAGCAGCGCCGCCAAGCTGAAGAATAAGTACTGGTGGAAGAACTGTAAGGTCTGTCCGTACGGAAGCAGCAGGCAGCGCCACAGCGTCATTCGGATATCTAATTGTATTTTTTGTGGCCTAGTTTATTCTTATTATGCGCATTTGAACTACAAACATTTAATTTACGGCTCTCATAGACACAGAACTGTCGTCAATGACCGGACTGGGGAAACACACACTGACGCGGACTTAAATACACAACAGCAATCAACATGACTCGAAACAGCTACAAACACGGGGATGCCACACGGGGTACATGAGGGGGCGTGGCACATGGGACGATCGGCATGACCGAGGCATGACAATCAAGATCATGCTTGCAGGGACAGAACATGATAATTAAGAACGTGCAATGTCTTGGTCTTGGTAAAGTTTCCTAAAAATCAGTGCCTTAATAATGACACCAGTAGTTTAATTAAACGAACATAGTTATACAGTAAATGCAGTGCAGTTTATTGCAGTGACACGATTTAGGCGTGAACTGCTGTTTCTGATTCACTCTTGTGTGATTGTGTCACCATCAGTATGAGCGGTCAGTCAGCAAATCTTTACTCATTAGCAGAAAGTAACACAGAAGGGAATATGATAATCTGTCAGAGTAAACATGTGCTGTTTCATCTCAATTTGGTGACATGCTGGCATCTTTCTCCCCATAGATGATGATCATGATGGCCATCATAGGCATCATCGTTGTTGGGATCCTATTCAGTGAGTATTTACGTAGTTCCCCATTCCGTAAGAGAAGCTTCTGTAACCCCTCCCTCCACACTCGTATGTTGCACATCAACCTGACTTCATTATGACGTTATAACTCAAACATTGCCAGCAGTGACATAGAAATTAGTGCTTTGTTAATGGAGATAGAGGTTAACAGCAGAGGACTGGCAGCCATTTTGTCAGTACAAATCAAGATTTTTGTCCTTCGCAAATATCCTGCATTACTATGGGATACATGTACATCCTACATCACTGGTTGTGACTCGTTTTTTCTATCATTGACCGATATTAGACCCAACAAAACCATACTGTGCCAAACTGCGAAGGTGGTAATTACCAGACCATCTCAAGCATGGAAATAGGCAACACCAGAAACCATCAGGCCTGAACTGATTTACCACTACATTATATTCTACTAAATATAAAAGCAAAACAGAGGCATCTTTTTGACACATTTTTCTCCAGGGAGACCTAGATTCCATTCATCCATTTTCTGTACTCACCTCAACAAAAAGTATTTCTTGTTTTCAACAAGAAAGGTATTTTTGAACTGGAATTCCAGTATTTCAAGCAAAGGAAAAATGGTACTTCTACGGTACTTCTGCACCAATACTTGTTCACTTTTTTCTGGTTGGTTCATATGCTTGTTTTTATATTCCCGCTTTGGGATGCCTTACGCCACAGCACTGACGTGGTGAGCATAAGTATCGGAGCAGAAAACACTGAAATGGAGACGGATGGAACATCTTGGTAAAATGGTTTAAATCATGAAGTTTACCACGGCAGTAAAGATGAAGGATTTAACAGAATCTCTGTGGCTTTTTAG
Source organism: Brevimyrus niger (assembly GCA_015164015.2). NCBI lineage: Eukaryota > Metazoa > Chordata > Actinopteri > Osteoglossiformes > Mormyridae > Brevimyrus > Brevimyrus niger. The sequence goes on from JAABNY020000046.1 coordinate 16,909,057, forward strand.
CGGGGGAACATTTTAAAACAAATTTGAGGAAGCACTTTTTAACACAGCGTGTAGTTAGAGTATGGAATAGTCTTCCTGCTAGTGTAGCAGAAGCTAAAACCCTGGGTTCCTTTAAATCAGAGCTAAATAAGAGTTTAACAACTCTGAGCTATTAGTTAAGCTCTCCCCAAATGAGCTTGATGGGCCGAATTGCCCCTCTTGTGTGTAAATTTATTATGTTCTTATGTGAGCAGCCCTGACTGGTGTCTAACCAGTGTCTGACTGGTGTCTAACCAGAGTCTCTTCTCTTCATTGTCCCCCCCACCCTGCCCCATCAGTGTACTTCTTCTACTGAGCTGGACTCAACTGGAAGGAGACGCATGTTTAGGAGAAAGCGGCCAAATGTGCTCCTGCACCTCCTCGCTTAGTGCGCCTCCATCGCCATGCCTTCGGCGCACATGCACGGCCTTGGGGGGGGTGCAGCAGGAGGAGAGGGGCCCCACAGCAGAACTGCTGCAGCTCTGCATCCCCTCAGTCTCATTACCTCTCCTTTCATATTTTTCTGGTTGTGGTTTACATTAGCTGTACCTTCATAGAGCGTTCATAAGCAGCATGTGAGAGTCAGAGCATTACATTCATAACACTTTTAATGAACAAGGCATGACTGCTGTAAGACACATTAATAATAAACGTTATAATCATATAATAATGTGTATTAAAGCTGTTAAGGTATGTTAGGACGGTAAGGTGTATTTGGCTGCTGCTTATGAATGTTCTATAAATGAATTATGAAGGCGTACTGAATGTTCTATGAATGCATTATGGAGGCATTATGAAGGTGCAGTTAAATGTATAGCATCACCATCTTTTCAATGTGTCATTTATGCCAGCAGCTGAAAAATGCACCGTTGAGGATTCCAGCGTAATAGCAGCATTATTTTCCAGTTGCAGCCAGTGCTACCAGTAAAAACGACAGGATATTTATTGCTGAAGTTTTCTTGTGAGCATAAATAATGCACTTGTACGCCTTGCTGGTTTGTTGGCCTCCACTGTTTCTGTTTTCTGCATCTGGAGGTAATGGTGGAAACCGACGTGACCAGGAATGTAGCAGATTCAGCTTCTTTTTTTCTGTGTCGATGTCAGAAAGAGAACAATTTTGCAGTCTTATGGTTTCATTGAAATACATTGTGATTATTGAACTTGCTTTTTTCACTATGCAATTTACATATATTAAACCACATTCCTTTATCCTAAAGCAGTATGACAATGATACATCGTTCTGACTCATTTTTATATTATTTTTTAAGAATTTCAGCTTTTTCTTGCATCATTTTCTCAATTTAGGTTGGAACAGTGAAAGCCACTTTTAACAATTAATTTCCATGCAAGTACAATATACTTTATATTATTTTAGTAATATCCATTACTAAAATATCCATTATTTCTGCTTATTCACTAAAAGTTTCTATTTTACTATTGGGTTAACGATGGAAATCAGTACGGTCGTGCCAGGCAGCTACGGCATGTTATTAAATAACTGAAACGTGTTTTGATAACGGCGTCTTACACTGCAGCTCATTTGTGATTTTTTGCTATAAACCAATGTCCATTTGCATTTAAATTTACTGATGCTAATAAATATGTAAATATATTTTTCCTCTGGTTTATTGTCCTTTTTGATTGTCCTATACAACCACTAGAAAGCTTCACAATCTGGATATCAAAAATCAACACATCCAATAAAAATTCAAGTAACTGAGAAAAACTAATATATTAATACATGTCATGCTTCCGTTCAGCTCTACTCTGCTTCCACAATGATTCACTGCATTATTAAAAAAATAAAATCAGGCTGCCCTGTTACTTTTTTTATTTTTTACCCTAAAAAGAAACTGTAACATAACAGATTTAATAAATAAAAATTGCTTTAATATTCCATTGTCACTAAAATGGCCTACAGAATCACTGCCTACAGAAGGGACGCGGCTTCTAGGAGCTGGCTGTGACATCATCAGCCAGCAGCCAATCAGGAGAGCGGAGGTAGAGTAGGGGGAGGGGAGAACAGGCCACACCACTTCCTGCTGACATATCGCACTGCAGGAAACAAAGGAGACACTGGAAATACATTACGTCCAACACAAGCTGTGAATATGAGCAAACAGAATTGAAAGTCTACAGAAGAAGCTGTTAGACTATACCTACTTATTTGAAGCAATTAGGGCAAGCAGCACCGCAGTGGCATTGCAGTGCCTTGCCGTTGTGAGAGGAAAAGCCAGATGCAGTGCTTACCCATCAGACCCACACGTCAGGACCCGGCCGCCTCCGAATGTTTGTCTGACACAGGTGTCCTGGCGGCGACAGGGGATATCCGGGCGATGGTTGCCGGGAGACGGGTGACATCTGCCTTCATGTCGCTAAGTAACTCCTCCAGCTGCCTCAGCACTAAGAGACGACAGTGATCAGATGTGGTCATGTTTGGGGCCAAAGGAAGTTACACCCCACCCTGCCCCCTGCCCCCATGCAGGTACACGGGAAACAGGAATGTATCATGAACCTGGCAAAGGAGACCAGTGACTGTTTAAGCTGCAATCCCTCCTGGAATCCTGTCAGCTGCACAATGAGGTGCCGGTGTTTGCACTGTAGAAGGTACCTGGCCAGGAATCCAGATGTCTAACAGCTGGCTGCAGACTTTATAGACTGAACTTGCAGCACCACCTCTGCCTTTCTGCAAACATCATTTGCCTGGATGTAGGAAGCAGGGCTCTGGATCCCAGGTGCTGTGCCCCTTACACTGGGCGTTGTGTCTCTGTGCACTGCTCTTGCATGACAGGGACTTCTGCATAGCATCCCTACCACAAACTCCAGCCCTTTGAAGCTCAGATTCCTTTTTGCTGAGACAGTGTCATGGAGGTGCTGAATCGGCCCCTATTCTGTTAGGTCTCCATCTATCCCTGCCAGTCAACTACAAACTGCAACCAGCGTTCCTCTTTCCCACTGCTGCACATGCTGTCATTCATTTCGAGACGCTTCCTGTGAGCTCCTCCATTTTACACTTGTTGTGCAATTTAAGCACCAGTTACTTGGCTTTGTTGAAACTCAGATGCCTTGTGTTGTTTGTTTGTAAACTCCTATCAAAGTGCTGAACAGGCATTAATACACTCAAGTCATCTGTCTAACAATGAAAAGCCACCAGGTACCAGTGCAGCTGGAAAGAGTCACTGTCTACCAATATACACAAATTACACATAAAATATATGGTTACCTCTCCTATAACAGCAAGTTTCATTTGTTTACCTTTTCCTAGGTTGCCTCCATTTTTCCCAGATTTTTCAGTGGCTGTAGAAGAATGACCTGCAAAACAACAACATTTTTTAATTGTTCCCGAGTACTTGCATCTCACAGGTCAGAGGTGCTTTTCCTGTAACATTTGCTCAACCTCTCAGTTTCCCAAAACAACCCCAGCTGCCGCTGTTTGTGGGTCTTAATTCCAGCTTGATCCTCGCACTTAAATATCTGTTAAATCCGCTCCAGCAGGAACAGGAACAGGAGCAGGAACCGAAGCAGGAACAGGAGCAGGGGCAGGAACAAAAGCAGGGGTAGCCCTGTCTGGCTTGTGCCACAGCATCACCTTTATGCAAGACAGCGCTGGAGGACTTGCTGACAGAACCAGACTCTTTGTGGTGCTGGTGGGACTCTGTGGGGTGTTCGGGCTCGCTGAACCGTGAGCTGAGGCCTGCGGGGAACTGGGAAGGACCCTCAGACAAGTTCAGGAAGGCAGCTCTGCGGAGCTGCTCCTCGATAACCAGTGCCTGCTCCAGAAGCTGCAAGGAACAGCGGCCAGTGCCATCAACCCCGTTGCCCAAAACCAAAGAGCATGACAAAAAGGACAGAACAGTGAAGGCTGCAGAGCCAGACTGCAGTTTGCACCTTGAATCTGCGGGCCAGAAATCTGTTCTTAACCTCCATGAAGTTGGCCCGGTTCAGCTCACCCTTGAAGGGCTCGTTGAGGATGGTGTACCTGGCATCACCCTGGATATCCTGCCAGCGGGCATAACCATGTCTGGGGTCACCAGTCACGAAGCACAACAGGGAGACTCAGTGGCAGCCGGCGGCTTGACAAACACTCAGGGGGCCGAGCAGATCTTACACTTTTTCTATGTTTACGTAAAAAACAAAAAAATAAAATTTGAAAGTACGCATCCTTTAAAGTTTGGGCTAAAATATCGTTACAAAACAAGAGCACTGACGACAGACTTTACTGAGTGCTGGCCTTCAATACTGTCTAAGGCAATAGGCATCCGCACCATGTAATCCTGTATTGTAAGAATGTTAAGAATGTAAAGATGTACCTGATATTTGCAAAAACGGTAATTAGAAATGTATTTATGTGAAATACTTAATGATGAGAGTTAGCGTCAGTAACTGTTACCCATCAGAGAGAGACATGCCCGCCCCTGAGCTCAGGGCTAAACTGTGGGTATCGGGGAAGCAGCCCGCAGGCTGAAGGATACTGTATAATGCCCGCCAGCAGCCAGTAGTCATGCCGCCGGTGCCAGATCTCGTTGGTCTTCTTGGTGATGGTGGCGGCCCTCTCCTCATTCTGCCACAGCGCATGGAGCTCTGGTGGAGACAGGCGGCATCCCGCAAATGCGCATGAGCAAATAACCGACCAATCAGCACAGAGCACTGGAGCCTGATGTCACGGGGAATACTGAGCCCCCCCCCCCCCCCACACTGCGATCTGCCTGTCTGTGAACGATGACTTTCACGGCTCTCCTGTCCTTTGACCGATGTTTCAGGTTCCAGATATTTCCTGCATTCCTTGTACTGATTTGATGTTTTAACGTTCAAAACATCACTTCAGAGTGACACCTAGTGGCCAAACCTTCTCCATGCACATTACCGCATGATGGCACCAGTGTCTTACAGAAGCATGAAAAGACACATGTGACAATAAAGAAATACTCAGCAAACATGGATTCGTTAATGTGGTCAGTCAGTTAGCGGTAACCTAACTTCACCATTTCATAACTGTGTATCTGTCAGTACCATCGGAGCAGCCTCTGCTGGCCCGGTCCTCAGTCACCCCGCGCAGTCCACAGCACTCCAGGTTTACGTTGCTTTTGTTAGCGGGCTTATCTGCTGAAGCTTCACGGCGGCGTCAGCTGAAACACTCTGGACCTGACTCATTCCCTCCCCCCAGGCTGCTGTCAGAAACTCCCAGAGGATTTCTGTATCGATCTGAGCGGCCGTAGCTGTCGATGACTGACAAGGGCTTCGCTCGAGTGCAGAGACTTGCACAGATGTCAGCACGGCAGTCGGATGAAAGCTGCTTTGGTTGCATCCTCTGGACACTCAAAAGCTAAATCCCTGAATCTGGGACCCAACAAAGGACCACCAGACTGCACCCTGCTCCTACTCTGACGATCACATTATGTTAACTTTTATTTCCTTTTTTTATGGCAAAGCATTGTGGCCAGAGGATTAATCTTTGGAGCAGAAACTCTCACACCGGCGATCATCACAGTTTAAAGCGCTTATGCTGGTGCTGAGCGGCCCAGCCTGCTCCTCACGCTGCTCTGACAAACAGCAGGCCATTAAGACGGTGCTGCCTCATCGGGAGTGGGATTCACTTTTGATTTCCCATCTGCTCCTATATGTTGATGAGCTGCTGCTTTGCACGGTTGTTATAGCTGAAGAAGTCAACTATACGTCAAGACTGATCCCAGAACAGCTTAATTCATCTGTATACCCAACGAGGAAAAACAGAAAGGTTTTGAAACTGCGGTGTAGTAACCATGATCAACGCCGTCCCCCGAGGGGGGGGGATACAGCGGCTGGCTGATGGCCCCATACAGGACTGTCACACAGGTTTCAAAACAGCTGTTTCTAATTTGCCTTCACTGAGGATTTGGATCAGAACATGCAGTTTCAGTCCATCTTTCCAGCAATGTCACTCCAGGGCCTCATCAGTTCAGTCCCTGGCATTCATTTTTTCAGATGTTTTCATCACTGAAAACCACGTGGAAATATCCATCCTTTAACCTCTCCATCATTTTAAATCCTGCCCTGCCCGCCCCCCCCACACTCACTGCCCCCCCACCTGTAAAGCCTCCATCTGCAATGTTGAACATGAATTTGTGTTTCACTGGCTTCTTCTCCTCGCTTGCACTCGTCGCTCCCTCTTTAAACGTCCCTCCGTTCTGTAGCTTCGAGGCTCCCTCCGAGACGCCCCGATCTTTCACATCCTTTGGATCTGGAAGGTGCAGAACAGAGGAGAAAGAGGATGGGATAGAGCTCAGAGCAGTATGGATACAGAGCAGAGGAGAAAGAGGATGGGATAGAGCT
>JAABNY020000046.1:16917189-16947660 GCA_015164015.2 Brevimyrus niger
GCAAACGGCTGAATGAAACGCAAGCAGAAATGGGCAGTGGCTTAACCTAACCCTAACCTAACCCTAACCCTAACCCTTACCTTCCTGCGGATGAGGGACATCACGCCGATGCGCGTCAGCACATGCTGCCGGGACAGGCCCTCTCGAGGGACGCCGTCGGCGAAGGTCTCTACTCGCTCGGCAATGGGCTCACAGAGGTGCCGCATGAAGAGGGCAACGTAGGCCCTGAGCAAGACGGAGAACAAGAAGGTCAAAGAACGAGGTGGGGGGGGGGGGCCCTACTTCAGCAGCAAGTGGGGGCCAAACTCACTTGAACTCCTCATCAGATTTCCCACGCAGGTCCCTGACCACCCACTGCGCAGTGAAGGCATTCTGGGGGGGCATCCCATAACGCATCACTGCATTCAGGAAGGCCTTCCTCTGCCGGGCGTTAAAGCCCAACACCTACAGATGACACGTGTGTCGGGGGGAGAGCGTGAGGAGGGGACGTGAGAGAAAAAGAGAGGGGGAGAGCGAGTGAGAAACAAAGAGAGGGAGAGAACATGAAGGAGTGACAGAAAAAGAGGGAGAGAGCCAGTGAGAAGGAGAGAGCATAAGCAAGGGAGTGAGAAAAAGAGAGAGGGAGAGAGTGTGAGGGAGTGGTTGAGTGAGTGAATAACAAAGCGGAGGAGAGAGTGTATGTGAGTGAATGAGAGAGAGCAAGAAAGTGAGCGTGACAGCGAGTGTGTGAGCAAGTAAGAGAGAAAGAGAAGGCGAGTGAGAGAAGGAGAGGGAGAGAGACGGAAGTACCTCGACATTGCCGCCCACTCGAGCCATCAAGGGAGATAGGGACTTCTCCTTCTCATTCCTCAGGCCTTTCCTGTTGGGCCGTCGGGAGCTCACTGCAAGAAGAGAGTCAGCGCAAGGAGAGTCAGAGTGAGGATAGAGTCGGCACAATAGGGGGAGAAAGAGTCAGTGTGACGGGTAGGGAGTCAACACGCAGGGGAGGGAGTCAGTGTCGGGGGGGGGAGTCAAAGCAAGGAAATCGGCATAGAAGGCGGGAGTCAAAGCAGGGGAGGAAGTCAGCATGGGAAGAGTCAGAGCGAGGAGAGAGTCCGCGCGACAGGGAAGAAAGATTCAGTGTGAGGGGTAGGGAGTCAGCGTAGGGGTACGGAGTGAGTGAGTGAGTTTCCCCTTGTGGCAAACAAAAAAAAACGGTCCCCACAACATCAATAAAACAGGTTTTCATCACATTGCAGGGACACACAATGTTTTATAGACAGAGAAGTCGCTTCCCCCCCAACACACACAGAGAAACAGACACACTCTCATTACCTTCTGAACGCTCATCAAAGTCCTCATCTCCCTCCTCTGAAGCCACAGAATAATCGGACTGATAGTCCGACTGGTCGTCCTGCCAGTCTGTTGAGAGAGAAAGTGTCTTTGTGAACACCCATCACCCATCACACACACACACACAGCAGTCAAGCCAAAATATCGCCCTGACTCTTCCTTGATATTCAAGCCCCTCTGCCCAGTCCTTAGGCCATGGTAGGCCTCTGTATGGACGCTACGTAACATCACTCTGGGTTGAATCACAGCCAGTGGTTGCACACTCTTCATTAAACGCTGGGCTTTTGCACTCTTTGCACACCGTATAGGAGGCCCGACGGGCCCTACCTCGGTCATCCTGCGCGCCATCGCTGTAGTTGACCTGCTTGCGCTTGCGCTTGCCCTTGCCCAGGTGGCGCGCCAGGTCCTCCTGGTAGTGCTCGTAGTGATGTCTCAGCAGCTTTTCCCAGTAGTCCGGCTCGGCGTTCTCCTCCAGCCGGGCCAGCTCCTGCTGCACCTCCTCGTCCTGCGGGAGCCACAGTCCCTGAACACTGCTGCCATGCAGAATGAAGTGAGCAGCGAAAGCTTCCGTGTGATACCATGCGACCTCAGTCATCTTTTCAGTGCATCTCATTAAACCTTTTTCCCAAAGTAATTTTACCGAAAATCTTCCCACGATTCAATTTTCCTCACATTTCTTCACAATTTTGAAGGACTTCCTGGTCCTCCTTCCTGCACGGCTTTTCCTCAGGAGGTCTGTGCTGGCAGCTCTCTTTCCTTGACCACAGCCTCTCAATCTGGGAAATCCCTGCACGTCCCCAAACTCCCCTGGAGTTATAATCCCTCCCCCCTGTCTTGTGTCAACCTGGGGCCCCCGCTCCCTTGGTATCCATCCAGGTGGCATCCTTATAAGGTGCCTTTAGCACCCTTGCTGGTTCCTCTCAAACAGAAGGAAAAGCATACTCTATATTGAGGTCCCTACATATCTGATAACTCCTCACGAGTCCAGTAGCTCCGTGGAAAAACCTCTATTTTACCGCTTGTACCAGCAAAACTCCTGTCCATGAGTGAAAGAGGGGACAAGGACTGAGTGGGCAATCTCAACTCCCACGACATGGCCCTACATGGCGGATCCAGGCATCACCTCCCAGTCCAAACTCTCCCAGTCCAGTTTGTTAATAAGCACCATTTCTGTGCACTTTGTAAATTTTGGCCAATTTAACGGAAGTTCTTCACTAGATTACGTGAAAAACGAGTGCGTTTCAGTTCCCGATACTTTACTGTGACGAGGAAGCGGGGGCTTTCGTCTCAAAAAACAGCTAAAAATGGGCTGGTGAGCTTTGGAAACATGCCCTGCAGCCGCCCAGCAGGTGCGAGTACACGCCCCGTATGAACTGGCCTGTCATCTCCCCTGCAGAGCCTATAGTTCCCGCAGCCCTGAACTGGATCATTGGTTTTGAGCAATGAATGGGTTAACCAACTACTTTAATAGTGTGACTTCCATTACCAAACGCCGCAGCTAAAACACTTTAACGTTTTCTATTTTAAGCCCTAAACCACCATAGTACGGGATCAGCGATGGGCTGGAGAATCCCTGGAGGATCACTTACTGTGTCCTTCTCATCCTTCACCACATACTGGGCCACCTTGAAGGAGCTCAGATAGTCATTCATGCTCTGGATCTCAGTGTCGTCTGTGGCATCCTGGTTGCGATCCAGCAGGCGCTCGATGGCCTTGTCGTCATAGTGGATTACACTGCCGTCATCCTCCTTGTTCTCCCCTGTAAGCCGTATTGGGGGGAAGAGGAGGGCGACAGGGAAAGGCAGATGGTCAGTTTGGTGGACCCACCGCGTGACTGACGAGGTGATCAGGAGGGAATGAGATGATGTGCATTTTTATAATAGTGAGATAGCGGTCTGCATGCACGTATAAACCCGGCGCAGCCAGAAACCAAAAACCACCTTCTCCATTTTCATCTTTGAAAAGCTCCTCAGTGCCAAATTTGAGGATGTCGTCCAACTCCTGCTTGGACATGGAGCCGGTCTTCGAGCCCAGCCCAGGACGCACAACCAGGTGGGTTAACATCATCTTCTTCTTTGCTACCTACAGCAGATGAATCACAGCTGCTGTTATGGTGTCGCTCCACAATACTGCCCAGAGGCGCATATGCCATACTCACGCCATACTCATGCCATACTCACGCCAGCCTCACCTGAGTGACCCTCTCCTCCACGGAGGCTTTGGTCACAAAGCGGTAAATCATGACCTTCTTGTTCTGACCAATGCGGTGTGCACGGCTGAAGGCCTGGAAGGTGGACAGGGCCGAGAGTCACACTTCACCGGGAGGATGGAGAATCTGAGCTGATGGCCCGTTACTGGAGTGAGCTGCACCAGCTACCTACCTGAATGTCGTTGTGCGGATTCCAGTCAGAGTCATAAATGATGACCGTGTCGGCCGTGGCGAGGTTTATACCCAAACCGCCGGCCCTTGTTGACAGCAGAAAGACAAACTGTTGAGCTCCAGGAGCTGAAACAGAAGTGAGAAACAGCCATGACTTCTGAACAAATCAGAAAAACGGGCAACTTACTAAGGTCCTCATGGCGACATTAGAGAAAGCCTCACCGTTGAACCTATCAATGGCCTCTTGTCTCATGGTTCCAGTGATGCTCCCATCAAGTCTCTCATATTTGTAGCCGTCATTCTCCAGAAAGTCTTCCAGTAGATCCAGCATTTTAGTCATCTGACGGCAGCAGAGCATATAAGATGTATACGAGCGATGAGCTTCAGGCTTTTCTTTGCCTTCCTGTGTACACTGCAGCTCACATACCTGTGAGAAGATCAGCACCCTGTGGTCACCTTCCTTCAGCTTCTTCAGCATCTTCTGCAGCAGTAGCAGTTTCCCGGATGCTTTGGTCAGGGCGCCACCTTCATACATTCCATTAAGCATCTTGGGTGCTTCCTGTAAGCAACAACTTGAAGGTGAAGGTAGCATTTTCCCGCTGGCAGCCTTAAAGTGCCTCTATCAAAATGGCGATCATGGTGACAGGAAGAGGCACCGGCCACACTCCGCATGCAGCTCCTACCATGGCTGCTTTAGGGAAGAGATAAGGATGGTTGCAGCACTTCTTAAGGTCCATCATCACGTTGAGAAGGGACACCTGGTTTCCTCCTCCACGAGTGTTCAGGGCCCCAAAATTACGCGTGAGGATGAACTTGTAGTACTTCCTGAAAAAATTTGAATAAGCTATTCAAATATGCATATTATCCCACTCACCTTTCTCTGACTGGTAGGGGAAATTAACCCTATTCCCATCAGCGCATAACACACAGAAGACCAATATTTACTGCACCAATATTTACTGGTCAGCCTAGCAGCTCACACCCTGACAGCACAGCGCACCTCCCCTATTGTACGAGCCTGATCCCATATTTACAGGTCTGCACCGCAGCAGGGCTGCTCACTTCTGCATGGGACTCAGCTCCACACGAACGATGAGCTCCGTTTTGGCCGGCATGTGCTTGAAGACGTCCGCTTTCAGTCTGCGCAGCATGTGCGGCCCCAACAGATCGTGCAGCTTCTTTATCTGGTCCTCCTTGGCAATGTCTGCAAACTCCTCCAGGAAGCCCTCTAAGTTACTGCAAGTGAAAGACAAGTGTCATTCTGTGAAAGTGAAAGACACTGTGTCATAAAGGAGCAGTCACAAGCAACAGCACTAGGCAATCAAACCCTCTACATCAGGGGTGGGCAAACTTACCCCGAAAGGGCCATTGGGTGTGTGGGCTTCGCTGCAACTCCTTAATTAGAATTAATCGGAGGACTGATTGGCTAAAGAGTCCTCACACCTGGGTTTGCACAGCTGACCTAAAGGTTATCCCAAAAACCTGCATACACAGCAGCCCTTCGTGGATAAGATTGCCCACCCCTGCTCGAGACATTTCACCACAGTATACCACATCGAATACGATTAAAAAAAAGGTAGTAAACGCCAAAATCAGAGAGTCCAAACGGACACATCAGTGTGGAAGATGAGCTCTATGGAAATGAGTAGATGATTCCGTGTTGATGAGTCAAAAAGATCAGCCTTCATTTACTGACACCACTGCTAATGCCCGATCTGTGACCGCATGCGCATGTACGCATGCTCCAGTAGTTTACCGCATATTCACGCTGCATTTTGTTTTTTTGGGACATTTGGCTACGCATAGCCTTACTCTCCTATGTGAGACAAAGTACAGCAGAGAGTAAAGCTTGGGGTCAGAGCACGGGCTCAGCCTTTCATCAGGCCCCATGGAGCACCTGAGGTTATTGGCCTTGCTCGGTGGCCTAACAATAACATCATCACTGCAGACCACGAGACCGGAACCAGTGACCTTCCAGAAAGAGGCACAGACTAACTAGCAGAGCCATATAAAAGCCCTAAAGTCCAAAGGGTTCCTTTCATGTGCAATTAAACCACCGGGAAAAAAAAAGAAAAACAACTCAGTCACAGAAAACGACCCACACGCTGCATGGGAATAGAACCCATGCTAAGTGGGCAGGTGATTAACAAGCAATCATCAGGCATGAGGGAACTGACCTGAATCGTTCAGGGGTCAGGAAGTTCAGCAGGTGGAAAAGCTCGTCCAGGTTGTTCTGCAGAGGGGTTCCCGTCAGTAGCAGCTTGTACTTCAGGGAATAGTTACTGAGCAGCCTGAAGAACTGTAGGCCAGAGAAAACGAACAGGCTTAGGCTTAGGGGTCAGGCTTTGGGGTCAGGCTTAGGCTTTGGGGTTAGGTGTAGGGGTCAGGCTTAGGCTTTGGGGTTAGGTGTAGGGGTCAGGCTTAGGCTTTGGGGTTAGGTGTAGGGATCAGGCTTAGGCTTTGGGGTTAGGTGTAGGGGTCAGGCTTAGGCTTTGAGGTTAGGTGTAGGGGTCAGGCTTAGGCTTTGGGGTTAGGCAAATGGGTCAGGCTTAGGGGTCAGGTTTAGGCTTAGTGGTTAGGGTAAGGGTCTGGGGCTAGGCTTAGGGGTCAGGCAAACACAAATTTCACATCCAGCATCCATCAGACTCAAAACTAAGCTGGGTGAAGACCTCCTCTGTCAGTGGGGAGGAGACCTCCTCTGTTAGTGGTCAGTGGGGAGAACACCTCCTCTGTCTGTGGGGAGGAAGCCTACTCTGTCTGTGGTGAGTGGACTTTATACTTCCTCATACTGATACATTGGTACCTCGGTTCTCAAACTTAATCCGGTCCAGATTATGGATCAAATACTAAAAAATTTGAGTTCTGATGAAATTTTTTCCATAAAAAAATAATGGAAAACCAATTAATTGGTTTCTGGCCCCCCAAAATTACACCTAAATATGGGTTTTTTTAACATTTAAACACAAAATGAACAGTACAAAACAAGAAGAGCATTTTTTTCTTAATGGCTTCCAAAATGATAAAGATCTTATCCCAGCATTACCCCTGTCCTACCCCGATCGTCCGCTCCTTCCATGTGCCATGCCCCCTTGTTAACCTCGTGTGGGATCCCCATGTGATCAGCTGTTTCTGGTTGTTGTCATTAGTCCTCTGTATTAAGTCTGCGTTTCAGTTTGTTTCCCTAGTCCAGTCATTGGGTGCGTTCAACTTCCTTACAGCGCTGGCTTAAAGCAAGGCATTCTGATCCTGACGCAATGCATTACAGTTAGATGCATTGCGACCTCTCACCCGGCTGCACAGACTGGAACCGCCTCCGTGACAACACACCTTTGCCCTTATTGGCTGAAGAGTTTAGTTACACGCATGACATTTGCATCCCAGGCAGTTCCGATGCGTGATCTGCTTTTTCTTCCAAATATCACGTAAAGCAGTGAGAACTGGTTTTCAGTTAATTTATCCAGTAAAATAAAGTTTAAATAAATGACATAAATGCTCTAATAGTACACGTATGTTAGAGGTTTATTTATTGTTAGTTACTGTAATGTTGCGCTGCATTATTAGTTAATCGTCTAGTCTGTGAAGAAGGCATTCATGTAAGAATTGAGTTGTAGTATGACTCATTTCCTGGGACGTATAATTGTCAGTGTTCACGGTCGACTTGTGAAATTCAGATCGAGTCCTAGGTTAAACTAGTTTGTTCGACTTTCAAGAAATTCGAGAACCGAGGAACCACTGTGTTAATTAAAAATCCATCAGCATAAAAGTTTCACTTTCCATTAGTCAAGATACATCACAACTATTAGCTCCTTACAACTCAAACAATGTCTGAGTGGAGCTGTAGGCAGGACACCACCCTCTCTATCAATTGACCACTGCTGAAAATGAGCTCCCATTAGGGGCACAGACAGCAACCCACTTTGGACTGGTTGTTCTTCAGCCGGTGAGCCTCGTCCACCACCAGACACGCCCAGCTGATGGAGCCCAGACTCGCAATGTCAATGGTGATGAGCTCATAGGATGTCAGAAGAACGTGGAACTTCACAGACGCCTCTTTCTGCATGGAAAGAAGGGCACGGACCTTCATGACTACAATGGTCCCTGACGCATCGTGGAAGTTGCTCATCATCCAGAAACCTCAAACACGGACCTTCATTTTGGAGGCCTTCTTCCCACCCCTGATGGCGTTGTCGTCAAAAGTGAACTCGTTCTCACGAATCACGGCGCGGCTGTCTTTATCGCCCACGTAGGTGACCACATACATGTCAGGAGCCCAGAGCTCGAACTCACGCTCCCAGTTGATGACGGTAGAGAGAGGGGCGCTCACCAGGAATGGCCCCTTTGAGTGACCCTGCCAAAGGACACACAGATACATCTCAATGGCATGACTGCAGACTGGGATACAGTACTGTCATCGGCAGTTAAAGAAGACGATTTTTACAACAGATTTGTAGCACCCAACCAGTACGTCAACGTATTTTTTCACTCGATCACTAGCAGACCTTGTTTGGCTAATAGATACCTCACTGAGATATTTAACTGATTAAGCCAATTGATTTATTTAGCTGGTGATGAATACATGTAATGGCTGAAGTGCCCATGAGGAGAGGTTTGGGGCTGAAACGCTGTTCAACCAGCTATCCAACAAGATGTCAGTAACTTTAGAAAACAGAAGAAATTGTTCGTTTTTAGAATTACTCTAAATTTTTATATGTTTTACCATTAATTTCTGTTTTATTCTGAGCAATAATACACACTTACTACCCAGATGAACAGCTTTAGCTTGGGATTCACAACAATGTATTTACTGCGCATTCTGAATAAATGTCAAGTTTCTGTCACAATCTGGACAATCTTTGACCACCAGTCAGGTGCTTAAATGTGTCTTTCAGTTTCTTAAGACCATATCATAAAATGTCTATTTATGTATTGGCATTTATATTCTATTTATGGCATTTTTCATTTGCACTATGACCAAGAAAAGAGTATCAAATATCTGAAGAAGAGAGTAAAAGGTAAATTGACATAGACATTAAACATTTCCTTTGACTGCCTAAGACACACATGACTGTAACAAGGGCCCCCAAGGGCGCCAGAGTGGAATATCTCAGATATACTTTCAGCTAAAGAAGGAGTTCCCTACACTCGGCGGAACACAGCTGCTCAAGGTAACAAAATACGGAAGTACTGGGTGAAAATGTGAATCAAAGTCACTGTCACTTTAGCAGCCTAACCAGAGTTTCATGCTATAATAACAAAAATAAGGCAGAATCAAAAAGAATAGAAAAACCATCCTATTTGTGAACCTTCACTGGGACCAGAGAAAAAGACCAAAACACTGAGCTACTCCTCAAATGGTGCTTTCATGCATTAGAGAAGGATTCTGCAGGCATCCCATTTCAGTCGCTGCACGCCACAGAGAACGCCCTACCTCTTTGTAGAGAGAATAGAGGAAGACTACGGTCTGGATGGTCTTGCCCAGCCCCATCTCATCCGCCAGGATGGTGTCAGTGCCCTGGGCCCAGGAGAAGCGCAGCCAGTTCAGCCCCTCCAGTTGGTACGGGTGCAGCGTACCCCCAGTCCGGTCCAGGTACTCTGGCTGCTGCTCGAACTTGACGGTGGGCTGTTAAATGGGACGGTATACAGCAGGTGAGAAGCGCTGACGGCCGCACTCCACAACACACACGGGGGGTGGGGCGACACTCACGTCCACGGCGGGGCTCTGGGGTGGCCGCTCAGGCTGCCGCATCTTCCCCTTCAGCTTCAGCTTCGCCGGCCTGCCGTCGTCGCCGAGCATCAGCTCCCTTCGCGGCAGAGAAACCAGACTCGACATCGTCATGCAAATGGAAACTTAACTGAGGTCACACAGCTCGTGTCGGGACAACAATAACACATCTGGGCTTGCACCATGTACTCAATGAATATCCTGACGGATGCACAGACATTCTGAAGTCAGTATTTCATGAGGTACTTCAGCTCTATAACAGCACTTCATATTCAATGCCACTCCATTGCCTGGAGTAGTAGCAAATTCATGAGTGTTAATCGAGTGTAGAATCTGTCTTCAGGATGAAATGCTTTGGAAGTTGCATAAACTGCACAGAATATTCACCCAGGAATACAGCCAGGAACACAGACTTCATGCTGGATCATGCTAATCCTACGAGGATGTCTCACCTGTAGTTCCAGTACTGCTGCTTGTACGTATCGTAGTCAGGAATGTCGATGTTCTCCATCTCCCACGTAGCCTGGTCATAGGGCAAGTCCTTCCACTTTATCAGGTAATTGATGTTGTTCTTCTTATCTATCCTGAAGACAGTGGAGAATAGTGGTTTTCTCTCAGATTTTCAGAGGCATCCCTTCCACCATCACCAAGGGACACAGATGCAAGACGAGGAACCGGCAAAATGACCTGTGATTGAGGATGCGATGGATCACCATCCATTCCATTTTGATGCCGAACCGGAAGAACGTCTCCTCCATCTTGGCAAAGTGAGGGTCTTTGTTCTTCCTTTTCATGCTCTTCTCTTCATCCCCATCACCACCAAAGTCCACAGCCGGGGGCTCTTCCATGTCATTCTTGCGCTGGTACATCCGGATCATCATCTGACAGTAGATCTCAAGCTAGGCAGAATCGTTGAGTAGAGCATTGCGTAAGATGTGCACCATGTCACATATGGGTTAAATGCAGACGACACATTTCGTCATTGTGCACTGTGTGCTGTGGTGTGTCAACAATAACCACTGATCACCAAATTCATAGCTGTGTGGGGTGCTGTACACGTGCATTTACCTGTAGCTCTGATGCCCACGAGCAGTGAAGTGGTGCTTTACACGTGCATTTACCTGTAGCTCTGACACCCACGAGCAGTGAAGTGGCGCTTTACACGTGCATTTACCTGTAGCTCTGACACCCACGAGCAGTGAAGTGGTGCTTTACACGTGCAATTACCTGTAGCTGTGACACCCACGAGCAGTGAAGTGGCGCTTTACACATGCATTTACCTGTAGCTCTGACACCCATGAGCAGTGCCAGTATGACATGTTGCTCCATTTCACAAAAAACTCCCTCTCTGGCCGACTGGCTAGGAGCGAAGAGTCAGAGGCATCAGCTGGGAGATTGGAGGGGCGGGAAACAGGTTTATGGGCCGGTGGGTCATTCCAGCGCCACGTTAGGATCTTTTGGACTTTTCCCTTCAGAGGTGGACACTAGAATGAAGATAATAAAGAATGAAGAGAGGCGGAAATCAAGTAACTTTCACAAATCGAATGACGTTGCACACTGACTTGGGCTCATAAGTAGGTTATGATATCTCTGGTGTGCTGCCTGACCTTGCATCGAGGGCACACCCACTCGCCGTCAGGGATGCTGGCCAGCGGCGGGTTGAGGCAGCGAAGGTGGTACGACGAGGGACACGAGTCACAGCACAGCAGCTCGCCGCCATCTTTGCACACCCGGCAGAACTCCATGTGGTTGTCGTCCTCCTGGGGCTCCGGGTCCTCGGAGGCGTCCGAGCCGTCCTCCCGGGCTTCCCACTGCACGCCCTCCTTCTCCTGCCAAGAGGAGCGCCACGCGGAGTGACAATGGACCATTAGTCGTTGTCGTCGGACACCAAATAATATATGAATTATCCAAGCAGCCACACGTCTCCTCCGTTGCTGGAGGGGGTTACTGACACAGTGGGGGCAGCTCCAGGTTCCCTCAGGGGCTTTTTCCATTTCAGGATCCAGACACACCATGTGGTATGCGCGGGGGCAGGTGTCGCACAGGATGATCTCGCCGCCCTGCTGGCAAACCTCACAATAGTCCTGATGGTCCGTCTCGTAGCCCTCGGCGTCGTCTTCTGCTAAACGACAGGAGGCGGCTTCGCATTACCGCCACTCCGCCAGCGGGTCGGCGCGGCCGCCGAGCCCCGACACTAACCTTTCTTTTTCTTCTTGCCACTCTTGGGGTTTTTCTTCAGGCGGCTGCTGCTCCGGCTGGATCCCTCCGTCACGGACACGCCCACGGAGCCGCCGGCGTCGGCGTCACTCTCGTCGTCATCCTCGCTCTAAGAGATGGCGACAGATTGGAGTCGGTCACGCTGAGGTTCTGGCTGACCTGCGGGCCGCAGCAATGCCGGTGAGAATGGCGCGGTGCCCCTACAGAAGAGCGTTTCCTCTTGCTGCCAACGGTGCCCGCTTTGATCTTGGCAGAAGCCACCTTCTTGGCCTTTCCCTTCTTCTCCTGGGACTTGACCTTCTTACGTGCATTCGGGCCTGAGTGACAAGCAGCATAAGAATTGTTTTGAAACTTACCTCCACTTCCAAACAAAATACAATCCAATAAGCTGATTCAGAAAGCTAGAAGACCTTTTCCTTCCTTAGTCTTGGCCTTGCGTATGACTGGCACGGGAGGAGGAGGAGCAGGCAGAGTGGTGGGGGGAGCCGTGGATTCACCCACGGTAACTCGTGCCGAAGGCTCCCCCTGCAGGCCGGTGTTGGGCACTGCGGCCCCGGTGGCTGACCCACGCAGGGGACTGTTGGTGCTGAACTCACGCCATTTTGCCCCCAGCACCATCATCATCTTGGACACGGCAATCTTGGGGTTTTTAGCTGCAATGAGGGGTCTGGGTGCATGGCAGAAGGGAGCAAGACAGTGAGACTGGACACGGCAGGGTAACATAGCCGAGAGCCTCACCAACAGCGTCGAAAAAGCAGAGCAGTGCAGAGCTAACTGCAAATTGCTCTTGTAAAGGGTTGACCCAGCTATAACTTATTACCATGTAATTACCATTACATAACTCAAGTGCACCCATGTCCCTTGTTCCCTTGGTATAGGAACCTGAAACATTTTAGTTACAAACCCATATCCTTTAATTAAATGCCTTGTGACACTGTCTTACAAGCCACTATTGAAAATGTATGTAACACACAGTAGGGGTATATATGAGTTCTGTATTTTCAGCCCCTGGATTACTCTGCCACTGGTGCAGCCTCTCTGTCTTCTACTTCTCAAAAACACTGTATGTCCAAAAATCGGATGTAATTTTTCATCCAAACACATCACTAAATATGGCTGTCACCTTGCGGATACTCTCTTCCTACTTCACCTGAGTAATTACACACAGCAGAGACACTGGGTTACACCCGGGGCACAGAATGCAGTTATGGCTTACAAGGAGGCCAGACCTGATGAACTGACTGAAGGCCTTGTAGTTGGTGAGTGTGCGGTAGTCCTCCTGGGTGAACACGTGGTCGATGTCCTCCATGCCCCACTGGTCCAGCAGCTGGGAGGATGATTTGGGCTCCTGGGAGGGTTACAGGTGGTTATGACACATGCAGATTTTTAGCATCATGTCCCATTGAGAGACACAAACAGGAGTCACCAGAGTGTCAAACTACTGTGTACTGTGTACCACGTTACCCCTTCAAAGCATCTAATGCACAAATGCAGTGACATCATGAGTAACATTGCCAGAGTACCTAAAAAATGATGATGCCACCTTGATTGCGAACCGCTCTCACCTGGCTGTCTTCATCGTCATCCTCCTCTTCCTCATCCTCTTCTTCCTCTTCAGGCTCTTTCTTTTTCCCTTTACCTCCATTGGTCCCTGTAGCCGCTTTATCCTTCTCTCCGTTTGCCCCCCTCCTTTTCACGATGCTCCCTCTCCTCCTCCTCTTCTTGCCCGGAGTGTAGTCGCTTCCCTCGGTCTCAGAGCCCACAGCCCCCTCCCCGCTCTCTCCACCCCTCTGTCCCCCTCCAACGGCCGGCGCTTCTTCCGGAGAGCTGCTAACCAGGTCCTAGATGGAACGGGAGATGGAGAGCACAAGCTGGGCGAAACACGAGGTCTGAGTTTACAGTTCTTAGATATACACCTGAGCAAAGAGACGTGTCAGATTGTGTGTGTGTGTGTGTCTCTCTCTCTCACACACATGCAGACTACAGAATTCATGCCAAGCCGGACACACTGACACTCCGGCCCGACAAAAAAGTACCTCTTTGCGGGGCCTCAGTCTCTTGCCAATGACAGTCTCACGGCTTTTCTTTGCATTCTTCTTTCTCCTCTGTGAGATCGTCTCCTCCTCATAAACTACGTCTTCATCTTCATCCTCCTCGTCTTCCTCATCTAGCAAATTGAAGTCAGCATCATAAATGACGGATCCCAAACACTACAATAAAGAACAGCAAATACCAGGCTGTTCTGCAAAATATCAAGGTACATCAGTGCAATCCAGTGCGAGGGGCCTCTGGGGAAATTCATTTTTGAAGAGGATCTAAATCTGCTTCTGCATGTCAGCACTAAGGTTCTGTGAAAACATGACCACTGGATATTTATGGGCACGATTACCAAAGTATATTTTGTTGTGAACAAATAATCAGTCCTTTTAGAGATGAAAAAGTTCCAATGGAACAGCAAAACCAAGACACTCTGTTGCCATCTATCAAATGGATGCATTGACATACAAACTGCTGAATGGAAGAAGTGTAGAGTTCTGTTCCCAAAAAGAGAGCACTTGGAAGCATGGTGAAGTTGCAGGGTGATTTGTGAGATTTAATTGATTTATTTTGGCAGTTTTACCTATGTTGGGAAAGTCAACAAACCCTACAAAGCTTGTGTGGGGAATGACTCCAAGGTTAGAAAAAAAAAGGCCCCCAATTACCGGCCTCTTCGAAGCCCCTGCTGTTATGTGTTGCGTTAAATTACCTCCGTTATGACTAGGAACTCCTCCCATTGTCACATATTCATTCAATGACCAGGTGTACACATAATTTTTTTAAGGCAATAAATTGTAACATTTAAAAACAATTCCAGAATATATTTTGAAAAAAAGTTCTTGTTTCTTTACATGCCACACTTGTAACATTTTAGACAGATTTTAAAGCTTTTTCTTCAGTATGCTCAATTTCATTTAAATTATTTTTTCCCAATGGACAAATCATTTTTGCCTACATTTGTCTAAAGGATGTATTACCACCCAAAATTTAGCTACTTTATTAGGATGGAGTGGTGGCTCTGAGGCTACGGATCTGTGCCAGCAACATGAAGGTTGCTGGTTTAAATCATGTGAATGCCTACAGTGATTCTACTTTGTTGGGCCCTTGAGCAAGGCCCTTAAACTGCAATTGCTTCAACCTGGGTATGATGTTAATCTACATCCAGCCCTGTAAGGAGGTTCTCCAATTTACCTGGGAATAACTTGGGGCTTGGTGGCAGGATTGGCACTCCAGATACTGGGAAAAAAACCTCACACTGTTCCATTGGGTCTAGTGTGGGGCTGAGGTATCGCCCACCATACGGCTGCACTCAGGTTCTCATCCCTGAGTTAGTTTGTCGTGTTGTGGGTGCGGCAACGCACTGTAATCAGTGCACACTCCTTACATCTATTAGCAAGTGAATTTTGGTACATTTTTATTTGCTTTAAAATTCAACAGATTTTTTTTTTTTTAATTTTAACTTAATTTTCATTACAATTAATTACGAAACAATGCAGTTGGTAGGGATCTAAACTTGCAGTAACATCAAAATCTGTTGAATTCAACAGATTTTGATGTTACTGCAAGTTTAGATCCCTACCAACTGCATTGTTTCGTAATTAATTGTAATGAAAATTAAGTTAAAATTAAAAAAAAAAAAATCTGTTGAATTTTAAAGCAAATAAAAATGTACCAAAATTCACTTGCTAATAGATGTAAGGAGTGTGCACTGATTACAGTGCGTTGCCGCACCCACAACACGACAAACTAACTCAGGGATGAGAACCTGAGTGCAGCCGTATGGTGGGCGATACCTCAGCCCCACACTAGACCCAATGGAACAGTGTGAGGTTTTTTTCCCAGTATCTGGAGTGCCAATCCTGCCACCAAGCCCCAAGTTATTCCCAGGTAAATTGGAGAACCTCCTTACAGGGCTGGATGTAGATTAACATCATACCCAGGTTGAAGCAATTGCAGTTTAAGGGCCTTGCTCAAGGGCCCAACAAAGTAGAATCACTGTAGGCATTCACATGATTTAAACCAGCAACCTTCATGTTGCTGGCACAGATCCGTAGCCTCAGAGCCACCACTCCATCCTAATAAAGTAGCTAAATTTTGGGTGGTAATACATCCTTTAGACAAATGTAGGCAAAAATGATTTGTCCATTGGGAAAAAATAATTTAAATGAAATTGAGCATACTGAAGAAAAAGCTTTAAAATCTGTCTAAAATGTTACAAGTGTGGCATGTAAAGAAACAAGAACTTTTTTTCAAAATATATTCTGGAATTGTTTTTAAATGTTACAATTTATTGCCTTAAAAAAATTATGTGTACACCTGGTCATTGAATGAATATGTGACAATGGGAGGAGTTCCTAGTCATAACGGAGGTAATTTAACGCAACACATAACAGCAGGGGCTTCGAAGAGGCCGGTAATTGGGGGCCTTTTTTTTTCTAACCTTGGAGTCATTCCCCACACAAGCTTTGTAGGGTTTGTTGACTTTCCCAACATAGGTAAAACTGCCAAAATAAATCAATTAAATCTCACAAATCACCCTGCAACTTCACCATGCTTCCAAGTGCTCTCTTTTTGGGAACAGAACTCTACACTTCTTCCATTCAGCAGTTTGTATGTCAATGCATCCATTTGATAGATGGCAACAGAGTGTCTTGGTTTTGCTGTTCCATTGGAACTTTTTCATCTCTAAAAGGACTGATTATTTGTTCACAACAAAATATACTTTGGTAATCGTGCCCATAAATATCCAGTGGTCATGTTTTCACAGAACCTTAGTGCTGACATGCAGAAGCAGATTTAGATCCTCTTCAAAAATGAATTTCCCCAGAGGCCCCTCGCACTGGATTGCACTGATGTACCTTGATATTTTGCAGAACAGCCTGGTATTTGCTGTTCTTTATTGTAGTGTTTGGGATCCGTCATTTATGATGCTGACTTCAATTTGCTAGATGAGGAAGACGAGGAGGATGAAGATGAAGACGTAGTTTATGAGGAGGAGACGATCTCACAGAGGAGAAAGAAGAATGCAAAGAAAAGCCGTGAGACTGTCATTGGCAAGAGACTGAGGCCCCGCAAAGAGGTACTTTTTTGTCGGGCCGGAGTGTCAGTGTGTCCGGCTTGGCATGAATTCTGTAGTCTGCATGTGTGTGAGAGAGAGAGACACACACACACACACAATCTGACACGTCTCTTTGCTCAGGTGTATATCTAAGAACTGTAAACTCAGACCTCGTGTTTCGCCCAGCTTGTGCTCTCCATCTCCCGTTCCATCTAGGACCTGGTTAGCAGCTCTCCGGAAGAAGCGCCGGCCGTTGGAGGGGGACAGAGGGGTGGAGAGAGCGGGGAGGGGGCTGTGGGCTCTGAGACCGAGGGAAGCGACTACACTCCGGGCAAGAAGAGGAGGAGGAGAGGGAGCATCGTGAAAAGGAGGGGGGCAAACGGAGAGAAGGATAAAGCGGCTACAGGGACCAATGGAGGTAAAGGGAAAAAGAAAGAGCCTGAAGAGGAAGAAGAGGATGAGGAAGAGGAGGATGACGATGAAGACAGCCAGGTGAGAGCGGTTCGCAATCAAGGTGGCATCATCATTTTTTAGGTACTCTGGCAATGTTACTCATGATGTCACTGCATTTGTGCATTAGATGCTTTGAAGGGGTAACGTGGTACACAGTACACAGTAGTTTGACACTCTGGTGACTCCTGTTTGTGTCTCTCAATGGGACATGATGCTAAAAATCTGCATGTGTCATAACCACCTGTAACCCTCCCAGGAGCCCAAATCATCCTCCCAGCTGCTGGACCAGTGGGGCATGGAGGACATCGACCACGTGTTCACCCAGGAGGACTACCGCACACTCACCAACTACAAGGCCTTCAGTCAGTTCATCAGGTCTGGCCTCCTTGTAAGCCATAACTGCATTCTGTGCCCCGGGTGTAACCCAGTGTCTCTGCTGTGTGTAATTACTCAGGTGAAGTAGGAAGAGAGTATCCGCAAGGTGACAGCCATATTTAGTGATGTGTTTGGATGAAAAATTACATCCGATTTTTGGACATACAGTGTTTTTGAGAAGTAGAAGACAGAGAGGCTGCACCAGTGGCAGAGTAATCCAGGGGCTGAAAATACAGAACTCATATATACCCCTACTGTGTGTTACATACATTTTCAATAGTGGCTTGTAAGACAGTGTCACAAGGCATTTAATTAAAGGATATGGGTTTGTAACTAAAATGTTTCAGGTTCCTATACCAAGGGAACAAGGGACATGGGTGCACTTGAGTTATGTAATGGTAATTACATGGTAATAAGTTATAGCTGGGTCAACCCTTTACAAGAGCAATTTGCAGTTAGCTCTGCACTGCTCTGCTTTTTCGACGCTGTTGGTGAGGCTCTCGGCTATGTTACCCTGCCGTGTCCAGTCTCACTGTCTTGCTCCCTTCTGCCATGCACCCAGACCCCTCATTGCAGCTAAAAACCCCAAGATTGCCGTGTCCAAGATGATGATGGTGCTGGGGGCAAAATGGCGTGAGTTCAGCACCAACAGTCCCCTGCGTGGGTCAGCCACCGGGGCCGCAGTGCCCAACACCGGCCTGCAGGGGGAGCCTTCGGCACGAGTTACCGTGGGTGAATCCACGGCTCCCCCCACCACTCTGCCTGCTCCTCCTCCTCCCGTGCCAGTCATACGCAAGGCCAAGACTAAGGAAGGAAAAGGTCTTCTAGCTTTCTGAATCAGCTTATTGGATTGTATTTTGTTTGGAAGTGGAGGTAAGTTTCAAAACAATTCTTATGCTGCTTGTCACTCAGGCCCGAATGCACGTAAGAAGGTCAAGTCCCAGGAGAAGAAGGGAAAGGCCAAGAAGGTGGCTTCTGCCAAGATCAAAGCGGGCACCGTTGGCAGCAAGAGGAAACGCTCTTCTGTAGGGGCACCGCGCCATTCTCACCGGCATTGCTGCGGCCCGCAGGTCAGCCAGAACCTCAGCGTGACCGACTCCAATCTGTCGCCATCTCTTAGAGCGAGGATGACGACGAGAGTGACGCCGACGCCGGCGGCTCCGTGGGCGTGTCCGTGACGGAGGGATCCAGCCGGAGCAGCAGCCGCCTGAAGAAAAACCCCAAGAGTGGCAAGAAGAAAAAGAAAGGTTAGTGTCGGGGCTCGGCGGCCGCGCCGACCCGCTGGCGGAGTGGCGGTAATGCGAAGCCGCCTCCTGTCGTTTAGCAGAAGACGACGCCGAGGGCTACGAGACGGACCATCAGGACTATTGTGAGGTTTGCCAGCAGGGCGGCGAGATCATCCTGTGCGACACCTGCCCCCGCGCATACCACATGGTGTGTCTGGATCCTGAAATGGAAAAAGCCCCTGAGGGAACCTGGAGCTGCCCCCACTGTGTCAGTAACCCCCTCCAGCAACGGAGGAGACGTGTGGCTGCTTGGATAATTCATATATTATTTGGTGTCCGACGACAACGACTAATGGTCCATTGTCACTCCGCGTGGCGCTCCTCTTGGCAGGAGAAGGAGGGCGTGCAGTGGGAAGCCCGGGAGGACGGCTCGGACGCCTCCGAGGACCCGGAGCCCCAGGAGGACGACAACCACATGGAGTTCTGCCGGGTGTGCAAAGATGGCGGCGAGCTGCTGTGCTGTGACTCGTGTCCCTCGTCGTACCACCTTCGCTGCCTCAACCCGCCGCTGGCCAGCATCCCTGACGGCGAGTGGGTGTGCCCTCGATGCAAGGTCAGGCAGCACACCAGAGATATCATAACCTACTTATGAGCCCAAGTCAGTGTGCAACGTCATTCGATTTGTGAAAGTTACTTGATTTCCGCCTCTCTTCATTCTTTATTATCTTCATTCTAGTGTCCACCTCTGAAGGGAAAAGTCCAAAAGATCCTAACGTGGCGCTGGAATGACCCACCGGCCCATAAACCTGTTTCCCGCCCCTCCAATCTCCCAGCTGATGCCTCTGACTCTTCGCTCCTAGCCAGTCGGCCAGAGAGGGAGTTTTTTGTGAAATGGAGCAACATGTCATACTGGCACTGCTCATGGGTGTCAGAGCTACAGGTAAATGCATGTGTAAAGCGCCACTTCACTGCTCGTGGGTGTCACAGCTACAGGTAATTGCACGTGTAAAGCACCACTTCACTGCTCGTGGGTGTCAGAGCTACAGGTAAATGCACGTGTAAAGCGCCACTTCACTGCTCGTGGGTGTCAGAGCTACAGGTAAATGCACGTGTAAAGCGCCACTTCACTGCTCGTGGGTGTCAGAGCTACAGGTAAATGCACGTGTAAAGCACCACTTCACTGCTCGTGGGCATCAGAGCTACAGGTAAATGCACGTGTACAGCACCCCACACAGCTATGAATTTGGTGATCAGTGGTTATTGTTGACACACCACAGCACACAGTGCACAATGACGAAATGTGTCGTCTGCATTTAACCCATATGTGACATGGTGCACATCTTACGCAATGCTCTACTCAACGATTCTGCCTAGCTTGAGATCTACTGTCAGATGATGATCCGGATGTACCAGCGCAAGAATGACATGGAAGAGCCCCCGGCTGTGGACTTTGGTGGTGATGGGGATGAAGAGAAGAGCATGAAAAGGAAGAACAAAGACCCTCACTTTGCCAAGATGGAGGAGACGTTCTTCCGGTTCGGCATCAAAATGGAATGGATGGTGATCCATCGCATCCTCAATCACAGGTCATTTTGCCGGTTCCTCGTCTTGCATCTGTGTCCCTTGGTGATGGTGGAAGGGATGCCTCTGAAAATCTGAGAGAAAACCACTATTCTCCACTGTCTTCAGGATAGATAAGAAGAACAACATCAATTACCTGATAAAGTGGAAGGACTTGCCCTATGACCAGGCTACGTGGGAGATGGAGAACATCGACATTCCTGACTACGATACGTACAAGCAGCAGTACTGGAACTACAGGTGAGACATCCTCGTAGGATTAGCATGATCCAGCATGAAGTCTGTGTTCCTGGCTGTATTCCTGGGTGAATATTCTGTGCAGTTTATGCAACTTCCAAAGCATTTCATCCTGAAGACAGATTCTACACTCGATTAACACTCATGAATTTGCTACTACTCCAGGCAATGGAGTGGCATTGAATATGAAGTGCTGTTATAGAGCTGAAGTACCTCATGAAATACTGACTTCAGAATGTCTGTGCATCCGTCAGGATATTCATTGAGTACATGGTGCAAGCCCAGATGTGTTATTGTTGTCCCGACACGAGCTGTGTGACCTCAGTTAAGTTTCCATTTGCATGACGATGTCGAGTCTGGTTTCTCTGCCGCGAAGGGAGCTGATGCTCGGCGACGACGGCAGGCCGGCGAAGCTGAAGCTGAAGGGGAAGATGCGGCAGCCTGAGCGGCCACCCCAGAGCCCCGCCGTGGACGTGAGTGTCGCCCCACCCCCCGTGTGTGTTGTGGAGTGCGGCCGTCAGCGCTTCTCACCTGCTGTATACCGTCCCATTTAACAGCCCACCGTCAAGTTCGAGCAGCAGCCAGAGTACCTGGACCGGACTGGGGGTACGCTGCACCCGTACCAACTGGAGGGGCTGAACTGGCTGCGCTTCTCCTGGGCCCAGGGCACTGACACCATCCTGGCGGATGAGATGGGGCTGGGCAAGACCATCCAGACCGTAGTCTTCCTCTATTCTCTCTACAAAGAGGTAGGGCGTTCTCTGTGGCGTGCAGCGACTGAAATGGGATGCCTGCAGAATCCTTCTCTAATGCATGAAAGCACCATTTGAGGAGTAGCTCAGTGTTTTGGTCTTTTTCTCTGGTCCCAGTGAAGGTTCACAAATAGGATGGTTTTTCTATTCTTTTTGATTCTGCCTTATTTTTGTTATTATAGCATGAAACTCTGGTTAGGCTGCTAAAGTGACAGTGACTTTGATTCACATTTTCACCCAGTACTTCCGTATTTTGTTACCTTGAGCAGCTGTGTTCCGCCGAGTGTAGGGAACTCCTTCTTTAGCTGAAAGTATATCTGAGATATTCCACTCTGGCGCCCTTGGGGGCCCTTGTTACAGTCATGTGTGTCTTAGGCAGTCAAAGGAAATGTTTAATGTCTATGTCAATTTACCTTTTACTCTCTTCTTCAGATATTTGATACTCTTTTCTTGGTCATAGTGCAAATGAAAAATGCCATAAATAGAATATAAATGCCAATACATAAATAGACATTTTATGATATGGTCTTAAGAAACTGAAAGACACATTTAAGCACCTGACTGGTGGTCAAAGATTGTCCAGATTGTGACAGAAACTTGACATTTATTCAGAATGCGCAGTAAATACATTGTTGTGAATCCCAAGCTAAAGCTGTTCATCTGGGTAGTAAGTGTGTATTATTGCTCAGAATAAAACAGAAATTAATGGTAAAACATATAAAAATTTAGAGTAATTCTAAAAACGAACAATTTCTTCTGTTTTCTAAAGTTACTGACATCTTGTTGGATAGCTGGTTGAACAGCGTTTCAGCCCCAAACCTCTCCTCATGGGCACTTCAGCCATTACATGTATTCATCACCAGCTAAATAAATCAATTGGCTTAATCAGTTAAATATCTCAGTGAGGTATCTATTAGCCAAACAAGGTCTGCTAGTGATCGAGTGAAAAAATACGTTGACGTACTGGTTGGGTGCTACAAATCTGTTGTAAAAATCGTCTTCTTTAACTGCCGATGACAGTACTGTATCCCAGTCTGCAGTCATGCCATTGAGATGTATCTGTGTGTCCTTTGGCAGGGTCACTCAAAGGGGCCATTCCTGGTGAGCGCCCCTCTCTCTACCGTCATCAACTGGGAGCGTGAGTTCGAGCTCTGGGCTCCTGACATGTATGTGGTCACCTACGTGGGCGATAAAGACAGCCGCGCCGTGATTCGTGAGAACGAGTTCACTTTTGACGACAACGCCATCAGGGGTGGGAAGAAGGCCTCCAAAATGAAGGTCCGTGTTTGAGGTTTCTGGATGATGAGCAACTTCCACGATGCGTCAGGGACCATTGTAGTCATGAAGGTCCGTGCCCTTCTTTCCATGCAGAAAGAGGCGTCTGTGAAGTTCCACGTTCTTCTGACATCCTATGAGCTCATCACCATTGACATTGCGAGTCTGGGCTCCATCAGCTGGGCGTGTCTGGTGGTGGACGAGGCTCACCGGCTGAAGAACAACCAGTCCAAAGTGGGTTGCTGTCTGTGCCCCTAATGGGAGCTCATTTTCAGCAGTGGTCAATTGATAGAGAGGGTGGTGTCCTGCCTACAGCTCCACTCAGACATTGTTTGAGTTGTAAGGAGCTAATAGTTGTGATGTATCTTGACTAATGGAAAGTGAAACTTTTATGCTGATGGATTTTTAATTAACACAGTGGTTCCTCGGTTCTCGAATTTCTTGAAAGTCGAACAAACTAGTTTAACCTAGGACTCGATCTGAATTTCACAAGTCGACCGTGAACACTGACAATTATACGTCCCAGGAAATGAGTCATACTACAACTCAATTCTTACATGAATGCCTTCTTCACAGACTAGACGATTAACTAATAATGCAGCGCAACATTACAGTAACTAACAATAAATAAACCTCTAACATACGTGTACTATTAGAGCATTTATGTCATTTATTTAAACTTTATTTTACTGGATAAATTAACTGAAAACCAGTTCTCACTGCTTTACGTGATATTTGGAAGAAAAAGCAGATCACGCATCGGAACTGCCTGGGATGCAAATGTCATGCGTGTAACTAAACTCTTCAGCCAATAAGGGCAAAGGTGTGTTGTCACGGAGGCGGTTCCAGTCTGTGCAGCCGGGTGAGAGGTCGCAATGCATCTAACTGTAATGCATTGCGTCAGGATCAGAATGCCTTGCTTTAAGCCAGCGCTGTAAGGAAGTTGAACGCACCCAATGACTGGACTAGGGAAACAAACTGAAACGCAGACTTAATACAGAGGACTAATGACAACAACCAGAAACAGCTGATCACATGGGGATCCCACACGAGGTTAACAAGGGGGCATGGCACATGGAAGGAGCGGACGATCGGGGTAGGACAGGGGTAATGCTGGGATAAGATCTTTATCATTTTGGAAGCCATTAAGAAAAAAATGCTCTTCTTGTTTTGTACTGTTCATTTTGTGTTTAAATGTTAAAAAAACCCATATTTAGGTGTAATTTTGGGGGGCCAGAAACCAATTAATTGGTTTTCCATTATTTTTTTATGGAAAAAATTTCATCAGAACTCAAATTTTTTAGTATTTGATCCATAATCTGGACCGGATTAAGTTTGAGAACCGAGGTACCAATGTATCAGTATGAGGAAGTATAAAGTCCACTCACCACAGACAGAGTAGGCTTCCTCCCCACAGACAGAGGAGGTGTTCTCCCCACTGACCACTAACAGAGGAGGTCTCCTCCCCACTGACAGAGGAGGTCTTCACCCAGCTTAGTTTTGAGTCTGATGGATGCTGGATGTGAAATTTGTGTTTGCCTGACCCCTAAGCCTAGCCCCAGACCCTTACCCTAACCACTAAGCCTAAACCTGACCCCTAAGCCTGACCCATTTGCCTAACCCCAAAGCCTAAGCCTGACCCCTACACCTAACCTCAAAGCCTAAGCCTGACCCCTACACCTAACCCCAAAGCCTAAGCCTGATCCCTACACCTAACCCCAAAGCCTAAGCCTGACCCCTACACCTAACCCCAAAGCCTAAGCCTGACCCCTACACCTAACCCCAAAGCCTAAGCCTGACCCCTACACCTAACCCCAAAGCCTAAGCCTGACCCCAAAGCCTGACCCCTAAGCCTAAGCCTGTTCGTTTTCTCTGGCCTACAGTTCTTCAGGCTGCTCAGTAACTATTCCCTGAAGTACAAGCTGCTACTGACGGGAACCCCTCTGCAGAACAACCTGGACGAGCTTTTCCACCTGCTGAACTTCCTGACCCCTGAACGATTCAGGTCAGTTCCCTCATGCCTGATGATTGCTTGTTAATCACCTGCCCACTTAGCATGGGTTCTATTCCCATGCAGCGTGTGGGTCGTTTTCTGTGACTGAGTTGTTTTTCTTTTTTTTTCCCGGTGGTTTAATTGCACATGAAAGGAACCCTTTGGACTTTAGGGCTTTTATATGGCTCTGCTAGTTAGTCTGTGCCTCTTTCTGGAAGGTCACTGGTTCCGGTCTCGTGGTCTGCAGTGATGATGTTATTGTTAGGCCACCGAGCAAGGCCAATAACCTCAGGTGCTCCATGGGGCCTGATGAAAGGCTGAGCCCGTGCTCTGACCCCAAGCTTTACTCTCTGCTGTACTTTGTCTCACATAGGAGAGTAAGGCTATGCGTAGCCAAATGTCCCAAAAAAACAAAATGCAGCGTGAATATGCGGTAAACTACTGGAGCATGCGTACATGCGCATGCGGTCACAGATCGGGCATTAGCAGTGGTGTCAGTAAATGAAGGCTGATCTTTTTGACTCATCAACACGGAATCATCTACTCATTTCCATAGAGCTCATCTTCCACACTGATGTGTCCGTTTGGACTCTCTGATTTTGGCGTTTACTACCTTTTTTTTAATCGTATTCGATGTGGTATACTGTGGTGAAATGTCTCGAGCAGGGGTGGGCAATCTTATCCACGAAGGGCTGCTGTGTATGCAGGTTTTTGGGATAACCTTTAGGTCAGCTGTGCAAACCCAGGTGTGAGGACTCTTTAGCCAATCAGTCCTCCGATTAATTCTAATTAAGGAGTTGCAGCGAAGCCCACACACCCAATGGCCCTTTCGGGGTAAGTTTGCCCACCCCTGATGTAGAGGGTTTGATTGCCTAGTGCTGTTGCTTGTGACTGCTCCTTTATGACACAGTGTCTTTCACTTTCACAGAATGACACTTGTCTTTCACTTGCAGTAACTTAGAGGGCTTCCTGGAGGAGTTTGCAGACATTGCCAAGGAGGACCAGATAAAGAAGCTGCACGATCTGTTGGGGCCGCACATGCTGCGCAGACTGAAAGCGGACGTCTTCAAGCACATGCCGGCCAAAACGGAGCTCATCGTTCGTGTGGAGCTGAGTCCCATGCAGAAGTGAGCAGCCCTGCTGCGGTGCAGACCTGTAAATATGGGATCAGGCTCGTACAATAGGGGAGGTGCGCTGTGCTGTCAGGGTGTGAGCTGCTAGGCTGACCAGTAAATATTGGTGCAGTAAATATTGGTCTTCTGTGTGTTATGCGCTGATGGGAATAGGGTTAATTTCCCCTACCAGTCAGAGAAAGGTGAGTGGGATAATATGCATATTTGAATAGCTTATTCAAATTTTTTCAGGAAGTACTACAAGTTCATCCTCACGCGTAATTTTGGGGCCCTGAACACTCGTGGAGGAGGAAACCAGGTGTCCCTTCTCAACGTGATGATGGACCTTAAGAAGTGCTGCAACCATCCTTATCTCTTCCCTAAAGCAGCCATGGTAGGAGCTGCATGCGGAGTGTGGCCGGTGCCTCTTCCTGTCACCATGATCGCCATTTTGATAGAGGCACTTTAAGGCTGCCAGCGGGAAAATGCTACCTTCACCTTCAAGTTGTTGCTTACAGGAAGCACCCAAGATGCTTAATGGAATGTATGAAGGTGGCGCCCTGACCAAAGCATCCGGGAAACTGCTACTGCTGCAGAAGATGCTGAAGAAGCTGAAGGAAGGTGACCACAGGGTGCTGATCTTCTCACAGGTATGTGAGCTGCAGTGTACACAGGAAGGCAAAGAAAAGCCTGAAGCTCATCGCTCGTATACATCTTATATGCTCTGCTGCCGTCAGATGACTAAAATGCTGGATCTACTGGAAGACTTTCTGGAGAATGACGGCTACAAATATGAGAGACTTGATGGGAGCATCACTGGAACCATGAGACAAGAGGCCATTGATAGGTTCAACGGTGAGGCTTTCTCTAATGTCGCCATGAGGACCTTAGTAAGTTGCCCGTTTTTCTGATTTGTTCAGAAGTCATGGCTGTTTCTCACTTCTGTTTCAGCTCCTGGAGCTCAACAGTTTGTCTTTCTGCTGTCAACAAGGGCCGGCGGTTTGGGTATAAACCTCGCCACGGCCGACACGGTCATCATTTATGACTCTGACTGGAATCCGCACAACGACATTCAGGTAGGTAGCTGGTGCAGCTCACTCCAGTAACGGGCCATCAGCTCAGATTCTCCATCCTCCCGGTGAAGTGTGACTCTCGGCCCTGTCCACCTTCCAGGCCTTCAGCCGTGCACACCGCATTGGTCAGAACAAGAAGGTCATGATTTACCGCTTTGTGACCAAAGCCTCCGTGGAGGAGAGGGTCACTCAGGTGAGGCTGGCGTGAGTATGGCATGAGTATGGCGTGAGTATGGCATATGCGCCTCTGGGCAGTATTGTGGAGCGACACCATAACAGCAGCTGTGATTCATCTGCTGTAGGTAGCAAAGAAGAAGATGATGTTAACCCACCTGGTTGTGCGTCCTGGGCTGGGCTCGAAGACCGGCTCCATGTCCAAGCAGGAGTTGGACGACATCCTCAAATTTGGCACTGAGGAGCTTTTCAAAGATGAAAATGGAGAAGGTGGTTTTTGGTTTCTGGCTGCGCCGGGTTTATACGTGCATGCAGACCGCTATCTCACTATTATAAAAATGCACATCATCTCATTCCCTCCTGATCACCTCGTCAGTCACGCGGTGGGTCCACCAAACTGACCATCTGCCTTTCCCTGTCGCCCTCCTCTTCCCCCCAATACGGCTTACAGGGGAGAACAAGGAGGATGACGGCAGTGTAATCCACTATGACGACAAGGCCATCGAGCGCCTGCTGGATCGCAACCAGGATGCCACAGACGACACTGAGATCCAGAGCATGAATGACTATCTGAGCTCCTTCAAGGTGGCCCAGTATGTGGTGAAGGATGAGAAGGACACAGTAAGTGATCCTCCAGGGATTCTCCAGCCCATCGCTGATCCCGTACTATGGTGGTTTAGGGCTTAAAATAGAAAACGTTAAAGTGTTTTAGCTGCGGCGTTTGGTAATGGAAGTCACACTATTAAAGTAGTTGGTTAACCCATTCATTGCTCAAAACCAATGATCCAGTTCAGGGCTGCGGGAACTATAGGCTCTGCAGGGGAGATGACAGGCCAGTTCATACGGGGCGTGTACTCGCACCTGCTGGGCGGCTGCAGGGCATGTTTCCAAAGCTCACCAGCCCATTTTTAGCTGTTTTTTGAGACGAAAGCCCCCGCTTCCTCGTCACAGTAAAGTATCGGGAACTGAAACGCACTCGTTTTTCACGTAATCTAGTGAAGAACTTCCGTTAAATTGGCCAAAATTTACAAAGTGCACAGAAATGGTGCTTATTAACAAACTGGACTGGGAGAGTTTGGACTGGGAGGTGATGCCTGGATCCGCCATGTAGGGCCATGTCGTGGGAGTTGAGATTGCCCACTCAGTCCTTGTCCCCTCTTTCACTCATGGACAGGAGTTTTGCTGGTACAAGCGGTAAAATAGAGGTTTTTCCACGGAGCTACTGGACTCGTGAGGAGTTATCAGATATGTAGGGACCTCAATATAGAGTATGCTTTTCCTTCTGTTTGAGAGGAACCAGCAAGGGTGCTAAAGGCACCTTATAAGGATGCCACCTGGATGGATACCAAGGGAGCGGGGGCCCCAGGTTGACACAAGACAGGGGGGAGGGATTATAACTCCAGGGGAGTTTGGGGACGTGCAGGGATTTCCCAGATTGAGAGGCTGTGGTCAAGGAAAGAGAGCTGCCAGCACAGACCTCCTGAGGAAAAGCCGTGCAGGAAGGAGGACCAGGAAGTCCTTCAAAATTGTGAAGAAATGTGAGGAAAATTGAATCGTGGGAAGATTTTCGGTAAAATTACTTTGGGAAAAAGGTTTAATGAGATGCACTGAAAAGATGACTGAGGTCGCATGGTATCACACGGAAGCTTTCGCTGCTCACTTCATTCTGCATGGCAGCAGTGTTCAGGGACTGTGGCTCCCGCAGGACGAGGAGGTGCAGCAGGAGCTGGCCCGGCTGGAGGAGAACGCCGAGCCGGACTACTGGGAAAAGCTGCTGAGACATCACTACGAGCACTACCAGGAGGACCTGGCGCGCCACCTGGGCAAGGGCAAGCGCAAGCGCAAGCAGGTCAACTACAGCGATGGCGCGCAGGATGACCGAGGTAGGGCCCGTCGGGCCTCCTATACGGTGTGCAAAGAGTGCAAAAGCCCAGCGTTTAATGAAGAGTGTGCAACCACTGGCTGTGATTCAACCCAGAGTGATGTTACGTAGCGTCCATACAGAGGCCTACCATGGCCTAAGGACTGGGCAGAGGGGCTTGAATATCAAGGAAGAGTCAGGGCGATATTTTGGCTTGACTGCTGTGTGTGTGTGTGTGATGGGTGATGGGTGTTCACAAAGACACTTTCTCTCTCAACAGACTGGCAGGACGACCAGTCGGACTATCAGTCCGATTATTCTGTGGCTTCAGAGGAGGGAGATGAGGACTTTGATGAGCGTTCAGAAGGTAATGAGAGTGTGTCTGTTTCTCTGTGTGTGTTGGGGGGGAAGCGACTTCTCTGTCTATAAAACATTGTGTGTCCCTGCAATGTGATGAAAACCTGTTTTATTGATGTTGTGGGGACCGTTTTTTTTTGTTTGCCACAAGGGGAAACTCACTCACTCACTCCGTACCCCTACGCTGACTCCCTACCCCTCACACTGAATCTTTCTTCCCTGTCGCGCGGACTCTCTCCTCGCTCTGACTCTTCCCATGCTGACTTCCTCCCCTGCTTTGACTCCCGCCTTCTATGCCGATTTCCTTGCTTTGACTCCCCCCCCCGACACTGACTCCCTCCCCTGCGTGTTGACTCCCTACCCGTCACACTGACTCTTTCTCCCCCTATTGTGCCGACTCTATCCTCACTCTGACTCTCCTTGCGCTGACTCTCTTCTTGCAGTGAGCTCCCGACGGCCCAACAGGAAAGGCCTGAGGAATGAGAAGGAGAAGTCCCTATCTCCCTTGATGGCTCGAGTGGGCGGCAATGTCGAGGTACTTCCGTCTCTCTCCCTCTCCTTCTCTCACTCGCCTTCTCTTTCTCTCTTACTTGCTCACACACTCGCTGTCACGCTCACTTTCTTGCTCTCTCTCATTCACTCACATACACTCTCTCCTCCGCTTTGTTATTCACTCACTCAACCACTCCCTCACACTCTCTCCCTCTCTCTTTTTCTCACTCCCTTGCTTATGCTCTCTCCTTCTCACTGGCTCTCTCCCTCTTTTTCTGTCACTCCTTCATGTTCTCTCCCTCTCTTTGTTTCTCACTCGCTCTCCCCCTCTCTTTTTCTCTCACGTCCCCTCCTCACGCTCTCCCCCCGACACACGTGTCATCTGTAGGTGTTGGGCTTTAACGCCCGGCAGAGGAAGGCCTTCCTGAATGCAGTGATGCGTTATGGGATGCCCCCCCAGAATGCCTTCACTGCGCAGTGGGTGGTCAGGGACCTGCGTGGGAAATCTGATGAGGAGTTCAAGTGAGTTTGGCCCCCACTTGCTGCTGAAGTAGGGCCCCCCCCCCCCACCTCGTTCTTTGACCTTCTTGTTCTCCGTCTTGCTCAGGGCCTACGTTGCCCTCTTCATGCGGCACCTCTGTGAGCCCATTGCCGAGCGAGTAGAGACCTTCGCCGACGGCGTCCCTCGAGAGGGCCTGTCCCGGCAGCATGTGCTGACGCGCATCGGCGTGATGTCCCTCATCCGCAGGAAGGTAAGGGTTAGG